>VXBA01003885.1:338846-408388 GCA_013399895.1 Serilophus lunatus
GCTGTTTCCAGCTTGCTAGCAAGTATCCTTCGGCAAGGGGGAGAGAGGGAGTTGGTTTTTACCTCTGTTTGTGTTTTTCAGAGAGCTTGGAGGGCCCAAAGTCCTTTGGAGAGAGGGAAAAGAAGGAGACACCCTTTCCTACCCTTCCTCCCTGTTTCTTTCAACTAGTCATCTGGCTGAAAGGAACAGTTCCCTTTTTTCATTTTTTTTTACCTTTTTGTGTTTTTTTTCCCTGTGTGTTGGGGGTCCCTCAATGTAATTCTGGGGTCCCCTGTGGGTTATCCCTACCTCTCTAATTCAAATCCCTTGTAATAAATTGTTCACCTGCTACAACTCTATTCAGTTTTCTGTCACTTTTATTGAACCTGCCCCCTGAATGCTAAAAGGTGGATTAAACCACCACAGATGTTTAGGACTTGGTCCACTGTTTTTAAGAGAGCAAAAGACACAGACCTTTTTAAATGACAGTCCATGGTATAATTTCTGGGGCAAACTCTTTAGGGTGAATTCTTTGGTGGCAGCTGGATGACAGATGTTCTGGCACAGCTGTTTATCCTTACACTCCCAGCAGCTCTATACCACTTGCATCTGCCCATGGAGTGGCTTCCATAAAGCCATTCTTTTTTTATAGTCAACAGAGATGCTCCAGGTTAACTTAATTGGCCTAAAGAGGTGACTTAATCTAACCTGAGCCATTTTGTGAGAAACAAATGAAGGAGCAATCCAGTAACCAACTGAGTGGATAGGACAGAAACTGAGGAAGTTTTCACGTGGAGATGAGTGTGAGGAATAGATGAGTTCGGAAGCTCTAAAAGCCAAGCTGCTATGATGGTAAACAGACTACATCGTTCAGCAGGTCTCATTAGCCTGGGCATGGTGCCATGCAGCTGAGGGGACAATGTGCAGTCAGCAGTGGCTTTGTAGAATGCCCTACTATGTAGTGTAGACATCTAGATTGTGTTTTCTTCAGACCATTCATGCTACAGCTGTTTTTAAGAGGCTAAAAAAGCCTCAGACTTGACAAGATGCACAGAGTTGAAGTCCAAACTAAAATTATTAGTTCATCTAATGTGAGCTCCAATATATCTCAGAATATTAAATTTCACCTTTTTTTTTTTTTTTTTTTTCTTGAGGCTGGAACTGTTCCAAAGCCTATTGCAGCTTCTGGACTTACTCCAGAAAATTCAATGGGTTGTGATGCAGACTTTGAATCGAGCTTCAACTTTATACATTTTTGATTATTGAAAGGACTCTAATCCCCTTCTACCTCCATGTGTGCTGATACAGAGACCTCATTTTAATGCTGGAATTTGTCACCCCGCAGGAAACATGTAACATTTTCACTGAATGCAGTCAACCAATGTATTTTTCTAATAGATTTTGTGGTTATGTTAGTGGAGCCATGTGGCACAGACTCAGGATGGAGTTGACATAAATTATTTCTAAAATTCAATGAGCTGTGAGCATAGAAACAGAAGTATTGTCCTTCAGTGTGAAAATACAGAATCTCTACCCTCTGAGTTACAGGTGATGTCCCCAGAGGTGAAGAGTGAATCACACCCACAGAGGTGTACCAGCATTCCTGTTTAGGTAAATATTTCCAAATTTTTATGAAAACAGTATCTGGCAGATCACTAGAGTAATGAAAAGAAGGCATTTGCATTACACCTCTCACAAAAATAGCAAAGAGAATGCAGAAAGTTTGCTTCAAAACAAAATATTTTTATTTCTAGAAGCAGAAGAGAAGGAGAGGACATGGAGAAATTACAAGGAAACCCACAAAACAAGGGTGGCATTTGTCCTATGAGCCTAAACAAGCAGAAGAAAATATTTCCCTCCACCTTGGGGAAATCTTCATTCTGTGTCTCTGAGCAACTAAGAGTCAACAAGTATACACTAATGAGAAGGGGTTGGCACAGCACTGGCCCACGTACACAACTATTTGAAGAAACTTAGATGTGAGTGCTGGAGAGAAAGAAACCCCTGAGACCAACCAATGATGGCAGCTGTGTGCAGAGTTACTTAAAAAATACCCACAAACTTCATTCCCTTTATAATTTAAAAAAGAAAATGGAACTGAGTGTTGAAAGAAGAGTGAAAGGGCTAATTGTTTTACAAATATAAATGAGGTCCAGATCACTCTGCAAATACAACTTCCAGCAAGGCTGACTTCATGGCATGACCCATCGTAGCGTAATAAGACAATTCAGTACATCGTCAAGGTATTTGGCGATATGCTGTCATCTCCAGCCAACTTCTGACAGGCGGTGTGGTGAGAAGGGAGCCTTCGCAAACTGATGCATTAATATGCTGAGTTGCTCTCAAAGGAGCATGCCAGGCCTCAGTGAAGTCAACAGGTTGCAGCTTTGGTTCCATTCCCAGTCTTTTTTCTGTCTCCTGTCCCAGCATTTTAATTCAATACTTGGAAGTAACCATAGATAGCAGGTAATTGCTACAAGCTTCAGAAAAGTGTAATCTTTTTAATAACCTGCTTAGTAACCTAGGAAATCCTGAGCAAACACTGAGCTTCTAACAGGCCAATTAATGAACTATCAATGCAATTAATGGTTTCCTTTTATTTAGGACCTTTAATAATAATAAAGAGATCTATTCCTTTCTGCATTGCAGTGATTTGTACAGAGTCATGAGCCAGCACGAATTCTCAGCATAGGTAAATCTCTACTTCATCTATGTATCTAAAAGCTCTGGAAAATCACATCGCCTTTACTACAATCACCAGCAAGGGATGAATTAGTGTGTATATAGCAGAGGTTACTGGTGAGGCAGCTGCCATTGCTTCATAATTTTGTTCCCCAAGGTGGGGATGGGATACGACAGTTTTGATGCCCACCTGCCTTTGCTGTCCCATCCTTCTGGGAAGACAAATGTTGTTAAGGATTGCGCAGAGCCTTATCCTCTGAGACAAGGGACATGAGAGGTCTTTCACCTCTCAGACTGCTGCAGTGCTCTTAGTGACCAGACCCCTATTTTAGAGGACTATCTCAAACCTCATCACTGCGGTGCTTGGAAATACTTTGTTTATCATACTGAACTTGTGCATGATTAATGTTTAGTTCTTTACGGATACTTTATTTGCCATTATCTTTTAGAATATTTGTTCTACTCCCTTTTCTTAAATGAGTTTTCTCCTGTCTAGTATTTGTTGATAATGTATCTGTTGATACATTTTCAAGACATTTATACTTCTTCAGTTCTCAGTTTGACAGATCGACATAGCCAGGCTCCCTAGGTGTCCTCTTATCCTCTGACTTTCAAGGTAGCCCTTCTCCTGAACTTAGGATTTCCTTTTCCTGGATATGCTTACATACTGCTGAACAGGGCAATAACTAGTGCCCTGTAGAATGACACTTATTCTTCGATCTTTCTGATGTCAGTCCCCACCCTGACACATTCTTTTTTTTAAAAAAAAACAAAAAGCTTATTTTGATCATGACATGTTTAGGAGCTCAAAATTATCTCATCTGTCTACAAGTCTTTCTTATATTCACAGCAAAAACTGTTTGTAACCCATCAGAACATGAACTTGCACTTTCTCACACCAGGTTTTATCTCACTTCTCTCACTTCGGTCCTTAATGTCTTTCTTGCCTGCTGTCCTGGTCCTCTTGCCTACCAATGATGCTTCCCAACTTGATTCCAATAGACTTAATTGCCAGACTCTTCCTTGCTGCACTGCTGTGGAGAGGCTTTTGGCTGTGGCTTTTGCAGTCCTTTGTCTCCTGGAAGAGCCATCACAGGTACTGTATGTTACTGGCTTCTCAGCTCTTCCAGCCTTGAGCTTCATCACAACCTTTACATATACAACATCTGGAACTGGAAACCTACTGCAGTGTGAATTCTGTTTCTGGCTTTTTCATCTCCAAGATGACCTAGTGTTTCTTACAGGAAGTGACCAAGTTCAGTGAAGGCATCTTTCCATATTTCTGATAATAAACATAGATGAAGGGAAATCACTTGGCTTCTTAGCAATGTGTCAGCTTTAAGTTTTGCCTTTTTTCCTTAGTGACCCAGCAAATCCCAAGTTCTTTACATGAGACCCTCCTTCCAATATATGTAAAGAAGCCCTTACTGTTTCTTTTAAACTTTTTGTGTTTTTCTTAATTAAATTTATGGTGACCCTCCCAATTAATTTTCTCCCTAATATTTGCCTACTGTAATTTATGGTTTTCTTTATTGGCATCCCCAAAATATGATTTCCCTATTTTGAATCTTAGTCTTTTGTCTTTGAGACTTTTGTCTTTGAGTTTCTCCAATCCCATCAGTGTCTGTAATGTCAGTTGTACTCATCTCTCCTGAGCCTCTGCTGACTCTTCTTTCCAAGGAGTTCCTTGATGCTCGATGTGCAGAGGCTAAAAATCTGCTTGGGTACAAATAGCAACCAGAAAAATAAATGGACTTCGGGAACTATTAAACATTAACTATTAAGTGTCTCCTTCCGACATGCATTTACCTCTATTTCTGTGTTACTATTGACCAGGTCAGAGACAAGATGGGCTTGAAATCTGACTCAGTAGAGCCGCTCTTACAGTCTTGTTCAAAAATCCTTGGTTTTTATTTTTCTGATTTCCTTTGAAATTTAATAATTTGAGAAGATTCCTATTTAACTGAAATCTCCCCCTGCAAAACCCAGCATTGTGCGCTTGAAGCATTCCTTGGTGCAGAACTGGCATCATTTCATGCATGGAGCCCCTCAATGCTCGCAGTCCAATGGCACTCACTGCCCTGTAGCATCCCCATCTCAGCAGATACGAGGGCCAGAGCAGCTTCACTTCTGCATGGCAGCAGAGCTCTGCTGACTGCCACTGTGACTGAGGTCTGAGGTATGAGCTAGGGACAAAGACTGTCACACTTGGTCTGTCACATTCATGTGACTGCAGATTCTGGGCCTTATATCTATTTATAGATATGTATGTGTATAAAAGGCATCTATCACGGCAGAGTCTTGATCTTGACTGGTCGCTTTCTGAAAAAAGAAAAAAAAAAAGCAAACAAACAACTGTTGAAAACAGACTGAAGTGTGAAAGGAAAATGTAGCTAAATCAAGAAAGCTGCCAGATAGAAGTATGCTTGTGTATATAAGTACACAAAAAAGTACAATAAAAATTACTCCTGTATATAGTTTATTTGTATGGAGCCCTATGTTTTATTTTTCCATTCTTTTACTCTAGACATTAATCAAGCTGGTTTTGAAGTTCCTGGATTAGAGGATTAAATAATAGATTTTGGTAATCCTTCTCTAGAAGAGGTGACTTTTAAAGTTATCTACATTGCTCCAGAAATGGTGCAATGTCCTTCCCTTCTGAAAATAACAGATCTGTGCTAAGAGATGAAAACACAAGAGAAGCATTGCACAACTTTGCTCATTTATGGGACTCTGTCAGGTCATGTTAATAAAACAGCATTCTTGAAGTCAAAGTTTAAGGGGACACATCCAACTTGAAATTATGCCTGTGTCTGCAAATTAGGTAACTATCAAAGTGGCAAGTAATACATAATTTACTAAGCAAACTTAGTAACTCTTTTTTTCTTATGAGGGAGCTAGTAATTTTTTTTTAAATACAAAGGCCCTTGTGGAAATATAAAACTCAAAGATTAAGAAAATTAACTACTGAGAAAAAAATGACATGACAAAAATATTTCAAGGGAATTTCAAAAGAGATACTACAGATAGCATTTCAAAACTGTGCTAGTGGGACTTGATTTTTTCAATTTTCCTCCCAGGATCATAACAACTTGATAGTGATCAAAGTTTGTAATGAAGCAAATTTAATGCCATGATATAACTTTTTGATCTATGTCATCACACCCTTTAGTGACCTTTGTCCTTCAAAATCCTTTTAATATGAGTATAGGAAATGAAAAATCTGTCTAAAATGCTATTTTCTGTTCAAAGCAGTTGTCAAATAAAGTAAAAATTAGCCTAACTATTGTGTGCAGTCACATTCTTCTCCATTTTTCTTCTATGAATATTATTTGCATTACTGAAAATGCTGCACATCTCATTTTCTTGAGGCAGTTTATCAAACACTATTATTTTAATAAAGTTATGTATTTTTCCATACTTTTTCGTCTTTTGATGTGCCATAGGAACACTTTGGATTGCAGATATACTGCCTGATCAACCCACAGGCAGCCACGTCGGCTCTAACCAGATGATGCTGGATGCAGAAGGAGCTGAAAAGGAACTGTGTTCATTTCTTTGATCCTGCCCCAGTTTTTCAACACTTTCTATTCTCAGAATTGTTTAGAGAAGTCTTGGATCTCCAGATTGGCCAAACTCATCACAATTTCCTTCCCTCTCAGGTGTTGCCTGACTCAGTCCAGAACTGCAGCAAGCATCCAGTCTGCCTCTGCCACCAGCCCAGCTCCAAGTCTCAGCACTGGTTTTGGCACAAAGGAGTGTGCAACCTGTATTCTTTTGTCCCAGTTTTTTTCTGTCCTCAGTTCAGTAAATGGGAACATGCTACAGTCTGAAGACAGACAGATGGAGGAAGAGTCTTAGTGTGTGACTGCTGCAATAGCTTGAAAATGAGCCAGCACTATTTCATTGCTGCAAAAAAGGAGTAAACAAGCCCAACCAGAGTATGGAGTTGAGATAACCCGAGTATTCAGTGTCACCTTTCAAGCTGAGGAGAGTCACCATGCAGCAGGAATCTTTCTCATTCTTCTTTTTTTGTTTTCTATATGCTTAAGAGAGGAAAAAAAAAGGCAAAATGAAACTCATAAAGAAATGTAGAAGATGAGAACTTTACGGTGGTTTAAGTAATTTTTTTTCTAGGCTACAATTTGACTCTTCATAAATTTGTCAAAAAAAGAGGACGTTTCCTAGAGAAAAAGAAAAAACTTCCACAGGAGTGTGTTAAAAATTTCCATAAAAATCTGTTTTAGCTTGTTGAAGATTTTTCATTTGTGTTAACAGCTGCCAGAAGCCCATTTGGACCAGCAGTTTTGCACTTTTTGCTGTAGAGGGGTTTTGGATATCCTACTAAGCTACAGTAGGAAGGTGTCCTACTGAGCTACATTCAATATTCTGAGCTTCTTCCATAGTGATTCTGAAAGAATTTCTGACATGAGAGGATGTACATGTGAGTATAAACTTGTTGAAATTTTTAATCATCTTATAGGGAGTTTTAGGAATGCTGGTCTTAACCTAGGCCTCAGGTAGCATGAAAAAATGGTTATGGAATCCCTGATTAATTCTTATGTAGTTATTACAATGATATTTTTTTAATACTTGGGAAAGAGCAATGCTTGACAAAATATTCTGTTCTTACTAATTAATTATTTTTCAAGATGAAAAGCTACTATACTACCTCTTAGGAATGTTGCTCACTACATAAATCCCTCAGAAAACTCAGAATATATTTAACAAAATATTTAGTATGCTTCAGCTTTTTTGTGTGATTTTTAAATTTACCTTACATCAGTGTAAATTAGCGGAAACCCCACACATTTCAGTGTATTCATCTATTTGTTCTGCTGCACGAGTACTGTGCTTCTGAGGTGCCACTGTCAGCAGGATCAGCAAGAGGAGGGGAAAGCAGAAGGGTGGGTGTTTACCAGCCTACAGCAGGCATAGACATCCCAACAAATTTAAGATTTTTATTGACCCAGTTGTCTGGATCAGGCTCTCTAAATTTTAACAGCAGCCTGGGGATTGCAGAAACCTCTTTATCTGCATCTTTCCTCTACATGATTTCAGCAACTTCATCAGATGCAGCACACAACCTCTGTGAAGAATGTCAGATGTATCTAACATGATGCACTTCTTACTCAGAGAGCATCAGCCCTGTTGCTCTGTAGAGAGTGAGGGACTGGCTTGGTAATTTCTGCCAGTTCAGAATCCAGGGCCAGAGAATTTCTGCACGTTTTTGGATACTCACTGTTTGTGCATAGGAAGCAGAAAAAGAGAAGATGCTATAAGGAGAAAAGAAAAAAAGCAAAATCTGGAAGTAGCCCCTACAGGGCCATGGAAAAATTCAATCAAGTTCTTAATCCACTTTATGAAATCTACTGCCCTGCAGGGTCCGAAGCTGGCATTTTAGCCTGGCTTCAGATAGGAAGGGATCTCCTGGACCCGTCACTCTGTGCACTGCCATTGAGGGGCCTCTGAATAGCCTATGAGTCCTACTAGCTCTGTCCCACTAGCTCTGCCCCACTAGATCTGCACACATTGGAATCCTGTTGTGTTTCTTCCAGAGGCGCTTCTAAATCTCCAGGGGCAGGAGTTAATTTTGGACGGCATGCAAAGGCAGTTGAAATGTCTGCATAGAGCCTCCTGCTCTGTTGTGAGAGGCTGACGAATCTAAGCAAACGGTCAACTTCTTGAGATTTAGGAAATAGTCTGGTATTTAGGCTAGAGTAAAAACAAATGTTGCCTGCAAGAGCAGATGAGGATGCTGTGTCTCACTTCCTGGAATTTAGGGCTGGCAAAGGCAGAATCCTTTTAATTCATATCATATCAAGGTCTTCTGCACATTCCTTCTGAATGGGAGATGTTGGAAGTGGAAAGTTGGCTCCGGTTTTTATGTGTTTCCAAAACAAAGTCCTTTTGGTGATATTCTTAACAAAAATACTAGAAACTTTCCTTAGAACCCCAACTTAAGGGCATTGATTTTTCCGAGTGACATCTAGCAAGTACAGCTTGTTACACATGATGTCGTCCTTACAGATTTTCTGATTTAGCATTTTGGTTTTGCAAAAATGAAAAGCATGATGGATGATCACTACGACTTAAAAGAAAACAGGCTCATCCTTATGGTCCCATTCTTTGCTCACCGTAACTTCACAGATTTCAACAGCTATCATTTATTTACACCAGTTAAGTCATTGTAACTGTGAAGTGACTGGTCTTTCCCCCTGTACAATTGTCACTAAACACAAGTTGATCCATTTCATTTACTTGGTCCAATCAAGTCTTCCAGTCTGTAACTCTGAAGGCTATTTCACAGGTTGGCATACATGGGCCCAAAGTTTTCCAAGATAATATAAACAGAAATGGTAGGCAATCTAAATTTTCACCTTTGTAGTCTTGTAGCTGCTTTAGTAAATGCTAAGTGCATAATTAACTTAAATCCCAACAAGAATACACAAGCCTCTGCCTATGCTTTCTCCACAGGCTTAGCTCTTCTGTCTAGCCTAGGTCTTCCCTGTCCCAGACAAACTCATGCTCCTAATGCACACCTAATCACTATATTGGCTCTAATCATCAGGAAAAACCCTCCCCATCTGAATGGAGGATTTAAGGACTGAGATCAATGCATTTCAAAACACCTGGAGAACTGTCAGTACCACCTTAAAGATCAGGAAGTAGTCTGCCTGTATCATCCGCATATGGCATTTCTTGCACTGCGGTCCTGTTCTGGATCCAGGTCTCAGCATAATCCCTGGACTCAAGAGACCATAAACTGTGTCCAGATCTTTCCCAACAGAAAGCCTGTCCTCCACTGTGTTACTCTCCTGCCCCTCCGGCTACATCTGCAGTCTCATCGCGTGGTGGGACTGATGCTTGGGTCTCTCCAGTAAAAGGTAGAGACGTAAGTCCACACGGGTTAGTCATTATGTTGCCATATCAGTGTGTCACATTCAAACTGACATCAGGATGACATTGTATTTCTGAGCACTGACTCCTTACAAAAGAAAGCCACAGTGCTAAGGCTTTTGGATTCACCACTGGCTCTCAAAATGAGAGGTGTTTTTTGTCTCAAACAGGTTCAAATCCATCACTCCTGGCATATTTTAACTTCTGCAGAGATCTGAAAGCTTTTCTCCATGAAAGACATCTCATCACAGACTACTTCGGTTTTGACTTTTGCGGTGTCTCATTTCTGTTGTGTCTTCTGGAGATGCTGTAGGAGTTGCAGAGCTGGCAAAATTGTGGAGCTGTGCGGAAGGAGCCCGTGGTGCCTCTGCTCACAGACAACACTCATTTTATTTTTGCTTCTGGGTGAGAAGCCAGCAGTTGGTTTTAATCCCAATTTGAATGTATCTCTCTCTCAGAGTCTGGCTCTCTTCTTGTCTAACACTGTGACGCTGAGATATTCTGGGACACTTTTACTAACCATGGCAGAGATGCATTCCTGGAGACTGGAGCCAGGGTGTTTTTTAGTGCAGGGCCATGTGTTTGAGTGATTTCAGCTGGGAAATCCACTTTCTCTGGCAGTCTGATGTAGCCAAGGTTTATTGACCTTCATAAAACTGTGCCACCCACATTATGACCGCCTCCCCCCTGTCACACACATCCCCCTTCACACTGCATACCCCTGTGACCTGGGATGTTGCCCTTGTTTTTCCTGGGTTTCTGCAGGCAGAGCAGTTTAGAGGCAATGATGGCAGTGAGAAGAAAGGAGGAACAAAGTTATCCAGGAATGACAGCAGGCTTCGCTCAGGCTTCAGCGGACTCTTTGAGAGATCCAACGTGGTTTTTTGAAAGTCAATTTGTTACATCCCTAATTTCAAATAATCCCCATTGCTGAAATGGGATGCAAACAACCTCCACTGTGATCCTGTTTCTCTTCTACTTCTCAAAATAATTGAGAAGTGATACTTTCACGTGGTGACTGCCTATCCTAGCTCCTCTTGTCCCCTTTATTTTCATTCAAATGCTAATGATGGTTTAAACCAATGTTTGTGATTCACAGGCCTAAAGTAAAGCTAGGCAGAAGGTCTGTAGACAGTACTGGAGCCTGCTATTTTTAACTCTCCTCCTTTCTTAAGTCAATATTGGGTTAGGCAGCAATGAAAAAAGGCCAACATACGGAGAAGGAATTTGAGTCCAGAGAGCTTCAGAAGCCGTCAGAACAAGCAGCCCTACAGGGCAAAGGGCAGCAGAGAGGCACTGGCAGGTGCTAAGTGGGCTGCAGGACCATTTGTCTCTCAGAAAAAAAAAGCACTAGACACCTCAGATATTAACAACGGTTTCTGTCCACTTGAGCTGTCTACCTATAACTACCTCCCCTAAGCAGAACTGCTTGCCTCCAACATCCCTGCTAACGGCAGAGACTACAGTTTTACTTCCGAGCAGTGTTTGCATCAGCCCTCAGCTGTACAGCTGCTCATGTTTCTGGAGTAAAGTATTTCCTCAAACCCTTCATCTTGTCAAGCTGACTAAATCCTACAATGTTTCGGGAAAGGATAATCGGAGCAGGCTTCATAGATTCATTTGGACCACCAGAGATTCTGCTTGTTACTTGCTTAGCAAGAGGTTTCCAACAAAGTTTCATAGAGGCTGGATTTCAATACCTTTTCTCTTATTGTAGTATAAAGCACACTGGCAGAAAAATAACCAAGAACAGAAAAAGGTAAATTTGATGATGGATAGGAATTCCAAGAATTTATTTGCATTTGCTTTGGCTTTATATATGTTTTCTCCCATCACAAAGAAAGAGGGAAAGGAAAATCTGTACTTTGACTACGAAATAAAAAATAAGGATGAAGCAAGCTGCGCGTATACTTTCTTTATGGTGTCCTTGACTGATCAACAAAGAGAACTGTTCTGAATTGGGAATTTTTTTGTAACCTTACTGCCATTCCCTCAGCACTTAGCCTGTTAATGTGGGACAAAGAAAGCAAAACATGGATAGGAATAGGGGCCAGGAAGATGAGGGATTACCCCATAATTCCCTGTCTCTGAAAAAATCTCAAATGTGTAAAATCAGAATGGGCCCCATCTCCCTGGCTCTTGCACTACAGGTTCTTTCAGATCTGCGGTCTGAGCTCTCCTCATGAGTTTATTTCCTGCATCTCTCTGAAGCACTCATGCAGGGTAGGGGAAGAACGGTGGACAAGTTGATTGCTGCAGGAGGCTGGGGCATGATGTGTATCACGCTGCCCCCTAATTCTACAAACCTGCTCAATAAAGAGACTAAAAGATTGCTCTGTGAAAATTCAGCTTCACCATGATGTCTTTGTTCACTGATTCAACAAGGAATCCTTTACATAAAAAAGAAGGCTGACACAGCTTGATATTCCTGTATTTTAAAATAACAAACAAAATTTGACTCCTCTTACAAGCCAACCCCACTTAAAAAGAGCAAAACACATTTTCCAAGCCCATATTCTTCATATACCACAAGGAATCAAAGAGAAATTATTCTTTCCCCACCCCCCTTCTGTTCCTACACACACTAAAGAAAGATCTGATTAATTTGTGTTGAGAATCTGGGACAACTCAAGAGAATGACAGATGTCCTTTTGATTTCATTGAGACTGAAAGCCAGACCTGGAAAAAGTAGGTGAGCATCTTCTCCCCAGTTTCAGTCAAATTATGATGAGATATTTTCTATTAGGGGCACAGGCCCAAAAAACAAAATTATATTTAGCACAGAAACTGTTAAATGACATCTTCTTGTCTTATAGAAAAATAAGTAATAATATATAGTTTTCAAGTGTTCCTTTAGGAACTCCATTCAGAGTTTGCTTCCCAGAGATACAAAGCAACTGCCTTCTGACAATTGCTCCTTCTCAGTGCATTGAGTTTAGCAGTCTGGAAACGGTTTGTACCATGAAAAAAACCCCAACGTGCTGTCAATAAGGTATAAATTCAGGTGGATTTCAATGGCTATGTTGCGGCTGGGACAGTGAAACTCATGACTTCACCAGCAAGTGGAAGCTTGCTACTGCCACAGCAGTATCATTTTAATGGAATTTGTTTGTTATTTAGACAATGTCCTGCAAAACGTTGTTTCTGTACATAAAATATTTTAAACACAGTTGGTTGTCAAGGGTTAACTTGGTTATTGGAACCAAAGTGAAAGTTTTAAAATACTGCTGTCATGGAGAACAAATGCCTTCAAAGCGCCTATAGCACATGTTATTTAAAAGAGCACTGAAACAAAGTTCTGGTTTTAATTATTTTTCTTCTCAGTACTTCTCTAACTTTACTGCCAAAGAAAAGACTTCCAGAGCCAAACTTTAATCTTAATTATACCAGATTCAATCTGGAATATTTCCCTTGAAGTTAGAGTTACACTAGGTTTACACAAAGCAGAATCTGGCCTAGTTTCCATACTAGTCTCTTTCTCAAAAAATAATTTAGATTAAAAAATAGAGTATCTGACTAGAAAAGCAAGCAGTCTAGGGACAAAAATGTAACTACATGCTGCTGTATTCCCATTCTCAAGCCTCACCAGAGCTTCTCTGTCTAAACTGTCTGAACTCCAGCTTCACATTCATGGCTGCAGAGACCTATACCTGCATTTTCCTCTCCTCTCACTTTGTCATTTCTCTCTCTGCAACTCCCTTGCTCAAGAGGAGTGCATATAACTGAGTACTCTTAAGGATTATCCACAACAGACAGGCAAATGACCATATAACTGAAGCAGAAAATGCTCTCTGCAGAACTGGGTGAGATACAGACTGAAACCAGATGACCTCAGAGAAAATGAAAAGGCCAAATAGTCTCTTGTAGAAGTAACAAAAAGAGAGAGGAACAGTTTCCCCTGGCTTTTCAGAGTGCCAGTGTCTCCTATCTTCAAATTAAAGAAAGAAAATTCAAAGCATGGGCTTCAGTCACTGGCACCCTTGGAATGGCTTCAGGAGTGATTGGTATCTGCTTGATTTCTTCCATCACTGATTAGGGCCATAAGACTTTGTGTACAGGAAACACACAGTGCTTCAAGAAGAATTGACAATGTGATTCATATCTCCTGCCAATATACCAATACGCCTCCAGAATAATCTTGGTAAATAAGAGTAAAATGAGTGACCAAATTCAAATGACAAATGACTAAATTCATCTGAAGGTCTGAAGCTTTTTGCTAACTATGGATGTGGATGCTGATTCTTGCAAGTCCCAACAGTGCCTCAGGGGTTGATCTGTTTCGCAACATATTTGGTGAAACTCATGACCTCCACACAAACCCCCATTCTGCAAGCTTTTAGGAAGCATCAATGGCTTTCTCTTTCCTTTATCCTTGGGACTAGGGAGACCTATGTTCAGAATCTCTCCATGCCACAGGAATAGATGGATAGTATTTTGTTTGGAAAGATATTTTGGACTATGAAAGATTCAGGGAGGAGAGGGTTCCTTTTAGAAACCCGATTACAATTAGAAATCTTGGCCATAGCTCCAGATACTCTACAGTAACTCATCCCAAAGGGATGTGTTAATCACTAAGCATCAGAAGAAAACCTACTGTGGCATGAAGGAGAAAATTACATCCCATGTCTGGAGCATGAGCAATTCAGGGTAGTCAGTAAACAGACATGTTGTTCCTCTCCCGAGTTTGGCACTTGATGATGCTCAGCACATTTTGGCTCTTCTGTGCTCGTAGGACGAATGTATGGTGGAGTCAGCCCAAGCACATGAGGGGACAGACACTGACACAATCAAAATCGGCCCATGCCCGCCGTGTCAAGGATGACCATGACCACGATGCCCAGGGTGGCCTCTACACCCGCCAGCCGCACCGTGCAGTACTCAAGCTGGGTTGCCAAGAACAGTAGCCCGAGGGGGCAAAGCTGGTACTAATAGTAAATAGATGCAGAACGAAAGTAGCCTTGTCTGGCTGTGGTTTTGTACTGCTGTAATCCATTAATTGCTGCAGCTTGAAAGAACAAAGGCAGAGATACTGGTCTCAGGAGTTATGAACCGAAGTCAAACTTGGGCTGAATCAGCAGAGGAAATCCTTTGATTTCAGAAAGAAAACTTTCATTTGTGGCACGGGAGGATTTTCTCTCTCTGTTTTGCTCGCAACATGCCACATAGCTCGAGCTGCAAAGCCCGGCCCGGGGCCGGTCTGGACCTACAGAGCCCTTAGATTCCTGGGAATGGAAGACCAGCCCCTCTTCTGCGTACTCTCCAAACCCGGCCGATCGCTTAATGAAGCACAGAGACAGCAGCGGCTGGCGGGGTGCGGTGCCCCTTGCCGGTCCCGGCTGGGCTGGCTGCTGCCGCGGGCTCCGGTGCCCTCTAGTGTCGCTGGCGGCGGCGGCCGCCCTGCCCGGGCCTCCCGCGGCTCGGTCTCCCCGACCGTCGGGGCGGCGGCGGGGCCTGGGGCGCCCCGCCCGGGGGCTGGGGGGCCGCAACGGAGGGGAGAGCGGAGCCAGGTCCCGGCAAAGAGTTAAGCAGGGTAACAACCCGTTTACCCCTTGCTTTACCTCACCCTTAGACTGGGTTCAGGCTGCTTCCGCAGCGGGCTGTTTATTCTGTCGCAGCGAAAAAAGTCGGGGCGGTAGCAAAGGGAAAAACAAAGCCTGTTTTTCAAAGAATAAGGCTTCCACGGCTGTTTTGGCGTCTTTTAATGTCATGAGCCAAACGCAACAATGACAGCACAACAGCTCGACGTCGCAGCAGCAGCAGCAGCCTCAGTGGAAAAACGACGGGCATGGGAAAGGAAAACGACGGGTACGGGAACTGCCTCAACCAACCATGGAGGGAATAAAAATAAAGGCTAGGGAGCACAGGCTAGGCAAAGTTAATTTCTTTTGTCTGGCTCCCTATCTTCCCGATGACATGGGTTCCCTGCTATTCAGAGCCAAATTCTGTTGAACACGCAAGATGAGAGGATCTGAATTTGTGAAAAGATGAAAAGAAATAAAAATCTGGTAGGACTGTAAAGGTACATAGTGCCCTCCCACCAGCAGAGCACATCTCCCGGAGGGGCTCGGGGCCTTGGCGGTCCCCTGACCAGGTCCCTTTCTGTCTCAGGAAGACCTCACCGCTGTGTGCACCTCCCTCCGCGATAGGATGTGAGCACAGATTTATAGCGACAAGCGATGATAGGCCGCTCTGTTTTCTCTCTCTCTCAGGGGTTTGAGAGGTCTCTGCTGCAGGCTGTAGCTGCTCTTCACCACGCAGGGGTTCCTGCTCTAAAAGGTAAAAAGGGTGACTCCCACTCCGCGCATCGCTGTACGTGAGTAACGGTAATCAAACCCAGACACGCATTTCCATCCAGCCAAAAGGCTGCTGCCCACGGCGGGGCTTCCCGCAGGGCCCGGACCAGGACATCCCCTCTCGCCTTCCCTGTTCCACCAGTGGCCCCTCGGACTCCACACAGGCTACCTATTGGGTTGTCCAGTAGGCTCAGGCAGCCACCCCCTCCCCGACTCACCCTTGGGAGAGAGCCTCAGAAAAGCGCTTATTACTTGCAACAAATTGGGATTTCCCCAGAGAGGAGAATGATGAGTGGGGTAGCTCGAAATCTCCCAGCCCTCCTGGAACCGTCGGAGACCACAGCGAGTTTCCTGCAGTAACCTGCCCCATCAGTGCCCGCGTTGCCCGGATTCTGCCGGCGCCTTGGGCCCGGGGAGGGGGATACACACCCACCCAGCAACGCAGGGGGGCAGTTTGGGAGCGTAAACAGGCGACAGCGGCTCTAGCCAGGGCGCCGCAGTTATGTTTAAGACGTGCAGCTTCCATCTGTTGCAGTATAAACACATGCTAGCGGGATGCTTTATGCTCCAGCCCTTCAGGGGAGGGCAAGGCGGGAGGAGAGGGAGCCGTAATAATAAAAAATCCCTCCACCCCCAGCCTGTCCTCTCGCTAACCCCACGTCCCCCACGTCCCCCTGGACGAGATCCCCTTTGCACCACACAGGACGAGGGGCAGAGCTCAGCAGCCGTCCAGGAGGATTTAACTACCACCTCCTCTACGCGGGACCAATTCACAGGCGCCGCCGGCATTGCAGATGGGGATCGGACCCACGACAAGAACGGGCAGAGCCCAGCTCCCGCCGGCTCAGTCTTTCTTGGGATGGCGGGCGTGGGGACGGTGCGGCCGGGCCCTTAGAATGAGGAAAGGAAAGCAACGTCGGGAAAAATGTCACCGCTCCCCAGAAGGAGTCCTGGACAATAGGTCCCCGCAGAGCCTTCGGGTCCCCGCTCCAGCGCTAGCCTGGCCTGGCAGGCAGCTTTTCCAGTCCCCTGGTTTGCAATTTTCATTTTCCACTGGGTCTTGTGAGATCCCGCGTGGAAGCCGTTAACGACTTCTCGATAATGATCATGATCATGACAAAGGCATTATTCAAATGAGGCAGGTAATTGCAACCAGAAGGTGCCTCCTCCCCTTTCATTTTGCTCCTTTCTTTAAAGAAGAGTAACTTTCCCATTACATCCCATCCTGATGATACTTCGCCAGCAATCATCTCCGCGGCCCCGCACGTTAAACCAGACACGCTCACGCTGGTGCACCATGGCCCGAGTCCTGCAGCATCGCCTCGGGGCACACAAGCAATTGACGGTCACCTTCGCTGGGCTTTAATTTACGAGAGCCCGCAGCTCTGATCCAAGTCATGATAGAACATTTCCCTCCACAAATTAAGGGGTTCAGGCTGCTGAGTGCACTCGTTCTCCCAGCTAGAGAGTTCCAGGGTTCGGTGTGGTTTTTTTCCCCCGTGTTGTTTTTTGGTTGTTTGGTTTGAGGGTTTTTTGATTTTTTTTGTCCATACTTTTGACTCACTGGGAGCCTGTTGTTTATTCACAAGCATTACGGTATCCTGTTAGCATTCCGACCAGGGGCTGCTCACAGATCTGACTCCGATGATTTCCTGGAGGAACATGTGGAAGCAATAGCGGGGTTGTGCACTCACCCGAGCTGAGGATGCACTAGTGGAGAGTGTGCAAAGGGCCGGGAGCGCCACTGGGGACCCTGCCAGCCCAGCCAGGGGTACCTCAGCCTGAGCTTGCTTCCATGGGAGTCGGTTCTCTTTTCTGGCCCCATTCCCTTCGGGGCATCTTCGCTTCAGAGGCTTAGTTCTCCTTCATTTAAGAAAGAGAAAAACCACTGAATCCTGGCTCTTGACTTTAAGCACAAACTTTTGTTTAATACTAAAAGGGAAAAAGATGTGCGGGTGGTGGTTGTGCCAGAGTGGGGAGGGGAAGAAGAGGGAGAAGCCCTGGGGCGCAGCTCTGGGGCCGGTGCCCTCCCCGGGAGGCAGACGGCGGGCAGGGACCCGCGCCTCTCCGTTCCGTTCCTGGAGCTGCACTGCCCCCTCTCCCGCAGCCGCCGCATCGCCTCATTCCGCCGGCCCCACTCGCATCGCTCCGCACGGAGCCAGCAGCAGAAAGGCGGCAAGGGCAGCTCCCTGGCAGCTGCCTCGGCCACCCCTTATCGCTAGCAGATAGCGACGGCCAACAAAGCAGAGATACCCGGCGGTGGTTCCCCGGCGGGGATCAAAGCTCCGTGTGGAGCGTATTCAAACAGGACGGGCTCGGACGTGCGCTGCCCGCGTCTTCGCCGGCACCTCCGACCCTTGCCGTGCCCTTGGTTTGGCTATTATTGAGGTCTATTTGCGCTGGGAAAAGCGAAGACAAAGATGAAGAGAAGAATGTTCCCAGTCCCGTCGGAGCTGCGAGGTTTTGGGGGGCTGGCTCCTGGCGAAGGTTACCTTTCGTTGTATCTTTCATTCATAAATGCTAGTGATTCATCTCTCCCCCTCTCTCTCAATGCCTCTTGCTCCTGGCTGGCTTACGGTCCATCCAGCTCTTTAGCCCAAACTCGAGCTCAGCGGTGTACAAAGGACATGAGGAAGCTGCGAATTCGTTTCCAGACCAAACTCCCCATCCATAAAGTCACATTGTGACTGTGGACATCGAGCACGGCACCCGACCCGCCGTCCTGGAGGATCTGAGGAAGGAAGGCTCATTCATGAAATTGGGAACACTCTGAGTTTTCATAAAAGTTTTTTGGGTTGGTGTTTTTTTTTTTTTTTAATTTCTCCCCCTGCAGTGCAAACCCCCCCCCTTCCCCCTTTCCTCCCCCTCGCCCCTGCCATATGGCCAACCTCCCCCCTCCCCTGCAAGGCTGGTGAAATCTGGAGGCAGACACTGGCCCCCCTGCCTGCGTAAGAGCCTCCCGCCGGCGCGCCCGCCTCCGGCCGCGGGGCTGGGGGCGCCGGGCGAGCCAGGGCAGCTCTTATTCTGAAGGAGCCTGAGGGGGGCTTCATTTCCTGACAGCTATTTACTTAAAGCAAATGATTAGTTTTGGAAGGATGGACTATAACATTGAATCAATTACGGGACGCGGTTTGTGAGACCATTACAGTCGGATCGGGAGGGAGGGCGAGCGGGAGGGAAAGAGCGCGTCTGAGTGGGGAAAGTCACAAAAGACGTGGACATATTTTGGATGTTTTACAATCTGCAGGATTGGGGCTGCGGATTGTAAAGGAAAAGGTAAGATGTGAGGGGCAGTTTCCCCATCTTTTTCATTTTTACACCTTTTCTCACGCGTTTTTCCCCCTCGCTTATTTTTTTTTCTTTATTTATTTGTTGGAGGCTTTTTTTGTTTTCTTTTTTTTTTTTCTTTTCTTTTTATCCCTTCAAAAAAGCCAGGCGGGCGGCTACTTTCCGCGGGGCGCAGGCGGCGGGCGCTGGCGGTCCCGCGGAGAAGAGCGGGGAGCCGGCGCTGCGCCGGCCGTCGGAGTGCGGCGGCGAACAGCGCGGGCAGCGCTAATGACAAACACATTGGGACGGCGGGGGCCACCGCGCCGCATTCCTGCCGCGGGGGCGGGAGAGACCCGCCGGGGCTCCTTGGGCAGCGGTGGTACCCGCCCCGTGGGGGGGAAAGCGGGAACGCGCACCGACAAAGTAAGCGGCTCCCCCTCTTCTCTCATCTCTCGCTTTCTTCACCCCGCTGCTCTACCGTCCCTTCCCCCACTCCTTGTTTTTCACCACCTTTTCCTCTTCAGATCCCCTTTCTCACCTCACTCTCCCTAACGCGGTAGCCTAAAATGCCCAGAGATTCCGAGCGGAGGCAGGCACACAACCCCCCAAAAGCGACTCAATCTCCATCCCTGTGCGCCTCGTCTTTTTTTTTTTTTTTTTTAACATTTCTCAGGGAAAGGGGTGATGCTGAATTTAGGCAGGGATGGTACCTGGAGACTTTCCAGCTTACATCCCCCCTCGCAACGGGAGCACCAGCCCTGCCGCATGCCCCGCCGGACTGCTGGACCGCACTGCCGTCTACCCCGGGGGAGGGCAAAGTATTCGCGGCCAAGTTTTGGATTTTGTTAAGCGCGGAGTTGCAACCTTGCCAGCTTCTGCCAGGCTGGAGTCCCCTGGAAAAGTCCTAGGAGCAAGTAGGAAATGGCTTTTTGGCTGTTCGCGGCATTGCTCAACATTTTTGGACGCGGATCCCGCAGCTCAGGAGCCGTTCCAAACAACAGGACTTGGACAGCTTTTTCTGCAGCCAGCAGCCACAGATCTAGCGAGGCAGCAGCAATCCTGGGGCACAGCCGGCAGTCCTCGGGGTTCGCCCGCACCCCATCGGGGGGGCGATTGCGGGATAAAGGCGGGTCCCCACCCGTGCCAGGGACATGTTTCCATCGCCCCTCGAAGGCATTTCGGGCGCATCTCTTGCAAATCTTCATTCTCTAGCGCTCCTCTGGGGCCCAAGTCTGCACGCCCGGGGCTGCGGACCCGTTGCTTTCTCTTGGTCCTACAGCTCCCAGGCGTGGAGCAATGTCTGTCCCGCGCCAGAACTCTCGCCCCCTCTCCAGACCCCGTGCCTTCAGAGTTCGTGCTTCATCTTGAAGGACAGGGCTGAAAAAGAAGAGCCAGGTTGTATCGGTAGCTCCGTAGGGAGACATGTCTTCATTCTGTTCGTCTCCCCTACACCGTTTTACACCGCTTTTCTTTTCCTGGCTACCTCTCCAGGGAAAAAAAAAATATTTCCACCTTGGCAAAGGCTTTCCTATTGTTTCCCAGACAAACAGCGAAGTAGCTGAGAGCTGCCATGTCTATTAGGTTTGCTCGGTGTGCCGGGCAGCCTTTGATCTGCTGTGGCTCCAACCGTCGGGCTCCGTCGAGGGGCGGCGGACAGAAAGGAGGCCATGGCAGCTCTGTTTCCCCTCTCCCTGGGGCTGCTGCCCGGACTCCCCGCGGGCAGACAGGGTCCGTCAAACGCCTGCAGCCCGATGGGAGCTGGAGAGCGTGAACGTAGTCCCTATGACTATCCACACCCCAGTCCCGGCTGGCTCTAGACGGCCGCTGTCTCCCCGACGGGACGCACGGGGGAAGCGGAGTGGCTTATTACACTCTCAGCGTCTCCCAGGGCCCATGCAGAGCCCAGCTGGGGTCCCAGCTCGGCTGACTAAACTCTGTATCTTTGCATGGGGCAAGGGAAGGGATCAAAGCAAAGAGACAGGCATCAAAGATTCTTCTGTCGTTGGCTGATCAAAATCTGAACTGTGGAGATCCGACTTTTAACTCTGTCTAGAAGCGCTAGGAAAAGATCCTCCAGCAAGGGACTTAAGGTTTAGCTTCTAGCTGACAATGAGCATTTTAGAACGATTCTCAGCTGAATAGCAGTTTAGCCAACCTCAAAGCTTGGGAAAAAAAAAATTGAAGAAAAATGAGACCTCACAAAACACTGGGATTTAGGAGTCCTCAAGCAAACCAGCTCTCGCAGCCTGCAGGCATTCCTCTGCTGCTTTTAAGTGAGATCCCTTGTGCTGGGACTCTCTTCCAGACACCAAGGGGCAGGACGTGTGCCAGTCCAGCTGCCATTGAGTACTGGGGCCATCTTTACTGTTACTAGCTCGTTGATGTATGGGAAATCTTCATGTGGCTCTGAGAGCAATATATAGGTATTAGGTTTCAAGAAAGCCGGAAGTAATAAATATTTTAATAAAATACCTCTCTTCAGTACTACAGTATTGAGCTGAGTTTCAAGTGCAATGTATACAGACAGAAAAATCTTGTATAGCCCAAATCTTGCTGGTTATTTCTAGTTATACCAGTTAGTCTAAAAAATGAGGCTGAAATGTATAACTTTATACAGTCCTTGCCTTGCTTGCACCCTTAGTTCATCAAGATCACAATGGCACCTACTTTTTGCACATGAACTCTCAAAGTTTTAACAGATGCTTGCTTCGCTTCTTTTAAAGACGAAAAGATACAGGAATGGTTTCTGAGAGGTGATTCTTCCCGGTGGGAGGCAAGAATTGCTGATAATTAAAAAAAAAACACCCAAGCAATAAAACAAGCTATCCTTTTCTCTCCCTCTTGCCTTGCTCTCCTGCTTGATTCATCTCTTTCAAACCAATAAAGCTTTACATGGGCACCCAAGGGAAAAGTTTGCAACAGCTAGGCTTCCCTGAGCTGGTGGTCAACAGAGGTGAATAGTTTTTTCCATTCAATGCTTCTTAACTCTTGAGATCTGTGGTGTTCTTTGATTTGATTCTGAGAACCTAAGTGAAATGTATTCCTTGGAAGTGCCAGCTTTTTTTGTGTGTTTGCTGAGACAATCTAGAAAATCCTCTTTGGATCAAGTGGGAAAATTTAGACTTTGCAATTTCTGCCTTCCCACCCCTTTATCTCCTAGATTGAGACACTCTGAGGATCAGACAGAAGAATTGGGGCTGACAAGAAGGCAACCATCACTGTGTGTCCTGTGGAGCCTAGCACTGGGCTTTTCTTGATGCATAGTTTTTCCTATGTACAGGCTATTCTGGATTCAAATACATCTAAAGGAATCTGGAACAAGCATCATTTTTTGGAAAATATTTATGCCAGTCTTTTTCTTTTGTTGTTTGTGCCTTTTTCCAGTGACCCACATGTTATTGCTGCAGGGCAGTGCTGCTCTTGCAGAGAGCTGAGTTTGCAATTTGGGAATAGAGAACTAAGAAATGTTCCAGGAGGTCCTGTGTGAACAGTTACATTCAGCTGATGACATATAACACAAGAAGGAACAGTTTCCTTCTTTCCTTTAGCTCTTCCTGGAAAAGATCACTTTTCCCAGAAGGAGAGACTGCCACTCTGACAAAATCACCACTGAAATTACCCAGCCCTTTCATAATAAGGATAATCATATCATTATGTGCCAAGATTTACAATCCAACTACTGTCCTATAACCTGTGTAAATAAAGAGAAAATTAGACCAGTTTTGTTTATTTGTATTTTTAAATTGCATGAAATTAAAATGCAAGAATTTTGAATTTTAAGTTGATCCAGGAGACCTAAATTTTAGATAATATCTGCTACGTTGGAAACTAGCGTTACCTTCTGTTGGACGAGAAGTTTGGCTCATTAATGTAGATCAACATTGCCATCATGTGGCCAAGAGGATGAACTGCAGTGACTGGGTAGATGGCAGGAGATCAGCCCAGTAGTTTCCAGTGTTCTGGTAGATAGACTAATTTTTCTCTCATGAAAGAGGTCTTCGGTCGACATACAGAAGTATGCAAAAACCCAGCCATTGTTTCTTCTTCTTCCACTTCCATTTTTTCTCTTCAGGTCATGTAGAGCAACCACCTAGGAGTACAACAATTTTCTAAACACATATTTTCTTTGGCTTTTTGGGCATTGATTTCTTCTATGATGCAGTCAATGAAACCTTTCTTGGTAGGAAGCCAGTGCTTGTCAGTTAGTATTTGGAAAATTAACTCCTTGCTGTTAAGTTTCTTCAGATGTTACTTTTCCATTGGTTTTGTTGTTGCTTTTGTTATTGTGGGGGTTTTTTTGTGTGTGGTGGTTTGTTTGTTTGTTTGGTTTTTAATCACTAAATAGCACAAAAGATATACCAGAATTTCAGTCAGCTCCTTTCAAAACCTATGTAAATTCAATGATTGTTTTACCCCGGGCAATTCCTTGCAGAGGATCTGGCAAATCTCTCATGGCATCACCGAGATTTTACTACACATGGCCATGTTTCTGCATTAGCCAACAGTGTCCAAAGTATGAGGGAAATAAGGTTGGCTCAAACTTACATTGTGTGTGTGTCCTGTCAATACTGGGTTTCAGCTTTCATAAAGCTACTGATCTCAGTGAGGCTGCACCAAGTTATGAATTGATAGACCAGTGCTAGAAGCAGAACCTGAGGCCAAGAATTGGATATTTGAGAACAAAGAGAACTGGTCTGCCATAAGGAAAGTAAAAAAGCTTAGTAAGTGCATACAGAAATGTATGTGATCTCAAATAAACAAAATCAGGATAGGTGTTCCTGCTTGGTGTTGTGGGAATGAGCAATCTCTCTCACGCTCAAAAGTGCAAAATTGTTCCTGTATTAAACCTTGAGTCTGGCACTGATGTGTGAGGATGCGCTGTTGATGGGCCTCCAGCATGCTTAAGTCAGACGCTTGTTGTAACTAAATTCAGTTCAAATAGATTCTGAATACAGATGAGGGTGAATCCTTAATACATTACTCTGTCTTTCACAGTGAGGAAGTGTTGCTCTAGGTCTTGATGAGATTAACAGGTCATCGAGGAAAGATCAAAGCTCTGGGTTGTGAAAGAATAGCCAGATAGCAACTTTAGTTAAATCATTGTGTTTTAAAACTGTAATGCTAGATTGAGACACTCTTTGATTTCAGTGACAGCTCAACCAAGAGAGCAAGTTTAAAACAGCACTTTGGAAATGCCATCACCTGTACTTACAGCAGTTGGTCATGGGGCTTCATTTCCTACTTGCACACACAGCTCTGCAACAGTGTAAGTTACTTCAGCAGAGCTTCTGGTGTGCAAGAGATAAGCTAGCTTTGTTTTTTCTCCTCCCTCCTATGCTGCATCACTTGCACTGAATAATCTGGTAAAAAACACAAAAGGGAGATAGAGCTGCATTTTCAGTGAGAAAAGGGAGGGAACTTGGCAAACAGTGGGGTATCATCATCTTATAGATCTTGGAAGGCTAGAAGTCAGACCAGTAAAGCAGACCATGCTAAGTCTTTAAAGAGTTACAGTGGGTTACTTTATCAGAAAAAATAACAGAATATGAATATAATAAAAATGAATAAGTAGGATGAAACGGAGGGAATTCTTCCTTATCCAAGACTGATCAATGAGACACAGATATATGAACACATGGTGATTCTTGTTAATTGAAGAATCAGGCAAAATGCCCTGTCTCTGCTGGAACATTGTTAGCTGAATTTCTGAAGTTTGTACATTTTTTTGAGGCTGGTAGTTTGCTAATCTTGTAATCCTGCTTCTGAGACCATTACATTTGATTTGAGTATCAAATACTTCTGCTTTGCAAAGGAGTGCTCCACACATTGCAGGAGGAAAGCAGGACTAATTCAGAAACACTCCTTGGCATTCTGTGAGCATTTAACTCCCATATGGCACTGCCATAGTCGTAATAACTAGTTGCACGTACATGTTTTTCTATCTCAGCATCGGGAACAGAATACCAGAGGATGAATAGAAACTCTCCAGAACCTTTGAAAAGTAGTCCCTGTATTGGCACATAATCCTTTCTTTTATTTCTTGGTCTATGTTTCAGATTAGGGGCTCTTCCATTTTTTAATCCATATTGTCTTTGGGTCAAATCCAGTTGCTATTAAAGTTACCAACAGAACATCTGTTGATTTCAGTGGAAGCAGAGGTTGTAGGAGCTTCTTCTATGGAAATGTCCTAACAGGATGCTTGAAGGTTTTATGTAGAAATGTCTTTAAATGGCACAAAAATTACATAGATGGTTATTGTCATTGTTGCCTCTACAAGACAGATGCCTTAGGATTATGTGTTTGAAAGCTGAAATAATTGCATGCGATCTGTAACTCTCCTCATTGTTGGGGAAAAGAGATGCTCTACAAGTGGCAGTGCCGGCCTACAGTCTGTAATGGATTTATTGACATGGATTTATTTCATTAGAAAATTTCAGCATATGTTTTAAATAGCATGGTGCTTGATCAAGGGAATTCTTACTAAATAAGCAGTAAGCACTGTTGTATTTCATTGAATTCTGTAAGCTATATAGATATATGTACAATAGAAAAAATATAATCCAGGATTGTGCTATTAGCAGCAAGAGTAGCTTTAAAATGTGCTTTTTCTCCCATAAAAGCTGCTTGTGGCTGAAAGGCCAGAACTTGCTACCTAAAGCTGTTGCATCCTCACTGAAGCCTGTGAGGAGGCTGCCTCACAGGGGTGTTTGTGTGGACTCAGTCTGGGAGGCTGCAGTGGGCAGCAGAGCCGCTTGCAGGCTGTTTGAAAGGGGATACATCAAGACTTGGTTCCTTACACGGGGACTTGTTTTCTTACACTGCCAGTAGAGAGAGAAGGGTTTATGGTCCCTTAGCTGCCTGTGATCTGTCTGTGGCCACACATGCCCTGTGGGAGGTGGAGTGAGTCTCACTGGGCTGTGGGTGTGAGCTTGGGTCCCCGGGCCATTTCTCTTTGTGACACCATGCAGAGTAGTGGGAAGCTGCAGTTGGGCACTGCAGAAGAAGGTTCCTGCTAAGCCTTATAGGGTTATCAGTCCATTAACAGTCTCTCTTTCCTTCTCCTTTCTGTTTCAGTTGTTGGTAGCTATGGGTACTTCCCCACGGATGTTCCTGATCCTGGGATGTTTTCTTACAGGTAATGTTCCTCAGTCCTCTAAGACTCTCCACCCCTAGTTCTTGATAAAGTCATACTTACACATGTTTTCATTTTGCCCACAATGACAAATGCCAAATGGTTGCCAGCTGGCTTACAGACCTGATATTTCTGCCTTTCCCTTCAGTAGGCCTACTCAAAACCTACTAAGAAGGCAGTACTTTTGCTGGTCCATGTCGGCCACTTTGACACTCCTACGCTGTTAAAACCTCCCACTCGATTTGTCTAGCTGCGCAGGGAAAGTGAGCCTGCCTACCTCCAGCTGTCCCAACACTGCCCCGCTGGGGTTTCTCCAGCAGCGTGGTACAGGCGAGGCTGCCTGTGTGGGCTCCCCACATCCTCCCACGCTGCACCACCGAACCTCACTCGCCTCCCCAGCCTCCCAACATCTGCCGACCGAATGGTGATGGGAGGGGAGGGCAGGCTTTACCACAGGGTGCCCAATATAGAAAAGGCCTGTAGACCGAGGTAACATTGTGCAGGACTGGAAAATGGTTTCAAAGACAGTGTGGAGTCCCGATGCTGATTTATCGCAAGGTGCCAATTTCATCCTGTGGGCCTGTATGCTTGTTTATTGTGAACTGCCCTACCTATTTTGTACAAGTCATTTGGTGGACTGAAACACCAAATGTATTTGCTTGGTGAACTCCCCACTTTTTTTAGGGTGCAGATCCTCTAATTTTCCTTCTGGGAGTGGGACCTGCACCAGCCCACCTACAAATGACCTGGATTTATAAATCTGAGCCTGTAACTGGAGATTGCATCTGGAAACCAGCGCTACCTACATCTAGTTCAGTGGATTGCAGTTTTATCTGGCTATAAACCTTCTGTACATTTTGACTAGAAGTAGACCTTGCATACAAGTTTTCAGTCTAAACCCCTGCTCCAGCCCTTTGCAGATATAGAGATGACATGTAAAAGGCAGGGGTTAGTCTTGCGAAGTGGTGTCGAATTTTCATCTGTGAGCTTACTTGAAGGCTGACAAGGCTGTTGGTTTCCTGATTATGGCTATAAGGAGCTGTGATACGCCTGTGACTCAGCTGCCAGGGTGTGGGATTCACTGGTCTGCAGCAAAGCTGTGCCCGCCTTTGGGGCTGGGAAACTGATCTGTGGACTGGGAGTCTAACTTCACAGTCTGTCTGTCTTTCACCTCTTGATTTGACAAACAGAATCAGCAAGCAAACACTTAACATTTCAAAGGAAAGCCATTTGCCTTCCCTCGGGCAAAGCTCTGGCTTTTAACAAGAGCAAATTCCCTGGGACATTAGCAAGTCTGAAATAGTCAGAAAAAGAACTGCTCTGGATCCTGTCTGCTTCTTTTCATATCCATGCAGAGACTGTTCTGTGTGTTCATATGTTATTTATTTGCGTCTTTTTGCAGGACCGTTCCTAACATTTTGCCAGCTTCCTCTGCCGACTATTGTTCCCAATAGGAATGAAATGGTGGTACAGCTCAATTCCAATTTCACACTCAAATGCTCTGGAGACAGTGAAGTGAGCTGGCAGTACCCAGTGACTGAGGGAAGCCACAGGATAGACATTAGACACGAAGAAAACAACAGTGGCCTCTTCGTGACAGTGCTCGAAGTAGGAAATGCTTCGGCCGCTCATACAGGCTTGTATGTTTGCTATTATAACCACACACAAGTGGAGGATGGGGAAGTGGAAGGCAAGGACATCTACATCTATGTGCCTGGTAAGTGTGGGATGCCAGAGCTATTCCAGGAGGTTTGGATAGGAGAGGTGAACTGTGGATGTTTGGAAAGAGGTGTATTGCTGGTGGCAATTTTCTGTCAGAGGAAATGACTCCAACACTGTTTCCTAACATATAAATCAAGACCAACCTCTGTGAATCTATGGATATTCTCCTCTCTCTTTTTATTAGTTTTCACTTTTTTTGGTAAGAATTTTAGTCCTGAAGAAGAGTGATGAACTCACAACTTTAGAGGTGAGGTATTCTGACCACTAGTTGTTGGATAGTAGACCTTGGTGGCCAGGTCATCTCAGGTGTATGAGTATGTCCAACCTTCAGATTTCCCTGGCTCCCAGGTGGGGATTAAAATAAACACCAGTTCTTTCAGGGCAGGACTTGGATGGATAGTTTGGGATGTGTGCTGACCGAACCAGTGCCATGTAGGATACTAAAGCAGTTGCCAGATGAGGAAGGCTGTATCTTGTTCTCAACCTGAATCAGGCTTGAACTGAGAACTAGAAAAACTTTCTGTGCATAGGGCCTGGGAAGAGTAAAGCAGTGGAGATGTCCTTGGGAGTGACTGTCAGAAAGAAAGAAATGTTTTTGCTGGCTAGTCTTATGCAAGATTAAAAACATGGTGCTACCATGCAGTGCCCTGTAATTTTCAAAGAAAACACAGACTTCTCAGGCCCTGTGCTGCATATCCCTTTAGTAGCGGAAAACCTGTTGCATTCAGAAGAAATTACATCCCTTCTTTTTGGAAGTGCTTATTCCCAGCATTGCCCTTCCACCCTCTTGTTCAGACTGGAAATCTGCTTTAATACTTTCAATACTCTTCATGGGATGAAAATCTTTATTGTTGTAGCTGAGATAGGCACCAGAGGCTGAGCCACAACCGATTGCATTTGTAAAGCCCTGTCTGGATGTTTCCTCAGCGTTGGCTGGGATTCAGGGGGTGAGGGGCAAAACTGCAGGGCCAGGAAAGATCAAGCAACTGGATTTGCAGTAAATATTTTTAACAGGAAACAAAAGAGAGATGAAGAAATTGCAAATCGTCCCACAGAACTGCAGTATGTTCTGAAGAAGATGATGTCTGCAATGGCAAGGAAGAATCTGGAAGCAGAAGAAGTCTGGAAGCAGTAACATGATCTGTTTTAAAGGCTATTTTGCAGTGGCATTAAGTTTTTGCAGTTCGTAATGTATGATTCAAGGACAATGATTCTTCCAAGACTTTCTCTTCATTTCCCATAACAAATGTAAAGTGTTTGCATTTGTTCTTGAAGCAAGATGTTTCAGCAGAGGCTGCCAGCTTTGGCGTGTGTGTCTTCATTTCCAAACATCTCTAAACCAATCAGCAGAAGATGTTTATGTTAAGCAGTCTTGTAACTCACAAGGTGAAGGAATATAAAGGAAAGAGATGGAAGATTTCTGAAAGAGGGCTTTTTAGTTTGGTTTTCAAAAGCCTCTAGACATCAGCCTACGAGATTTGCAGGGCAGAGACATCCTGTAATTTTTTTCCACTCACTAACCCTCAAGATGTCATAAATGCAGAAACATACCCTTTTCTCCAAATTATAGAGTATGTCTCTGTTTCCACTATAAACTTTGTCTTTACAATTGTTTTTTTTCTGCAGTGAATTAGGAGGGCTATGGGTGGCAGCAACCCACTTTAGCCAGGGAGGATTACATTGAGACTTCACACAATATCCTATTTTCACTAACAGCACACAGAAAACCAAACTAGGTGAATCCTGTTTCTGTTTTAAATTACAGTGGGAAAATGAATACATAGAGTTGGCAGCGTCTTTGGGATGGAGTGCTGTGTTTGGAATATTGTTACAAAGAGCCTGCCAGTGCAGCAGAAAGTCTATTGTTGGAGGGATTTGGATTTCTATTTATTAAATTTTATTATAAAGCTTTACACAGAAGCTTCAGGCTAGGAGGGATTATTTGTTTCTTCTGAATGGCCAAATGGAGATGATTTGAGAGCTGTTCTTTTTATGCATAATGTTATGCAATTAAGTTTGAAACTCAGACTTTGGATTGGCTGGGTAGGAAAGTTGGCATGCATTTTGTTGACGTTAAAAGAATTAAAACTACCAGGTGTTTGTTTGCTTTTTTTCCTAGTTGAATACTGTATTTTGAAAACCACATGCTGTGACCATAATTAACTATGTCTCATAACTGTAATGTTGGACATGTTAGAAATACATGAAGATAAGTACCTTGAACTATTTTTGATGAAATGCGGTTTTAGTAGTGTTCAACGTAAACAACACGAAACTGACTTGTACTTTATTTGACTTGGAAAGTGTTTGGATTTTTATTTAATTTTAATTTTTTTTTTCCCAGCTTATATATTGGTTAGGAGACAGCTAATAATACCAAAGGAGGGGGGGAAATCTAGCTTAATCTAACTTAAAAAAATGAAAAGTCTAACTTAAAATGAGTGAGTTGTGGTTAATAACACTTAGCATTTTTGAGGGAAGATCTTTTGTCTTTTTCATGCTGCATCCTGAATTGTCACAAAGGAGCCAAAGCCCTTTCCTGTTTTGCACTTAGGAGAAATGTCTCACTGCATCGCATGCCTTACTTGCAATCTCTGAAAAACTGGAGTAATGAACTGTACAAGTTTCAGTTATGACCTGTAAGTGGTCACTGGCATCAATTCTTGTACACAGACTTGCTACAAACAAGACAGTGTAATATTACCTCTTGTTTTTTACAGACCCAGACATCCCTTTTGTTCCTTCTATACCAGAAGACCAGTTCATCCTTGTAGAAGAAGGCGATCCAACAGTTATCCCTTGTCGGACAAGTGACCCAGATGCTCAAGTGACTTTAATTAACAGTTTAGATAAGGCTGTGTATGCTTTATATGACACCAAACAAGGCTTCATAGGGAATTTTCCTGCAGGCTCATACACATGCAAAACAATGGCTAAAGGCGTGGAGTTCAAGTCTGATGAGTTCCTCGTCTATATCATAAGAGGTATTTATTTCTGTTCATTAAAAAAAAGGTAGTGGTGCTCTTTCTTCAGAATGTAAGAGCCGTATTCCCCCTCTTATCACAGGGTTATAACACGTGTTTCCCCAATGATGGTCCTCTGGCAGTATTGGCAGTTATTTAGTTGAGCGTTTACTTCAATTTTGATGAAAATAAAGTGTCTGTAACTTCATCTTCTCTCCTATCTACCCTCACTCTCCCAAATGGCTGCAGGAATAGTCTTCTGTAGTCCATGCATATTCATTCTATTTGCTGAAATATAACTTAAAAGGCTGGTGCTTCCCTCTGCCTTTGAATTGTAGAACTTCATGTAGCCTAAAAAACATGATTCAATTATAATGAAAACGTTTTTCCTGGCCAGCAAGGGATTCTTGAAGACAGTCACTCATTAGCAAAACAGGAAATTTCTTTTATAGCAAATGCCTTTTTACAGGGGCATTTGAGGTAGGAACTTCTAATAGAAATTCTATGGATGGTTCATATCTTTGTGGAACTGAACTCAAAGCTTGTATACTTCATGCTTTAAATATGAATTGTTTCTATCAAATTGTTTGTATCAGTTAACACAAAATTATGTCTCTCTTTCTCTTCTCTTAGCTACCTCACAGCTGCCAGTTGAAATTGAAGCTCTTAAAACTGTCTACAAAACAGGCGAGACCATCGTAGTAACTTGTGTGGTCTTTGACAATGAGGTGGTGAATTTACAGTGGAATTATCCTGGGAAAGTGGTAAATCTCTCTTCCCTCCCCCTTTCTCCCACCCCCCCTTCCACCCTGCAATGTTTGTAATTAGTTATTGTGGAAGAAGGTGGGATTTTAATATATTCTTCTTTTATCTGAGTGAGGACAGTTGAGGAGAGGCAACAAAGTAAGTTCTTTTAATTTTAAGTTATCAAAAAAGTCAGTCCTGAAAGTTAGAGTTTGCTGTTAGTAAATACAGAAAGCATGAGAGGAAGGTGAGGTATGGCTAGTAGTCCATCCTCTGAGGGAGGAATGCTGTCTCTCAGGTCTTGTGGTGCTTCAAAAAAAGGAATGTGAAAGTAGAAAGATCTGGGTGTGTTGGACATCTAAGTAGACGTCTGCTACTGAAGGTCTCTCTTAAACCCTAGTTCTTTATGACCTTAAATGTTCTTCATTATGCAGGTGTAAACTGAAATTACTCTTACAGTCACTGTAGTTGCTCACTAATAAGAACCATTTAGTAAGAAAATCTTAAATCTTTCGGAGAACCTTGGAAATTTTCAAACTGATATAACATCCTTTTGCAGAGAAAATTTTCATTCAGTGAAACTTGGTTAGAGCTAGTCCTAGGCAATTTCAGAGTATCCTACGTAAAAAGTCTAGTCACTGAAAGAATGGAATAGATGCAGTGAACCTAGCTGTGACTCCAAATCCCAACTTCTATTTAAGTAAGTTAAGAGCTCAAGAAGAAAAGTTATTTTAGACGATTTTGTTCCATTTTACATCTTAAACACCACAGTCTCTGTATATGCCACCTTTCAAAACCAGCTCCAGAATATTTTTTGTTCCAGCTTCTCGTGATAACATTGTCTGCCACTCTCACCATCCTTTTGCTCACAGTAGTCTTGTCAATAAATTATTCTTGTTTTGAGAAGAGGCAGAATATAGCATCTAGTTATACCAGGATGTCCTTTCAGCTCAGTTACTTAAGCAAGGTTTTTTTTGTTTCTTTAAACTACAGAAAGAAAAAGGTCTGATAAAACTTGATGATATCAAAGTCCCATCACAGAAGCTGGTTTACACCTTGACCATTCCTGAGGCATCAGTGAAAGACACAGGGGATTATGAATGTACTGCTCGGCATGCAACCAAGGAGGTTAAGGAAAATAAGAAAGTAGTCATTACAGTTCATGGTATAGTCTCATTTTAGTGTTCAAAATTATTAAAGCATTGGAAAATACCATTCTTGAAAAATGTTGCATAGTGTTGTTTACGCAAGGCTTTTTCATTTACAGACAAAGGCTTTGTTCACCTGGAGCCTCAGTTTAGCCCTCTGGAAGCTGTCAACCTTCATGAAGTCAAAAACTTTGTCGTTGATGTGCAGGCTTACCCAGCACCAAAAATGTACTGGTTGAAGGATAATGTGACTCTGATTGAAAATCTTACTGAGATTGTTACGAGTTCCAGCAGAGTCCAAGAAACAAGGTAAAAAAAGTTTCTGACCCTTACTTTGCCATATTTCCAAGTTTCTCCTCAAAAACCTGGCAATGTTCCTGCTTTCTCTTTCTACCTCAGTTTGTTGCTTCTTCCTCAGTGGCATTTAAAAAGAATCTATTTGTTTCTACTCTAAAAGGTGATGCCTAATCTTCCTCTTCCTATTCCCTTCCTAACATCAACTTCTTCAAGGTTTCTGGGTACTAAATCCCTTCACTTCCTTCAACATGTCTCCACACCAGTAGTTTCTACCTATTTCCAGTAAAATCTGGGCTTTGTCAGGTCCCTGCAGAAAATGATTAAGCCAACTCCTTTCTCAGTTTCATGTCGGCAGTTACTTGCCACTTGAGTTAAAGGCACGCTAGAAATGCTAAATGTCACTATGTTACAATCTCAACATACCCAGGTTACATGTTTCACAAAAGTGAGGGGGTTTATGCCTGCTTTAAAAATTTATACAAAACCTCACTTTCCTGCAGGTTTCAGAGTGTATTAAAATTGATACGGGCCAAGGAAGAAGACAGTGGATACTATACTTTGGTAGCTGAAAATGAAGATGAGATTAAAAGATACACCTTCTCCTTGCTAATACAAGGTAAGGAGCCCCGAAGCCTTTCCCATCAGAAGTGATGCCGCACAGCAAAGACCTGATCTGCTTACACACTGGATTGCCTGGAGTAAGGATATAAAAAAGGCATGAACCATGGTGTGTGGAGGAGTGTGTGCATGCTGGCTCCCTAGAGCTCTTCTGCCCTGATCCTGGCTTTCACTTCTGCACTGGCCTGGAGCCAGAAAGAAACTTTATTCTCCCTGCTAAGTTATTCCAGCTGACAGCAGGACGATAGCTTATTGAGTATGACATGAGGACGTGGCAAAACCGCAGCACTTCCTTTTCATGGCTGTAGCCTAGAATCCACTCTGTCCTACAGGAGATAAGCACCTCCCGGATGAGTCTGGGTCTCTAGCTGTTGCTAAGCATTTTGGCCTAATGACATCTGTCCTGCTTTGAAATTTCAAGCTGCTTTTTGTGTAGACCCTAGCAAACATTTTAACAAAGTCCTGATTCCTTCTCAGTTCCAGCTCTGATCTCAGCCCTTGTGGATGATCACCATGGCACTGCTGGTGGACAGACAGTGAGATGTTTGGCAGAGGGGACCCCACTTCCTGATGTGGAATGGCTGGTTTGCAAGGACATTAAAAAGTAAGAGGATTGGGTGCTTTCTTATATAAAATATGACTTCTATCTTCAACTACCTTAATGTAATTAGTTACTGTACCATGTTTTTGTCATCAAGAGTCAGTAAGTTTTAGGCACTTTTTATTTCTTTTTAGAAGCATGTTGCTTGTAATTCAAGAGAGGTCTTCAGTGCCCTTCCTATTACAACCTATAGGAGAAGAAACTGACAATTCAGGAGGTTTCTCTCACAAAAGCTTTGTGTTCAATAAGCAAACTCTGGATTTCACAGTCCCTATTTGAGTAAGGAACTTCAGAAGTAGCTGTCTCTCTGTTCAGGGAGGCTTTTTTTTCCCAGATAGTTCAGTCTGCCTCATTAACACTCTTGTGTGCTTCTACGTTTTCACTTGTAATTATTCCCCTCTAATTATAATTTTCATCTTCAAAGTATTTTAGACACATGAAATAATTACTCCCTTTTTTGCTAGTTTCAGACTGGCTCTTTCTGTGTCTGCTGGAAAGCTGCTTTTTCCCTAGGGTATTATCCAACAGGCAGGGGGAGAAAGGAAGAATGGAATCCAGAATGTGTGGAAGAAGGCTAGGCGGCCCTGGCACCTCCAAGCTGTGTTCTGCTTTCATTGTGCTAAAACCTCTTACTGCCTGGTGGGATGGTTGTCCTCCTAGTCCAGTCCCTAGGAGCCTTGTACATTGCTAAGGATTCTGGAAGAAATAGAGATCCATCCAGTACCATAACTTCATGGGATACTCAGTGACACCAAGGTCTACCTCTGCCAGACCTGGTGGGCTGCACTGTTGGGCCCTGCAATCAGCAAAAGTAATGAGGATCAAAAGAAAAATTATTAAGAGGAAAAAAAGGTGAAGTCGAACTTAAGAATTTCTGGCCTTTAAAAGGGTTGTTATCAAAAGAAATTTGCAGGAGAAGGTTATTCCTGTTCTGTTCATTCTTATTTATTCATGCCTACACCCAATGCTCATTTTCCCCATTACTCTTCTCTGCAGGTGCAGCAACGACACCTCATGGATGCTTTTGACTAACAATATCTCTGATATACATATGGAAGCCCACCTGGATGAGAAAAATATGGTGGAAAGCCAGGTGACCTTCCAGAAGGTAGAGGAAACCCTGGCTGTGCGATGTGTGGCAAGGAATGACCTTGGTGCTGTTACTCGAGAACTGAAGCTTGTGGCTCCCAGTGAGTTCACTTTGTCCTTCTATGAAATTACAGCAGTTGGTTGGACCCCACTCTAACATGCCCCAGTTCAGTCTTAATGGATAAAAACATGAATTGTTTTAGAAAATTAGTTAAAATTGATTTTTTCCCACCCACAGACATCTGAGGATGAGGCATTCTACAGGTCCCTATGGTGCACCTGTTTTTTGTTTATTTTGTGGTTCCATGATTCATTTTACCATTTTATTGCCACTGGCTATAGGATATTCAAGACAATCTGCATTTGGTTTTGAAACAGGAAGGCAGAGCAGCTCTGGGTTTGGAAAGACTTTACAGTCACCAGCCTCCGGAACTGCTCCTGCCATTTCTGCAGGACATGGGAACTGCAATGATAGATGAAGGGGGTATCTTATGTGTTTATCATGTTCCTTGTGGCTCAGGAAGAAACTATGGTCTGTTTTTTTACTCCACAGCTTTACGATCAGAGCTAACGGTGGCTGCTGCAGTCTTAGTTCTCTTAGTGATTGTGATAATTTCACTGATTGTCCTGGTCATCATATGGAAACAGGTAATCTAGAAAAGTATTTCAGTTTTGATGCTGAGTCCTGCTGGTTTTGATCTTCTCTGAAGTCAGGCACAGGACTAATGTTTGGGTTTTCATTCAATGTGCTCTGCAGAAGCCGAGGTATGAGATTAGATGGAGAGTCATTGAGTCTATCAGCCCTGATGGCCATGAATACATTTATGTGGACCCGATGCAACTGCCCTATGACTCTAGATGGGAGTTTCCTCGAGATGGGCTAGTGCTTGGTAAGTTTCATGTAAGGCACTAACCTCATCCTTCTCAGGGGAGAAAGACAATTAGGGACAACTCTGAGGTCTCTACTACTGGGATTTGCAATGGAAGTTATGACCACAAAGTCCAGAGTCTTTCTGTGCTTGTCCGTTCTCATCAGCTCTCCTTCCTCATCCTCCTCTTCACCTACGGTGGCATCAGCCCTGAGGTCCTCATGCTAGCATTTCCTTTGCCTCTGTTCCACCTCTCCTCCACGTGCCTTGTGTGCAGTGCCCACCTCCACATGGCTTAGGGGGACACTCTCAGCATTAAATGTCCTCTTCAGCACTCACTTCTGCTAAGACATCCACAAGAAGGACATCAGTATTTTTACCTGCAAGACATTGATATACTTATGTGCAGTGGCCAAGGAAAGTCTGCAAGTGGTTAAGTAGTTTTATTAAGAATATTTTAAAAATTATTAACCCATGCCATAAGTATATCAGTGCCCAGTAGCTGCATATTTTTGTGGCTACTGTCCTTCCTTCTCCTTCTGCTTTCTTGCTTTGTTATTCCTCATTGGAATTCATGCAGAATTCATTCATAATTACTTCTTCAAGGCTGGCCCAATCTGTTATTTATATCAATTGAAAGTTCGAATGATTACAGAAAATTTTAATGTTCTATCCAGACAGTGCTTTAAATATACAAGGTTTCCCTCTCTCGAAGGTATCTGTCCACCAAGTTGTATCACAAAATATAGGATAAAAAGATGAAATATGTCTTTTATTTGTTATATTTTCAGAAACGTACTCTTCTGGTGTAGTTCTTCTTCCCCCTCACAGAGAAAGAGTTGATGTTAATTCTTGAAAGAGGCAGCACAAAAATGTCTAGTTCAGGAACAATATCCTTTAATTAAATTCATGTTGCTAATTGAAGACTAGAAGAGGGTGGATAGTTAATGGAATTATTTTATTACAACTCAGACTTTAATTATATGCCTAAATGGGATTTGTCAGATCTGAGTTGTTCAAGACCACCGCTGTGACTTTGTCTCTTTCTGTCTCATGAGCACCAGCCTGCTACAATGCCTTCTTGTATGCAAGTACATTCAGGACAGTCAGTGCTTTCAAAACCAATGCTACATATCCTTCTAGTGGTCTGAGTTGCACAAGTGTTCTTGACACAGTTCACATTTACCTGCTGGTGGTTTTGCCATATTAAATGCTTGCTAGTAAGGGGGACCATCTTTTGTTTCTAGGGCTGATAATTCTAGTTTGTGTGGGTTTTATCTAAGTGGGAGATGACAGCAAAGCAATTATACCTTTATTTCAGGGAGGCTCTGAAGCAGGCTACAAACTTATTTTGGCTCAGCCAGATGAGCATTTCCCATCCTAGCTGTGTAAGCCAGCTGGCATTTATTCGTTTTTTCTAGTCAGTAGTGCCTGGAGTGCAGTGCTGTGTTAAACGCCAACTCTGAATGTTGGATGGATGGAGCTTCAACTGATACATTTGAGTTACACTGCAAATTTCCCTTTGCAATCAATACTTCACAGTGTAAGTAGTGCACTGCTGTTTAAAGCTCTTAGCAGCCAATGTAAGTCCAGGAGATGTGTAACCAAAAGAACAGTGCAATAGTGTAATGAGCTGCTTGAACACCACTGCCTTCGAGGTTCCAACAGGACCTGGACCTCCTCCTCCAGCTGATACAGCAGAGGGCAGGGCATTTGAGGAATGGGGTCTGAGTGCTGCTGCTCAGGATCCTAGGATGGTTGTAAAGTGACAGCACAATTGCACTCATCGCCTCCCAGCAAGCTACTCATTTGTCCTGTTGAACTTAATAAAATGGATTGCTGGTCTGACACAGAATTAGATCCATGCCCATTTGCAAAAGGTATGTTAGGATTCAAGTCACACACCACTTAGAGATGTGGTACCTAGTTTTTCATGAGTCTAGAAATTGAGTGTAGATTATAAAGCTTTACACTTGTTTGGATTTTGGTATAGACCAAGAGACTTAATATTTAATTTGGGGTGGGCCGATCATCCCAGGCAAAGAAGCATCCAGCTGAGATGGTTGCATCTGGAACAAATCCACAGACTTCACCTTTGTATTTGTATCCTCCAAGCAGAAAAGCAGCACTTCTCTGGACAGGAGAGCAGATAAGCAATATGAATGGGTACAGAGGCTGAAATAGCTGCTGTACCTCTTCTAGTTTCAGAGGTCCTGAGCTGTTGCTGTGTCTGCACAGTCCTTCTGTGGTGGTGAAGCAGATCACAGCTGTGCCTTTATACTGAGAAAAGTAGGCACACGGTATAATTTTGGGCTTCACTGAAGCACTTATTGAGAATGTGATGGCATTAGAAATGCCACCAATTCTTGAGCAGTTCAGCTACCACCTAGCTGCAAATTTCAAATGTCAAAGTCTTGGGGCTTGGCCTACATCTGCAGAGAGGGTTGAAAAGGAGAAGTAGCAATGATGGCTCGCTACCAGTCCGGAAGTGCTCCCACTGTCTCCACGTGCACCCCAGCCCAGCAGAGGTGATGGAGAGGGAGATGTGCGCCTGCATTCAGCTAACAATATGGTTTGAGGAGGAATTGGCTTGTGAAGACAAGAAGATCAAGGAGCATGAGCAAATGCCATCACATTCTGAAAGGCTGCATCCTGCCATATGGCTCCCAGACCAGGCTGAAAAGTTTCAAGGGCCAAATTTCAGACACAGGTTGTTTGAGTTAGTCTGAAATTTAGTGGGAAGCTTTCTTACATCCTGATTAGGAAGGATAACCTTTAGAGCACAGGAATCTTGAAATCTTGAAGTATCTGTGGACATGATGAACTATGCTGTCATAATCTTGGAGAGGTTCCTCAGTGTTAACTCAGCTAAGCATTCTTTAACCATTTTTGTGCGTGTTAAAGATGTAAGTATATTTTGGGTAGAAACGTACATTTAAAAGTGTGTGTATACAATAAAAATGTGGGCTGTAGCTAGAGGATAACAGAAACATATGGCACTGCATGCCAGATAACACTTTCAGAAATTTAAAAGGTGACAAGTTCAAACTGCAAATGAAGGTCAAAGACAAAATGCTGCATATTTCCAAAGTAGAAGTCACTACTTATTCTTTCTATGTTGGAAGTTAAAAAGTAGCATAAAGTAAAATAGAGAGCTTGTCAGGTATATGATAATATCCTGGCATCTGGACCTCATGTACAGGTTTGTTCACTGAAGAAGTGTTGCCTTGCTGAACTTAGTCTTCAATATGGAAGCTAGGAGATACAGTATTTTGGAGTATGTTTGTGCACTTCATATTTCTCTAAAATCTCAGTCTATACACAATTCTTCTGCAGACTGTATCTGTATTAGAAGACAGGATACGATAATCCAAAACTTTTTGTCCAAGTTGATTTGTGGGAAGAGTACAGGGTCTATAAACATCAGCTGTTTTATTACAGCACTTGGGAATTTGCAATACAATTTTTTCCAGCAGATGAAACACACTTGTCCATTAAACTTCAGAGAAGTTTCCCCTCATATGTGATCAACATGTATTTCAGCCTCTAGCAGATCTGAAATGGTCCTGCCTGCCTATTTCTGAACGTGCTGTTGATGTGCTTTAGTCTGTCTTACTGTTAGCTGTATCCAGCATGATACAATAGACAAAACTACAGCTGAGGGATGCCATTCAGATTTTTTAGTCAGGAATATGACTGTATTGTAATCAGGCACTGACTGAGGCAGAGAGATCAACTGAAGCCTTGGACAATCAATGATTAGAAAGGATAAAGAGAAGATGACAAGGCACAGGAAGAGATGAATTTAAATTCATTGAGCTTCCAGGTGCAGGTGTGCTCCGGATGTGTGCTTGCTTCTTTTTAAGTATTGCACTTCATGACAGAATTTTCTATCTGCTTCTTCTGCTTAACAATAACAGTAATAAGACCAGTGGTCTGGCTAAGGAAATATGCTGTTTTCACAGAAGATTCAACCTGTAGAGGAATGGCAGCAGGCAACAAACTGAATTGCTGTTATTTTCTGAAATAAATAGTGCTCTGTCTTGTGTCCAGGTCGAATCCTTGGTTCTGGTGCATTTGGAAAAGTAGTTGAAGGAACTGCATATGGACTGAGTCGCTCTCAACCGGTGATGAAAGTTGCTGTGAAAATGCTGAAACGTAAGTTGCCATGGTTCCATTTCCCAAACTAGGGGATGGGCAAGGTAGGACACATTTCCACGGAGTTATTCAAACACTGATTGTGTATAAATTATTTCTTCATATCTGAAGTTGAAAATGAATGTGGAATGACTGAAAGTTAAAATTATACTTTAGATTGCTTTATGGCAATTCAAGGCTGAAAGCACCCAGGGTTTTGAAAACATTCAAAGTTCTAATATAACTGAGCAGCCACAATAACTCAGCAAGTATTGAGAAAGATAATCATGAATGTCTGTGAACAAATGAAAGCTAAGCAACAAAGGAGAAATAGGCTGGTCTTGTATAAGAATCTGAAGTTCACAGAAGATTTCCTGGTTCCTATGAGCTGAGAATCTGATGAAGTAATTCTGGGAGCTTGCTTGTGTTGAAATGAGCAGATGCTTCTGTGAATGAGAATGCCTCTGTGCCATGTGGGCAATCCACTGTACGCCTGGAGAGGCAAAAACAGACTGGATCAGCTTTGAGCTTCATCAAGTGAGCCCTTTATTAATCCTTTGTGACTTCTTTCCAAGTCTTAAGGAAGACACTTAGGAAGTAAAGGATACTCTCTTCTTCAAGAGACCATGGTAGAAATGCTCCAAAGAGGCAAGGAAGGAGAAATTGTTTGTTAATATGAAAAAGGCGATTACTTTCACTGAGTAGCTACTATGTTTTTTCAACAGCTACAGCTAGATCCAGTGAAAAACAAGCGCTCATGTCTGAACTGAAGATAATGACACATCTTGGCCCCCACCTGAATATCGTTAATCTGCTTGGAGCTTGTACAAAATCAGGTGGGTTTGGCTGACAAAGGTTTGCTGTGAGGTCATCATTCACTATTTAACAAGAACACAAATTTCAAGTAAAGGACTTAATAAAAATATAGACAAATACAGGTTTCACAAATCTGCTTGATATCTGGAAATAGTTGCAGTCATAATTTAGTAGATAAAAATTTATTAACTCACAATACTTTCTATGTTATATATCCTATTTTCTACTATTTTTGGAGCCTTTTTTGTTCATTTTTGTTGTTGTTGTTGTTTTCATTTTGTTTTTTAAAGACCTCACTCATCAATTCATAGTTATGCTTTATTTTAACAGGTCCTATTTACATCATTACTGAATACTGCTTTTATGGTGATTTGGTGAACTACTTGCATAAGAATAGGGACAATTTTCTGAACCGACATCCAGAGAAGCCAAAGAAAGATTTGGATATCTTTGGGATGAATCCGGCTGATGAAAGCACAAGAAGGTGGGAAAAAAAGGAAAAAAAATTATGACTTACAGCTTAAGGAAATGCAGGAAATGTCACTACTAAGCATTACTCCATTTCTCTCATCCATTGGTTTAAAGCCCTCCCTAATTTTTCTCATTAAATTTATCAGGTTTCATAAGTCTGTAAAGGTTTCAACACTTTTTGTTCAGTCTCCCTCACATGTGTCCTAGATTCATGTTTCCTGCACATAGAGGTCCTTGCAGTCCCGCGAGGACCACCAGGGGTTATCCACAGACATCCTGACATCCCCAAGATTTTTCTAATAAGTAACATTCCAGCGTTCCTTTTTTCCTTTTACTTTTTTTCCCTCTGTAAAAACATCCTTTTGTCTCTACCCACTCAAGTTTTAAAAGTAAAGTTCCTTTGTTGCCCTTCTTGGGGAATTTCCACTGTCTAAAACTCCTTCCCTTCAAACAGGCTGGAAGAGCTTGTTCTCCAAGTACTCTCCTTTATCTACCAATGACTTAGCTAGTATCAATAGTTATGGTTAATGTTTATCCCATAGCTTTTTTTCAGATGATAGTGAAGGAAGCTTGTCATCAAATGTTCAGCAATAACTCAATGTCATAACATTAACCAGGATTTAGAAAGTGAACAGGGATTCGTTCAAAAAATCACTCAGATAAATAGATCAACTGACTTGGTAGCTGAGTATAGCCCGGACTATTCATCTAAGCATGGGTTTGTTCAGCAAGACTGGATTTGACACAAACCGTCTGGGTGAATAAATGACATCTATCATTTGGAATACCTTGAACTAAAAGCCCTTGCTAGTGATACTTGAGTTCAGTGGGATTTTGGGAAGTAAAACAATATATGCTTACATAACTGACTATTGACAAAAGCCTAAGTTTGAGGCACTTGTATTTGACCACAGTAATGCACAGGAACATGTACTAATGATGGTTTTATTATATACATGATATATGGTTCTGTTATAATACACGATCATTATGTATTCCCTATCAAGAAACCACTTCTTATATTTCACAGCAATACAACTGTACACCATAAGAGAACTGTTAGTTATGCAGATGCTGTGGCAGAAAAGTCATCTGGGAAATACTAGCTGATACACCTGAATTTTTTTCCAATTTCAGTTATGTGATATTATCATTTGAAAACACTGGAGAATACATGGACATGAAACAAGCTGATACCACTCAGTATGTGCCAATGCTGGAAAGGAAGGAGGGATCTAAATACTCTGATATTCAGAGATCTGTGTACGACCGACCTGCTTCATATAAGAAGAAGTGCATGTCAGGTAATGTAGAACTGTCCCTTCTGCATGTATCATTAATGCAAAAGATTCTTTCATAAACACATACCTTATTTTGCCCTCTAAGTGGATGTAAACTGTTCAGCTCTGTTCAGCAAGTATGTGAGGATGAGCTATAAGCTAAAAGCTTATGCTTTTGTTCTTTCATTATGCTCTGGGGATAGGAGTGTCCGGTTGTGTACTTGCTTCTGTTCTGAAGCATTGAGAGGTTGTGCTCTGCAACAGGGCTGTAGACACTCTTTGGAGGCAGTGATTTTATCAGTCTTGTAGTTTGCAAGATTTTGAGCAATAATAATGGTCAATAATAATAGTAATTTATATTGCTCTTTTCCCACTTACATTTCACATTAGCTGACACTTACCAAATGCAGAACACTCCCAAATACTTTCCTGGATTATGTAATGAAGATAATGAATGCATCCCATTCCCTTACCCTGTTCTCAGAAACCAAATATGCTTCGCTTTACAAATTGACACTGTCACTTCTGCCTCTAGGCCTCAGAAACAGAACCATATCCAGTCCCAGATTTACATAGCAGACTAATGTACTCATGTGCTCTAGGACAGTGGGGGTAAATGAATCACTAAATTTTGACTGTTTTTTCCTTGACATCTTTCATAAAAGAAAAAAGAGCTGTTGCCATAGAATTCCTGACCCTTTTTGTTGGTATTGGATTAGTCCCAGTGAGTACTGGCTGGGAAATATAACAGTGCTCAGCAAAAGTAAACGAATAAGAATGTACATGCATGCACAAAAACCTAATGAAGGCACCACCTCTAAATAAGTGTTTTTGTACTGCACACTGAATAAACAACCTGTGTAACATTGCAGTAAGTCTTTTTAACTTCACTTTTTCCTATAGTTCCCAGAGGAAAAAAATGACAGACAGGAGAAAACCCAAAACCTTTATTTAATACTGGATATTTTTAAGAATGCAGCATGTGTCAGTGACTGATGAGGACATTAAAAGTGGCTAGTTATTATGAAAAGGCAGTTTTGGTCATGGCACTCTGCTAAAATCATCAGCTCAGAATCATGATACATAGGGGAAGATGGATGATACTTTTACACTCCACAGCACAAACCTATTTTTCTCTTTCTTTTCAATAGAATCAGAAGTCAAAAACCTTCTTTCAGATGATGATTCAGAGGGCCTAAGCCTACTGGATTTGCTGAGCTTCACCTACCAAGTTGCACGGGGAATGGAATTCTTGGCTTCTAAAAATGTAAGTAAATTAAAAAGTAAGTAAAATGGAAGAAAGTGTAAAAATGTCTTCTTCTCCAAATATGAGTTTCAATTTAGATTTTGAAGACTTGACATATTCTTTTTGGAGGTGTAGACAGATTTCTTGCTTACCTGGAAACAGAGATCACCATGGTGGGAAAAAACAAAGCAGTAGTCAGTCATCTTCTGCAGCCTCTGACATTACTGGAGTCAGGGTGCCGGAGATGGTGAAGGATCAAGGCAGGGTCTGGGGGAAGGCTCCATACAGCCACAGACTGGCATGGTCAGAAGCACAGATATACGATTAGTACACGATGGGTAGAATGGTAAAGGGTGACATCACTTTTGTTTCCTCCCCACTACAATTTATCTGGATGAGAACTCGCTGGTTCTGACGACGGGTGCCTCCCTGCCCATGCTAGTGGGGCAATACAGGTGCTTGTTCAGTAGAAGGCCTTTTTAAGACTCTGACCAGAAGGTCAATCCTTTTTCAGGGATCTTTGTAAGGGAAGTGGCCCTTATGAAATTAGCATGTCCTTAGTAACTTAATTTCTCTCCTTACAGTGTGTGCACCGTGACTTGGCAGCTCGTAATGTCCTCCTGGCTCAAGGAAAAATTGTGAAGATCTGTGACTTTGGACTGGCTAGAGATATAATGCATGATTCCAACTATGTCTCCAAGGGCAGTGTATGTACATAATCTCCTGAGCTCTGCTTTAGCTGAAATGAGTTAATTTTAAATGCTGTTTCATGTTCTTGCCATTCAGTGTTGGTTACATTGATTGCCTGTTGAGACGAATGCTCCTCAGAACAATTTTCTTCAGTTCATTAATTCCTGTAACTTTGTAACTCTCTTTTAAAGCCAAAAAGCACTTGGCTATATTTAGTACTTCACAATACTTTTTTTTAATTGGCAAGTTTTGTGACTGCATAAATTACTAAGCAATCATCAGTATGATATGGAGAGAGTAGTGACATATCAAACAATAACATATCAGATCTAGTTCAGCAGTGCCAGATTTTGTATTATACCTTCAATCAGCATGGTCATGTGCTAGTGATAAAATGAATGCAGTTATGGCTTAATTAGTTTTTGCAGGGACCAACTTGAAGCATTGCTTATACCTCTGTGTTAAATGAAAATAAAAATAAATACTAGCCAGGTTAACACAACTTTTCTTATAGAGAGAGGCTATTCCTGGCCATCAAAAAACCCCCAATTGTAATAGTAAGCGTTTCTTTAATAACTAATCTGTGTGGTTTGAGGTTTCTTTCTTTTTGTTACAGACTTTCCTCCCAGTAAAATGGATGGCCCCAGAAAGCATTTTTGATAACCTGTACACAACTTTAAGTGATGTCTGGTCTTACGGCATTCTCCTGTGGGAAATATTTTCTCTTGGTATGTACTTCAAGTATTTTCCTATATGTAGGGATTAAGTTTTTTCAGTTCAAACTGTTCTACATGAAGTATTTCAAATTCCACAGTAAAAATACATGTGTGAAATCCACTACTAGTTGTTCTATGTGGGGTTTCAGATTGAGGTGTGAAGTGAAATGTTCATACTCTCACGAGTTCCCTTTGGTATTTTTTTGTTTCAATTTTTTCTTTTTGTTTGTTTGTTCGCTTGCTTTGGAAGATACTGAGTGAAAATCTTTCATGGAAAAGTATTGATGTGTCATATCAGGATTGATTTTCTGATTAATATGAGAAGAAACATGTTTCTTGCAATGGAGTGCCTGGGCCTGCAGCAGCTGGTTTGAAACAGTCTCTTCATATATGTTTCAAAAGAGCCTGTCTTAGTCCCATTAGAGAATGAAAATTAATGTCAATCTTCTGGGACACTGATTTCTCATTTCCAGGTCAGCACTGTTCACACAGTTGGCTTATGGCAGAGTAAAGTGGTTATGGCAAAATTTAGCAGTTATAGACAATGTACAGTTCCCAGATGCAAACAGCCTGGCTCTTTCCTCAGGCTCGTTAATTAGCCCCCTGGAAGAGTGGCTGGCCTGCTTCAGCATGCATTGCCCACATTTAGTCTCAGCAAAATTAATCGTGCCTGTATGGTATCTACTGCTGCCTCATGGCAACTCCAAGCCTAATGTTATTTTCTAGAATAAGTTGTCCCATAGCTGCTTCTCAGAAAACAACAGTTATACCACTATTTGTAGTATTGATTACTGTAATCTCTGAGCATCATAGGTTCCTGTAAATATCCATTCCCCGGCATCCCTGGGAAGAATGGGAGTACCATTGTGTCATTTAGGAACTGAAGCACACCTAAGCCTATATTTCACTGCACTACAAAGAAGGTTCTGAAGCTCAGTTTTAGGCAAAAATCCTGCTTTTGAGAGGGCTGTGGTTTCTGGAGTAATATTACAGTATGTCTCTTCTGTCTGAGAAAGTTGTTCTTTCCTGGAAAGCAAAACATATCCTCAGCAGTGTTTGTTAACAAGGTCAATTTTGACATCTTCCTACCACGCTGACTTCTGCTTGAATGACCCTTTTCACACATCAGAGACAACTGAGCATGAGTGCAATGATGTTTGTGTGCGCAGCCCCAAACGATCAGTAACTCTCAGCTCAGAGGCCAAGTTCAAACTTTTGGACAATATATGCACCTGACGTTAGCTGTTGCCTAAAGCCAGCTGCCCAGATGGAACACCTTGGGTGTAGAGGGGACTTACTCACACCAAGGCTTTGCCCTCATAGCCAGGATGAGGTGTGTAACTCAGGCCATATCAGTCTCAGCTGTCATACAGGTGCCAAAGGAAATAATACCAAACAGAGCAAATGTACTTGGCTAAGTTCTCACAGAAGGTCAGTGCCAGAGCAAAGCCATGATCTTAGATACGCCAAATGTGGGCTGACGACCTGATCCAAGTATTATCCAGGGTCTATGCCCAGTACACTCTATAAACACTCTATAGGTATTTTTTTTCTCAGTAGTATCTACTTCAGTCTTTCCTAGCCAATGTTTTACAGTAGGACAATATCATCAAGACAGTAGCTTTGATGTGAAACACTGGCTCGGAAGGAATCATTTTAATGTAATGTCAAATCATAGCGTTAACACTTTTTGACATGAACAGCAGGACAGTATTTGGGAACTCTGCATGGATAGTCAAGTACAGAGTGGTACTTTTACTTCTCTTTTATCTGCAGGTGGCACACCGTATCCTGGCATGATGGTCGATTCTACTTTCTACAATAAGATCAAGAGTGGATACCGAATGGCCAAACCCGATCATGCTACCAATGAAGTGTATGTGTGCACTTGGCTTTTCCACACCTGGCCAGCCTCTGGACTTGGCTTTAGTTTCGGTTTGGTCACTTGTTTCTTTACCAGTTGGATAAATTGGTTTCCATCTTATCTGCAGGTATGAGATCATGGTGAAGTGCTGGAACAGTGAACCAGAGAAAAGACCTTCTTTCTATCATTTAAGTGAAATTGTGGAGAGCTTGTTGCCTGGGGAGTACAAAAAGGTTTGCTCTTTGTAATTTCCTTTGTGTTTTCTATATACTGTTTCAGGGGGAATTACAAGCATTTTTCTAGCCATGAGATCCAAGAGCTCTGAATTGGCACATCCTAACCTATGAGAATTATGTGATTAGGATGGGGACAATGTTCAGTTTCTTCATTCAAGCTTACTGAGAGAAGTAGTTCTGCAGTAGTAACTGAATAGCAGGATTCCCCCTTTCTAATGATATTCTACAAACCTAATATTTTTACTAGAGAATTGATATGTTTTCATGGGATTTTCTAGACAGTGAAATAATTTCATTTTCCCACCTAACTTAATTCCCTTCTCCCTCTCCCTACCCTTCTTTCACATCTACTTGTCTGCTTTGGGCTGTGACATTTGCTCCTGTGTCACCTAAAACTTGTCACTTCTCCCTTCAAAACAATTGAAGATGCTGGATTTTCTATCCTGTGTCACTGGCTCATAAAGTAGAATACTTGCTGGGCTAGCAAATCATAGCTGCCCACCCAAAGAAAAGCAGCCTTAGTGAATAGCAACTAATGAGGGATTTGAAATTAATATTTTCAGAGCTATGAGAAGATTCACCTGGACTTCCTGAAGAGTGATCACCCAGCTGTCACACGCATGAGAGGGGACTGTGACAATGCTTACATTGGTGTTACCTACAAGAATGAGGATAAGCTAAAGGACAGGGAGAGTGGATTTGACGAGCAGAGGCTGAGTGCTGACAGTGGATACATCATCCCCCTGCCTGACATTGACCCCGTTTCTGAAGATGAGCTTGGCAAAAGGAACAGACACAGGTAGGTTCACAGATCCTGTAGCCCATAGTCACCATTTGGTGTCATGTTTGGCGATGTCCATTAAGATTTTTCTGCATCCTACTCTGCAAATTGTTTCCTTAGCTCTGTGGAACATATTTATCGGGGGACTCCAATTTAAATATGTTAATATGACTGATCACAGTGTTTTCAATGGGAAAAAACTATTTTTGCCTGTTTCATGATTGCCAGGGGAAGGGGACTGCTGGTAGGGTGCTTCTGTGTGTCTCTGGGACTCCAGAGACATGAGTCACTGTGGCGGTCTGGTGGTTCTACGGGAACATTTCACAACACATCTTGCCTCTACAGCTCGACACCTTCATATGAGATCTCAAAGGATTGATTTTTTTTCTGTGTGAGTTCTAAAATTTGGGAGAAGTTGTTTTTTATACCTTCTGTGGTATCCAGGACTTTTTACTTCTGTCTTGTCAGTTTGCATGACTGTTCTACTACAACACAACACAACACTGTGTGACCCTAACTGAAGGGCCAAGGTTTAATTCGGCACTTAATTAATAGTACATAGAATTAGCAACCTAGAAACTTTTTTTTGGTGTGTATGTATGCAATAGTCAAGAAGGGGAAAAACAAAGTCTCTGGGAAGACCCATCCAGATTAAGATCTATTACCTCTCTCTAGTATTCTTCTCTTACTGTCTATTTTTAATATCTTATTTTCACCTGACATCACTAGATTTACCTGAGTGACCTATCGTCACGGCAACGTCAGAAAACTATTTCTCTAACAAGTCTTTGGCTGAAAGGGCTTAGATGAACATACAAGCAACCTGCTCCTTTGAATTGCAAGGCAGTTCATTACTTTTGATATACAAGATATGTCGCATCTTAAAAAACTGGTGATCAGAGTCAGTTGGGATTGTGCCATGGGTCAGAAAACACCTGCAAAGGCAGTGTTCAGTTCTGCTAGAGACTGGAGTACTTACCAGCTCCATTTGCCATCTATCTTATCTCTGAGATATTTACCTCTTTCAGTTCACAGACATCTGAAGAAAGTGCCATTGAAACAGGTTCCAGTAGCTCTACCTTCATCAAGAGAGAGGACGAGACCATTGAGGACATTGACATGATGGATGACATTGGGATCGACTCCTCAGACTTGGTGGAGGACAGTTTCCTGTAACCCCATGGACACATTCCAGCTCTGCATATGGGGAAGCTTGCCGTGTTGTCTACAGACTTCTGCTCCACAGAGAAAACCACTTTATTGCAATGTCAAGGATGTTAAGAGGAGGTGGATTTGTACAGAAGGACACCCAGTAATGGGCAGAGGAATCAGCCTGAGTATGAATGAGACAAGTCGAGATGGATTTTTTTTTTTAGTGTTGCTTCTTGCAGTACTTCAGTAGCATCTCAATGTTGTTTGCCATTCAAACTGGTAGGGGGACGAAGGGAAAGGCCACAAACAGACCAGTTTTGTGTTTCAGGGGCATTCATATGATTTTGATGGATCAAATTTCCACTGCAGCAATACTTCACCATTGTAATTATGTAAATAACTGTCTACTCAAGGATCTTTTGAGGTGCACATTGAACATATGCCATGGATTTTAGAAGAGATCACTCATGAATTTTGTGTACTTCCTCCCTCAATCTCAATGTCAGCTGCTGTTGAACTGTCATGTGAATTAAAGAACGTGTGAAAACCACTTTTGGACCAAAAAGGTCTAAAATCACAAGGGACTGACTGGTACTACAAAATATGTTACTTTTTACCATTAATACAAGTAAAGGGGAATAATAATGATAATGATAATTAAAAGTCAGTCTATAATAGGTGTTAGAAACCTAGTAAGTCTTTATTAACTCTAGAAGGTAGCTGTTTTCAAGATAATACTACTACTGTTTTCAGTAACACTAAATGTATATTTTACAATTCATTGTCCTTCAGTAAAAGCACAGTATCAAAAATTTTTTTTAAGTGCAGGAGAGAAAATTATGACCAGAAATTTTTTATGAAGCAATTCTATTTTTTGGATCTACGCAGTATTGCAATTGTTCTGGTTAGCTAAAACTACTTTAACATGGAGAAAAAATTTAAAATTTTGTTTTCTTTCATAAGCTGAGTAGCTTTTCTAACCACATATACTAAAAGCAATTAATTGTCCTCTGATTGATGTTCTAAAAAATTAAATTAAAAAAAATGTGCCAGATTTCCAAAATGCTGAAGAATAGATGATTATGATAAACCACCAGCAATATCTGATTATTAGTGTTTCATGGATATTCAAAAAAGATCTTATCCTAGGATTAGCTGTGAAGAATTGATTTGATATTTGAACTGTTCAAGGAACAAAGACATCTCTTCTGGCCTGGAGCTCAAGTTCAAATAAGCAGAAATAATTCTGCAGCAAGTATTTTTGTCTAAGTTTTCAGGTCTAAAGAGGAACAGAAAGCTGTCTTATCTTTGTATACTGTAACTATAAAAAGTAATTACTTCCAAGAGTGTTTTTTAGAAGGTGTATGAAAACAAACCTGCTCTCAGCCTGCAATTTTTGGTTTTTGACACCACTTGTATGAACCAAGTATTATGATTACTGCTATCACTGTACAATGTGTTATTTGAGATACGATGCTTTGGAAGACTTACATGTGAAAAAAGGTACATCACTGCAATGGGCCCCATCCTTTTTGGTACTCAACTTTCAAACTTCGCCTTAATTCAGCACAATGAGCACCTCATAGGATGTGCCCAGCCTCTATCATGACGTAACCAATGCAAATGTGGTACAAACTCATTCCAGTGTTGCAGTATTTTCCTAGGAAGTGTGAAAGATGGACAAGCAGCTACTGACAGAACATGCTGCAAGTTAACTTCAAATGACCCTGCAAAAAGCTCCACAAGTCCCCTTGACTTCACTTGTGAAGAGTTGTAGATCAAATGAAAGCAAATGCAATATTGCCAGTGTTACAGGATGGGACAACACATGGGCAAATAATTCGGAGTCTGGGTTTCAAACTGCCACCTGGCTGAAGTAATTTACAAGCTACAGCAGATGTGAAAACAGGACTTGAAGCGAGCCCCCACATTCTCAACCCTGATGGAAGCTGACAATCAGAAGGGACTGCGAATGACGGCACATTCTCTATTCCTTGCATTCAACAAATCAAGACCAAGTGTCTTCCTGGGAACTATGCTTTAGCCAAACATATCACTGATCTCTGTATGGGGACAACTGTGAAAAAAGGGCTCTTAATGTAGCCAGAACAGATGAGACAATATAAGGTCTCCTTTCAGTTATGAACCATGAATTGAGGAAACACAAATTGTGTATGGATATCCCGGATATCTGAATGGCCAGCTGAGGCCACATGTGCCTTAATTTGCATGTGTAGTTTTTACAACTACACATTCAAATTAGGCATGCAATTTCACCTGCGTTTTTGCACATGGCCTAGTATTCTTCAGGGTTTGAAAATCAGCCCCAGCATGTTTTATTATATCAGTTACTGGAATTTAAAGACATTTTCACACAGTCTAGCCTTCTCCCCCATCGCTTTCATTCTGTATCTCACAGCACATCTCAGGCTAGACTCAGATGGCGGATGTGAACCAGAACTGGTCCACTTTCTGGTCCAGAATAATGTTAATTCTCCATCTTGTCATGAATATTGTGCAGATGAACTGCACCTGTGGCAGGACTCTAGCCAAACCCAGCACACTGCAGGCTTGGAATCAGATAACCTGGCCTGGAAACTGGAAAGAGAAGAGAGAAAGTGAGGGAATTTATTAGAGAGGGAGAAGTGTGAGAGGAAGAATTGTTTAGTTTTGCAATATTATCAATATTACAGACTTTTTTTTTTTAATGGCTTAATTTTTGAGAAGCCACTGGAAGAGATATTCCCAAAACTTTTTCTACAATAATTGTTTAACGACAATCAGTGTGAGCCTATGAAATGCAGCTTTTGATTTGGAATGGCCAACCAATTCCTTACAGCATGGTCTGCAACTTGTACAAAATGGTCCTATTACATGATGAAGGACGTGAGATATGGTGATGTTATACATCAATATGTATATAAGTATTTTTATATAGACTTCTAGAATACTGCCAAAACATTTATGACAGCTATATCACTGCCTTTGTTTATATTTTTTTTACTGTGATATATTCCACAGGCACGTTAACTGTTGCACTTTGAATGTCCAGAAGTTATATTTTAGAATAATAAAAAAGGAAGTGTTTCCAAAATGATGGGTGTTGTGAAATGTTTGAAGAAGGGCAAACTGGCCTGAGTGATGGTAGGCACAAAATGTATTTCAAAAATGCCCCTGTTGATATTTTGTCTTTGAAAAATCTTGTAAATTCAGATCTTTATATTTCAATAAATGATATATAATTTAAGGATATGTGAGGGGTCTATACTCACTTATTGAAAGACGGTCATAAGGAATCAGTATTGCTCAGGTTTTTCCCTTAAGAAGTTTTTGGTTAATTGGGTTCTCTGCAAAGTCACCAGGGCGCAATGACAAGCACAAGTCCCTGAGCCCTTCCAGAGAGCTGGAAGTGCTGGCAGCAAATGACCTGGATAGTAAGTGGTATCTGGGGAGTCATGTTGTCTCCCAAAACACAGCTGGCATGGTGTTCAGTGGCTGCTGCCTGGAGCAGAGCACATGCTCCAAGGTGGGCACTGGTTTTCCCGCACGAGATGCCCTTAGCACCATGTGTGCTGGGGTTTTGGTGCCTGCTGGTCCGCACAGAATCAGGAAAGCCTCTGGCTGCAAGGTTTTTTAAACCTGTGCTGAGCTCGCCTTCTTTGTCAATCAAACCGGATTCGTCCTATGGTTCTGTGCTCCCACAGTAATAAATTTTACACAGTGGATGTAACTGAATGTGAATTTGAGATTTGCAAGATTTCAGCCTGAAATCTTCAATTGAAGAGTTAAAATTGACAGCTGCACTCCTTGCACGGAAGCCTGTCTTGGTTTGATAGTAGGAGTCAGACAAGGCTCACCGTCTAGGGCTATTCACAGAAAGCCCTGTGAATAGGTGGGTTAGCGACCTTTTGTCCATGAAGTGCTCAGTGTTCTTAAAACAAACTGGGAGATTAACACTCCAGCTAACATCACCTCCTCCTTCACCGTTTCCTTATAAAGCAAAACCTCTCCTTATTCAAATTGGGTGCAGCTTTCCGGGTCCTTGCTTTAGATAAGAGTTATAACAGGTTGTCTTCCTTTGTGTCCTTGCTGAAGAGCAGTCTTTATCTTATAACACTGCATAGATACGCAACACTTCCTGCCATCCCGGGAGTCGGGAAAGAGTCATGGCAGTGTTTGTGCCCTTACATCCTGCTCAGCTGTGCACCTGCTCTTCTGGAAGTTCAGCAGCTGCGTGAGACATGAGAACTGATGAACTCATTATTTCTGCTGTGTGGGGTAAAGGGTAGGGGTACTGAAATCTCTCTCTGTGCAAGACCTTGGATATAGAACTCACATTCAGTTCTTCATCATCTTCTTCCCCTTTATGGTGTAGGGTGCATTCTTGCATGTGTAGGATACAGCCGTGTGTCTGTGAACATGACTGTCCATGCTGGAGAACATGGATAGTGAGTTTCTCACTCTTGCTGAAGTAGATCCATTTTGGGAAAAAGCCTAGCCCCTTGCTCCAATGATAACCCCACACTGAGTGTCTGACAAGAGTCCCACTAATCATCTTGTTTTCTATCTCAGGGCCTCCGCAAGTATTTGGCTGGAAATGTGCCAAGGTAGCATACTGGCACATGGCAGAGGCAATCCTCCCAGGAGAGAGGAGCTGGGGGAGAGCAGCACTGTGCCTGGAGTAGCAGAGAAGGCTGGGCTTCTTACCAGGAGAGGAAGGGAAAAATAGGGAATGGTTTTCCACATGGATCCTCTGCAGGAGACCTTAGTTTATGCAGGTAAAAAGATCTTTGGCTAAGCTTCTGGATTTCTTTGAGTGGTGCAAAAGGGAATCAGCAGGTTCACCAGCCAGAAACAAGTCATTCGGCCACCTTGAGGTCCTCCCAGTGGCTTTGGAAACCTGAGTCATGGTGCCTTTGCAACTGTCTCAACAAGTTGACTGTGTCCCATCAACTTATCGGCATAGTTAGAGGTTGTATGATTTGGGAGATGTGTGCTGGCATAATCCCCAGGAAAGATGAGAGAGAAACAAAGGAAAGCCTTTGTAGGCTCAAAAACAAAGAAGAGAGAAAGTAATCTCCTGGACTTGGGCTAGCTCATGAAGCCAGCAGCTGAAGTAGAGTCCATACTGCTTAGGAGTCACTTCACTGATGTCTACAGCAAGGTAGAGGGTCGGGTCAGGGCTAGGGCTTGTCCACCTGACCTCATCTTTTCCTGAACCTCTTGGCACACCAAACATGGTGGCAGAGGAAGCACCAGTCCCTTCCTCTGCCAGCACTGATTTTCAAAGGGAAAACTTTACTAACTTCCAACCCAAATTCATTCCCATCCATACAACTGGAGGTAAAGATCAGGGACACCTCTAAAAATTCCATTTTTCTTTCATTTGTTAACAGTACATTTAGTGAAATAGAGCCAATTTTTTTCTTTTCTGAGTTGGCCACAAGATGGAAGCATCAGACAAAAATATGTGAAACTGTTCTTTTCCTCATTCTTCTGGCTTTGCTTCCACAGCTGCACAGATGTACTGCCACTGCAGAGGCAGAGCAGCTGGAGCTCTTAAAGCAATAGGAAGTACATATGGTGTCCGTCAGCCCCAACTGTTTTGTTTGCAAGAACTTTGAACCTACTGTGATAACCATAATTTTCCATAGGATGACTGACAACTGCCTTCCTATCCCTGATGGCACTGCATTTTGTCTCAAAAAACCCTACCCCCTGTGGAGAGAGAGGGAGGGATTTAGAATACAACATGATTTTAAATACGGTGAGGAATGAAGCATTGTATATCCCAAACTCAGCTGAGATTGCATTGTCTCTGCATTCATTCTTTTGTTGCTTTATTGTTGGACTGCTATTAGATGAGGAGCCAGAAGCACTCCTGAGCTGAAGTCTGGATTCATGTGTCTTCATGATGTTAAGAAAACAGTTGGGATCAGTCTAATGTATGTACCAAGATCCCCAAATTCTGACTCCCAGAAGGCATATGGGTTTGGGAGTTACCTTGAATTTCTAAGCTATTCCAAGTCCTGTACCAATCTGATACAACATACATTCGTGTATCCACCCTGCCATTAGCTTTGCTGCACTCTGTCCACAGAAGCATTACCTGCTTCATCCTTTCTCCATAGAAGTGATGCAATTTTTGTAAGAAAGGGGATGTAATTTATTAGACCGCCTAATAAATACGAAAAAGACAAAAAGCAATTCCTGTCAGGTCTTGAAGTAGGGCTTGAGTAGCTAAAAACTGGGTCGTGTTTTCCAGCTCTACTAAGTGGCCTCATAAAAACCATTTTCTGCATACTATTTCTGTGTGGCTGAGACAACAGCCCTTGTGCTGCCAGCAGAAGCATGTGTCGTCACCTGACACCCAAGTCTTGGAGAAGCCTATTTAAAGGCAGCTCTAAGCTTTGAAATGCGAGCCACCTTGTTGAAGGTAAGCAAGGCATGTGTGCGCTCCCAGACACAGCTCTGCAAAATAGTGGGTCCCGCCAACAAGTGTATTTGGGTGTAATTTTATTTATACCAAGAGCATTTGTGATCTCATTGAGTGTTTTTAAAGGTAGAGTTTTGCCTTGCTCACAATCTATTTGACATGCAAAATGATAGATGCTTTGGTCGATAAAAATGCTTCTATACTGATGTGAGGAAGATGTCAATGCTTTAAAGCTAATCTTCGACTATTAAAAAGAGAGAATCTACTGTTGCCGTTTTACCTGGCATACTGTACGACACAAACCAGAGGGTTTTCCCAAATCAATTCCCATTTGAACCAGAGCCTATCATTTTAAAAAGCAGTCTTTTCTCACCTCTGTGAATCCTTGTGTAAATATCAGGTTTTGCAGCTGCTTACATATGAGACAAGTGTTATTAGTTCAACACTCTGGGCATGCACCAAACCAAGACTTATATTTCCACACTGTTTGCTCAGAGTAGTTCAGAAATCCATTAGATATCGTTTTTAGTCTAACAGGCTGGATGAGCAGGGAAGTGGGATTACATCAGCATATTTTAAAAGCACTTTTAGTGTAGTTCCTGGTGTCTGCCTGTGGCAGTTCTGGTTATGCATGTGCAATTCTCTGATGCTCTTCATATGAAATGGGAATTCCTCTGGCTGGAACTTAGTGGAGGTGGACTGGCCTAAAGCATGTTTTCCCACTGTTCCAAGACCTTCCTTTGCTTCTCTGAGCTGTGTCTCCCCAATGGATGGGGCAGGATGGATGCCACTGCCAATCCCTCCAGGGCTCTGATCAGAGCTGCCTGCACTCTGTTTTTATGTATGTAAAAGCAGGAACATATAGAGGACTATCCACACCATTCCAACTACATTGTAATGTAGCATCACACAGTTTTAGGACACTGTCTTTGCCTGTAAGCACAGGGGCCTGTTACAGCTGTGGGCTGGGCAGGACATGCTCTCCCTGATTGCAAGGCTTGGCACAAGTAGTGAGACAATGCTGGGGCATGACATATTCTGCTTTTTCTGCTTTCTTGCTAAGACTACACTATTTGATCCCTATTTGATTTGTTGCATTTAACCTGGCTCTCTTTCTCACACCCACCCTTTTTAGCTTCCCCCATGTAGAAGGGGACTGGGACCTCTGCTGCATCTCTGCCCCACTTCAGACTTGGACAACACCAGCCACTGCCAGAGCCAGGGGTCCAAGGGGTCCAGTGATGCTCCAAGCTGCTCTTGAGAGACTGCAAAGCTAATGCATTTCCACAGCTCCTCTCTGGATCCTATGCTGTTCCCTTGGCAGTGAGAAACCCTGAGAATACCGTGAAAAAGCGTTGTTGAAAATGTTCGAGAAAAGCTGCATTTTAAGAGAAAATGCATTTGAAAATGTCAGCATACTGTAAAAGAAGGTGAAAAAAAATAGTGCGAATATATGTTGCTTTACTGTCAAAAACTGAGCAGCCTAAACCTGTCCTGAGCTGCCAAAAATTAAAAAAAATTTTTTTTTGCTCAAATATTTTGGTATTCAAATTTTCTTCTGAAAATGTGATTTTTACTATGGAGTAAAAAGCAAACTATTGGGCTTTTTATATTCTGTTGAAATCTACTTTTACCTCCTCTTTGCTGAAAAGGACCCCCTCTTCCCATCCCGTGGGTTATGACACCTTGTGCTGAGACTGCAACTGAGATGCTGCAAGGACCTTTCATAGGAAGAGCTGTTAGAAGTTCCCTTGCAACTCTGACATAGTATTTTTCAGGATTTCTTATCGTGGCAGGTTCCAAATAAATGGAAGAGGATAGGGGCATGAGAGCCGCCTCCGCCAGATGCTGCTCAGGCTGTGGGCAAGGGATGCCCAAGCATGGAAGTGCATTTTGTCCACCTGCTCTGACCTGTGGCAGTCAGCTCTGGGAGCCAGTGAGAGCCTTCTTTCCTGAAAGCATCCCTGACCATGAGGGCTCACACATATCAGTGAGAACTCAGAAGCAGTTGTGTGTGGGCACGTCTGCCTACCTGCTGGTGTGCTGCCTGCCCATGGGGCGCTCACCATTATGTCACAGGAGCATTGTGAAGGAGGGGTCTGAGCCCCACCATGGCTTTACAACTTCAGGCTGGTCAGAGATACTGCCAGTGCTGCTTGGGTTTTGCCAGCCACATGGAGCTTATAAAAGACATCACCAATGTGATGCACGCTTATCCTGAGACCATCCCAGCCAGGGGAGCTCTGCTGTGCGAGTGGTGAATTTTGTCACAACACTGCTCAGGTTATCTTCTTCTCCTGCAGCAAAGAGTGAGCAGGAGGTTTGTGACAGTACTGAAGCAGCAGAAAAGAAGAATGTTCTTGTATATCTACTGAGCATATATACTGAGGTGATATAGCTCATGGCAAACCAGCGGCCCTTGTCTTCTTCTCCCTCCTACATTATATATCTGCCTCCAACAGCTTGTTTATCATGATGTCCCCAGGCTACTGCTGAGGTCCCTTAGCCAGCCCTACCACTGAGATCTGTCCCACTTATGCCATTCAGGGAATAGTAGCTCTGTCCCAGGAAACCCCATTAGTTACAGGAGGTGGCACTGGATCTTCTGCTGGGTAGGAAGGAAGAAGGACACTTGCACAGTTATATGTGGTCGGAGAGGGAATGGGACCATGTAAGCACTAGGATAGGATAAATGTCATAATATAACACACTCTACGGTCCTAGCAGAGATCAAACCCTGTTGCCATGTCCAGGACAAAGTACCTCTGTTCTCATTCACACAGGAGCATTGAGCAAGAATCTGGTCAAGACCATTAAGTCCAAAAGTGTGACACTCCTGGATCACCAAGAGAGACAATTAAGGATTTAGCCTTGAGAAAATCACCAGGAGACCTTCACAAAACCATAAAAACAGCCCCTACATTGAAGGAGGTTCTTTTAGGGCTCAGAAGATGTTGTAATTCAGCTTGAAGTTTCTTACTTCTAGATGTGCTTACCATCACTTGAGACCGAATTTTGTACATCGACACCTCTCTTCTAGTGAGTGAGAGCTTTTTTCGGCCTATCTAGAAACCAGAGGAATGAGTAACCTAAAAGGATGGGAGTAGTCCACTGTCTCATTTTACTTCGGTCAAACAGCTGCCAGAAATTAATAGCACTGGTAGTTCCATTAATATCACTATTGCTGTTGGCAGCCTGGGCTAGATATAAACAGCTGACAACTAATCTACCTGTCAACTCCCCAGATCACCAGTTCTTCTCTTTATCTGTAGTTTTACATAAGGTATCTATGCAGAAGCTAAAATACAGTCAAATAATTATTTTTATATTTTTATATTGTTGAACCTGATGTGATGTCATGAGATTGGATTGTCTATATTTATATATACATAACTGTACCTTATTTTTCTTTAATTTTTTTTAAAAATTTTTTAAAAATGTCTACCAGAAAGTTTTGGGAATGTTTGCAAGTTTTCAATTTTTTTATGAATCTGGAAAAAAAAAACAGATGAAAAAAGGTTTAAATTAGTAAAAGAGAAAACTTAAAAATTATATAAAACATTTTAAAATAGGAATGGAAAATCAATTATTATCTACCTTATGTGACCCATAGCCTAGGCTAAGATCAAGTCTTTTTAGTAGAGCAGGCACATCTTGAAGGCATACTATTTTGGCTAACCATCTAAATTCTTCTGACTTCAGTAATTCTGTGATCATAAGTGCTCAAGGTCTAGACACAAGTACATTAGTACTTGTACTAATTAGTACTTCAAAGCAAAAGCTGGTATTCATTTATTGCAGAAGTTACACATCTTCCATACTTTTCATTGCATTGTCATGACTACATGAAAATGGTTTGTTGAAATTTTGTCTCAAATCTAGACATGCAGTTTTAGCTTATCAACCTTTGCATGTGATCTTAGTTGTCAGCGATTCTGTATAATAACTTCTGCAAAATACATCTGCTCAAAAGGGCTACAGTTTCTAAGCACAGAACACATGAAAATGGAATTATTGTTTTGCATAGAGTAATGAAAGCAAAGGGTACTTTCAGGTAATAAGAGGATCCTAGGGGAGTAGGAGGAGCAGGGACTACCTGTGCAGTAGCTGAGCTTGCATGTGTCCTGTCACTTATGTGTTCTTCCCCAATATAATCCCCCCACCTTAGGTTTCAGCAAGCTTAGCTCTTTTCGCAAAGAAATTGGCAGAAAGATTCCTTAGCATGCAACAACCAGAAAGAGGTAATTGATAAATACTTGCCTTTCCTGCTTCCCTCCCTCTTAAGTCTGCAAACACATCATTATGGAAGTCACAAACTAGCAACACTACTGTCCTTTCTTGTCCTTCCTCTCCCTTAAGGCCACATCGCCCCCATGATATGTCAGTGGTCAGTACCTTGGAAAATCAGTTTGACTCCTTCCCTCCCTGCAGGTGCTGTGACTCACTTGCGTGAACATTGCTCAGGAGGACATGAATGCTTTGCTCAGTGCTCACTGCAATACTTTGCTTCATGCTCACTGCAATACTTTAAATCCCAGATCAGCCTTGAGTTTAAAACCTACAGATTACAAAGGGCCATACATGTGAGCAACTATGCAGGAACTCAGTGAGATTGTCTCTTAAAAAAATATGCATGTTGAAGCAAAAGCTACCAACTGAAAAAGAGACAGAAAAAGCAGAGAAACAGTATTAACAAATTCATAAATGGACAATATGCACCAGTGTCTTAATGTCATCACAAGATCCTTGATTCATGATTCTTCAATCCCTCGTAAATGAAGGTTCAATTCCATCTCTGCTTCCAAAATATTATCAAAGGGCTATTAAAAACATCCTCATGTGCTGTGTCATCCCTATTCATCTTGTGGTACAAGTCTGGAAATATTCCTATTGATGTAGAAGGATTTGAACTCAAAAGTCTCTCTCGATTACACAGTGGGCAATCTGGTCCTCAGTGGCTGATCTTATTAACACTAATAGATGTCTAGAACGCAAAATGATGATGGTGCTCAAGAAAAAACCCAAAACAAACTTGAAGCATAGCTGTAACAAATAACAAAGTGTCATAGTCTGATCCTCCAAGACAAAACCAAGACAAAACACACTGGATTCTTTCAATTCCACTTGGTGGAATTTCAAGTTGTGCTTGCTGCACACAATGCTGTTTATCTACAATGATGAAATCTAGCAATACACTGTGTACAAATGAAAGTGAAGAAGCTGTGATTCCAGCAGATGGGATTTCACCATCCATCACAAAGACATGGCAAAGCAATCTGACAGAGCATATCACCAGTCCAACTTTCCTGTCTGTCAGCATGGAAGTCCACAGGAATTCACAGATTATAGGGTTCATCCAGAAATTCACTCTCTGGGAAAACTACCAGCATTCAGCTGATTAGGTAGTCAGCAGAAAAGAAAAATTGTGTGCTCAGTTACATGCTTTGGCAGGAAAAAAGAAAAATCCTTGTTCTTCTCTTTTTCATTTTGCCATTAACTTTTTAAAAATGAGAATCCTAGAATCTGTTGCTAAATAGTTCTAGAGTTTGCATGTTGAGCTTTAATAATTAGCAGTAATCTGAATAAAGAGCTGTACTGAATAAGAGATCCAGGCACCGCCTTCAAAACTGCAAAACTGTAAGAAAGCCATGATTAACTTGTATTTATCTCCCCTGTTTTCACAAAGGCCAGTTTATACTCTGTTTTATATGCAGTCATTAACATGTAGTAACATAAATACCTATATTCCCTTATCAGGTTAAATTGTCTGTCTGCTTTTCATCTTCTGCAGGTTCAGATGACTGTGTATACACAGTCACAGGTGTAAGTGCAGGATCTGGTTTGGATTTGACACTTCCTCTTTCATCTCATCCATTCTGAGGGAGGCAGTCATGAGCGTTTTGTATCTCTGAAGTCTGTTTCCTTTAGCTGCTCCTTGTCATTTCCTAGCAGGATTTGTCTGTGTATGTGGAGGCACAGCTGGAGAGGGGTAGTGTTTGTCCTTTTTTTTTTCCTACACCTGCTCTCTCTGTGTGCATGGAAGACGTCAAGGAGGCTGCAGGTCTCTTGGTCACAATGAGAAGCAGTACAGAAGTGGGACCTAGAAGTCTTCTCAGGACACAAATCAGCTCCCTGACTTAAATTTGGTACTTCCTGGAATTTTAGGTGTATAATTATTTTCACTTTTTGCTTCTTGGAAAGTAAATTAATGAGGAATGTGGAACTGAAAAAAACTGTGTGTGTCTTAGGCTAATAAGAGGCAGGAAAAGAGCAGAGACAAATTCATGGGTAGGAAAATTGCTAGACATTAAATGAACCAAAATTTAACCCAACTCAAAGTTTGCAGCAAAGAAGCAGCTGGAGGTGAGGAAAGGTAAATATCAGAGGCAAAGTTGGTGTTTATAGAGGCTATGAAATCAAGGACAGATACTAATAGACTTCCTTTAATCTGTATCACACCACAGCCATCATTCAACAACAGCATTAAATGGCACTGAAAGCTGAATTCAAAATCTCCTTTTCTAAACTAATTTCACAAAAACTCCCATCCCAGCTGTCATAAAGCTGGCACTCAATTTACCAACAGTATGAAGGCTGAGTCCTCCAAGAAGAACGCATCTTACCATGAGAATCTTTACCTTTTTTTTGTTAAAGGCATGCTGTCAAAATGATACCAGTGTATTTTCTAAAATGAGCTAAAAGTAGCCCGAGGATTACACCTGTCTTTGCCAATTTCTGTTATTAAATAATTTCCTGTCTCCAGTTTCATGCTTTAATTCCTGCTGGTGTCTAAAGGATGCACGCTGACAGCTGAAGAAAGCGACTCTTCTGAAACACTGGCACTGCCTGTGGGGCCGTGATCAGCAGCAAGACTGACTAGTGAGCCTGGGTGAGATGTTTTCTTTTGTTTTGATCAATCGTTTAGCGTGAGAAAACTGTGGCTTTGGTGGATCTGGCGCTATTCACTAATTGGGCTGAATGTGCAGATTGACTAAAGCACATGTTTATGGTTTGGGTGATCCAAGTTCAACTCTGCCATCTGCTCGAAGCCTCATCTTCCTGCAGCCCTGGTTGAGCAGGCTCTGGGTTGAGCAGAGCTGGCAGATGCAGGATCTCTCTCACTGAAGCTGTTACACTTTGCATACCAAGATTAAATATTCATTAGCACTGATGGTCCTGCATGGCCCCGCTCCCACCTGGGTGCCCTAATCACTGCACTGCAATGCTCCCTCTGGAGCAATTCATTCTCAATATAATGTGCAAAGTGAGACCACACCAATGGGAGAGAGACTACTGAAGCCTTTCCATGCTGCACAACAGTTTGCAAGGATAAGGGAGTCTTCTGGGGAAGAGATGAAGTTCCGAATCTCCTTGTACAGAGGAAAGCAGGGCAGAATTGGGTTTTCCTTCACCTCGTAAATGTGCCAAGCCTGAGGCTCTGTGGAGTTCCCCTTTGGGTCTGGAAACTTTTCATCTTTGTGCTGTGAAAAGGACCATGAAAAGTGCTCAAGAAACCTGAACATGCAGTGGACATTTTAAATCCTTTGTACTAAGATCCTCACCTGCTAATTTGGGGAAATATAGTAAATCAGAAGAGCTGGAAATAAGTGGAGAGATTCTTGGGTAAAGAGCTTCAACACCCTGTACGAGAAGAACTAGGAATAGCTGCATGCTTTTTTGGCATTTACTAGTTTAGGTGAAATACATTCAAGTATTTCTGAGGTCTAAGTTTGCCCTAATCAACTCACAACTGCAGAACTGAGTCTTTCCTTCAAAATCTCACAGGCCATAGGGGTAAATATAGTTCAGAGACAAATACATTTTCAGATGAAGGGTGTTCTTTTAAATCTTTTTTTCTCTCTTCTGAGAGTGCCAAGTAGTGCCAGTTTGGAAGTAATTTCTGAAATGTGGACATCTGTCTTCTAGGATCTGTACTAAAAACACCATCTTTTTTCATATGGCTCACCAAACAAGTCATTCATTAGTAACTAGTTTCAATCTGTAATGACTTTGGATCTGATTCATGGTTGTAACTCTTGAACAGTGGAGTTTGCATGAGCATGCATCTGGGTGTAGAATTGAATCTGCTCCTCTTCTTGGTCAGACTAATTATTTTCATGTGACGTTTCATAGCTCTTCATCAATCCCCAGAGCCCTTCTAATGTCTGAGAAAGAATATGCTGCAAAATAAAAACTATGCTATAAAATTACTCTAAAAATAACAGTAAATCTCCTGGTTGAGATGTTAATTTATAGAAGAAAAGACTTTGGAATAAACTCCAAATCTTCTAATTAAGTGAGTAGCTTTTTTTTTTTTTTTTTTTTAGGTATATAAGCAATTCTTCCGTCCTTAGCTGAGAAAGTATGTGCTGTGTTCTACCCCTAGATCTTTTAGCCCTAGCTGAAAGACATTTCACATCAGACCACATGTAAGAAAAAGCATTTCATCAGTCTGAAGTAAGGTATAAACAACCTCAGGAAGTTTGGAATATGTTATTCAAACTGTTCACTAGTATCCTTGTTACAGGGTGTTTTGGATTCACATCCTTTAATGTAAGCTTATTATGTAAGTCATTTGTTGGCTCGCCTCTGGTCTGTCCCATGATTGTTCATAAGAAAATCACATCATTTTGTAAGTAGGGTATGAAAAGACAGACAGTGTGCTGATATTCATGCAATGGTACATCTGTCTTGCTTTCCACCTCCTCTAAACTCCCTCTGTGTCTGAATTTCAGTCTGTTTGTGTCTTGGGCATTTCTCCTGACTTTCTCCATTCCATACCTTCAGCACACCTGCACTGAAAGATGTCCAGGATGGCTTTGGTCACCCCCCTGAGCATGGTGTCAGGGATGTGCTGGCCCTCTGGCCCTGCTGCAGTGGGGGGTGAGGCCATGGCACTCATGCAGAGCAATGTGTTCAAAAGTTAGCATTAAAATACTGAGGATACTGAAGAAGATCCCTTTCGGTCTCCTGTTACAGGGCATGAGCTGAGCCTCCCCAGAAGACTGCCCTCTCCAAGGCCTGCACACCATCCAGTTGTAGATATGCTGCCACATTAATTTAGCAGAGAGAGATGATGTGGTGCCTAAACTTCTGCAGAAACCAAGAAATGATTAAACCTCTTTAAAAAGAGAAATGTGGCCCCCCAGATATTTGTATTTTTAGTTCCCGACCGTGCCTCTGTCTCTTACTTCATATTTGACATACTAAACTGAAGGATGCCACAGATAAATTATGTACCCAGAGGATTTTGAACACCAACCAAAACTTCAGTCTTGGATATTCCTTTGAGGCCCTGTAGCTGTGGACGCAACAAGTACTATATTAAATACTGCTAAGGAGGTATAACTGTATGTGGCCACAGGAAAATACAAAGCTATGGAAACATAAATATGAAATATTTACAGCGCCGTACAAAGAAAAGCATCAGATATTTAATATTCTTTGACAGCATATCTTGAAATGAGTAGGTCAATATATTCCTGGGATGACATCTGATATCTCAGTCTTCAAAAACCTTCAGATTTTTATCACAGGGCTATAATCATCTGTCTCTTCAGAAGACCCTTAACCCTGTCCTTTTATCAGTTGTGCTCCTTATGCTGAATAGAGGAGATCGTACATCACCCTGCAGATCAAGTAACAGGGCTGAAAACAGTCCAGCAATGGGGACTGCAGAGCATTGCCACTACCAAAGCGAAAGTCAGCTTGAACTTGTGGTGAGGTTATCTGAAGCACCCAGAAGCCCAGAATCAGTATGAACTCAGTCTCCCCTCTGGGCTTCCTGCACTGCCTATCGGTCCATCAGGCAGTGCTGGCCACAAGGTGCCAGGACTCATGGGGCATTGGGGGTGGCTGTGGGAGGAAGAGAAGGAAGACATGAGCAAAACAAACCTTCAGAAATCCTCCTGCAGTTTCTAAGGCATTACCAAAGTTTGACACACTCATGCAGGAATAACTGGAATAAATATACTGATGGCAATGAGTCCATAAAGAAACCCATGAGGGGGATATTGCCAGTGTTTTAAGATACTTTTTCTAAAATCACTTTGGAGGCAGAACCAACCCTGAATATGCCTTTGCTCTTCTTTGTACAAAGGTACGTTTAACTCGCCATCTTGAAAGATGTTAATTGTGGACTTTATTAGGTCTTATTTAGAGCAATAAGGTGAAGGGTGAGCTGTAGGACCAGAGAAATCCAATCTCTATGATGGCAGAAATGGTGTGGCTGGGGAGGAGAGTGGGTGGCTGCAGTGGCCAGGAGGGAGGGCAGCAGCCTGCAACACTGCAGTGGTGGAAAAGCCTACAAGAATGTGCTGGCAGAGGGGAAGAATGTACAGCAGCTGGTTATCTATTCTGTCCTCCTGGCAAATTGAAGGCCATCAGTAAAAGTTGCTCTGGTTGTTATACACTATAGTTATAAACTATCTGTTGTCCTTCAGGAATTAATTACATGTTAATGATATTAGTAAGTACTACAGTTAAAACAGAATTTTTCTGCTCTTTCTTCGGTTCTACATTTTGCTTCCTCTGAAAAATGCAGGTCTGGATCTAGTTATTTGCTTATCTGAATTGCTTTTGCTGCTTTTGCTACCACTGCTATAAATTGCCTAGGAAACCACCCTACAAAGCCCCAGTAGGAATTCAAAATTTCTTCAAGGTCATGCACATCAGAGGTGTTGTTCAAAGCTTTTAAAATAGCTAGTCTAGTGCTGAGTCAAGCATATTTTTCTTGACTTGGTTTGTATTAAAGGCCTGAGCTACAAACCTTACTCAGGCAAAATTCCCATTTACTTTAACCAGGCCCTTGGCTCCTATCATGTTATGGCTTTGCTTGATTTGGTGGAAATCAACTTGCATGATATCCTGGCCTGCGTATATAGTGTGACACTAACCTTCTTTGACCAAGTTATCTTTGCTTGTCCTGTGCAGGCAGTGGTTATCACAACAGATATGGACGTAGTAGTGAGGGAGGGCTTGGACAAACCACCTGGCCAGAACCAGCTGTTGAACTTCAGGCACAGTTGGGTAAGGTCCTCTTGAAAACCTGCCCATTCTCCTGGGACAGCAGGATGGATTTCCAGGGTGCAGAGGTCGCCTTGGTTTCATATAGTGATATATCTTTCCCTGGGAGTACGTGAGATTGTCCCAGCTGAAGACAGAACCTCCTTATTATCCTGCTTGGTGCCAAGGGGTTTCAGGGAATGATTGCTGACCTTCGGTTCCAGGGGGTTTCCACAGGAAACTAGCTCCATGATCTCTGTCTGATACTTGCCAAGAGCAGTCAGATCTTTAGAAATATTGCCCCTCAAATTGGAGTTTGCAACTCCAGAACCATTGCCCAGTTAACTTTGTCTGACATTTATAAAACTTCCAAAACCCTAATTCTTTCTCACTAGACTAGAAGTAGACTTCTTAGCCTGAAATGTTATTTCAGAGAGCAGGAGAGTGAGGTGAGGCAGCAGCAGCAACTAAGAGAGAAAATGAAGTTGGACTGTTCATGCAGCACAGATGCTCCCGGAAGATACACTAGCTCCTGGAACTACTCTAGGCATGGGGCTGGGCTCTGCAACGGCAGGGAAAGAGCAGAGGATCTGGCTTGACTCTCAGATTGGTGTTTACAGGGCAGACAGAGGGAAAGTCAATGTTTGACTTGAAATGTTATGGAAATCGCTGAGAAATAATGCCTGTAGAAAGCAGTTCTCAGAGTCTATTTCTGTTCATGAGGTACAAAAAGGCGTGCTCCAGAATAAAAAATTCTACAAATCCATTTCCTTTTATTTTATCACTGCAATGTTCACGAACTAAAAGAGGAGTCTGAGCAATTTGACTCAGTTTCCAAGTGGAATTACTAGGTTTAGCTTTTTTTTTTATATACTCAAACCCATTGTTTTTTTAAGATAAGATGGGATTTTTTTCCCCCTATACAGCAATAGTTAAATCTGATATTCAATTGCTTGCCTAAGAGACTGAGAGGATTAAAACCTAAAAATACAAAAGATAGAAACCAGATTGTGTTACCCAGAATATACATCCTCTCCTGTCATGATGGTAACTTAAGTTCACATAGAGTAAACAGAGAACTAATGAGCTCTGGTATTGTCATTTGGGCTAGGGATTTCTTTTTTTAACATAAACTACCTCCAAGCAGCTCATAGAGCTTTCTGAGAGAGCAGGTACATAGGTTTCAATGTGTCTTCAGGCCATGAATGTTTGACTGATATAATACAGTACTCCTGTTCGTGTAAATATTTGAAGTTTGAAAAAGCTGCTTTAATTCTGTTAAAAAAACCAGGAGTTTAAGCTAACTTCCCATGGCAGAACAATGATTTCACACACACACACATATATCTGTCTGCAGCTCTGCTTCTCATATGCTGACCGCCCCCAAGAATGATGGATTTCATGTAGCCACTTGGCCCTACTTGTTTCTTACAAACCAACAGGAAGGTAGCAGGGGCCTGATCCAAAGCCAGCTGATTTTGCAGGTTCCTGTTGACTTTGGAGGGCACTGGATAAACAGTTGCAGGACCACCCACTTTCTAGACTTCACATATTTCTAAGGATTCCAGTGGTTCTCTTCACTCCTCATCCAAGCTGCAGTCCCAACACAGCATTTGCCCTCACACTAAAAGTCTTGGAGATCTCATGGAGACTACTAGCCTGGATTCATAGGGAAGCCTTTTTGTTATATTCATTGCTTTCTGAAAACAGAATACTACATTTTTATCTTGTTGTTATGAGAAAAACGTTACCAACTAGAACCTCAAGAAATCATCAGAAATTAGTATCTGAGACAAGGGAAATAGGAACATTGTAGAACCTTGTCATTCTGGGATACAGGCAAAAGCAGCGAGTAAAGAAACCCAGAATTGTTAACAAAGAAGGAATTGCAACTGACTGTAGCCGTTTGAAAAAGGGCTTTTGAAAAGGGGTGTAAGAGAGAAACCCACTTACCCTAGTTTAAAATTCAATTTTTCCTCAAATTTTTCCTGTTTCCCTGAAGCGGGGGGAGGGGGAAAAGCTGAGATGAAGGCAGCCCTATCCCGGGCAGGGCAGGGGGTTGCCTCGGCCAGGACAGAGTGGGGACGGGCCGGGGCCGAGGCTGGGCGGTGGCTTATCGCCGGCTGTCGCGGTGCATGGTCCCGGGGCTATCTGTGCAGTGTAACTCCTGCCTCTGTTCCTCCCCACTGTCCCCTGCACCTTCCCTGCGAGGTGTGTGGCTGGGGACTGTCCCTTCCTTCACGGGCATGGCGACTGGCCGGGGGCAGCAGGTTCTTACCTTCACCCCGGAGCGCAGGCAGCAGCACCTCGCCCCAGGCCAGTGTGGCCGGGAATTTTCAGCACCACGGCTGCTGACGGACAGCAATAGAGAGCTAGCCCTGGCTCTTGGCGCTGTGACATCTCTTGAGG
>VXBA01003885.1:411672-520460 GCA_013399895.1 Serilophus lunatus
GGCCGGCTCTGGGAGTGTGCGGGGCTGGTACCCGGGAGCCCACGGTGCCAGTGCGGGGTTGCGGGGCGGGCCGGGCGGAGGCAGCAGTGGGGCTGGGGGGGAGTTCAGCTGGTCCTGCAAGCGTGGTCCCAATGGCCATGCTGTTGCAGGTCGAGTCCTTTGCCCGGAGCTGTCCCAGTGCCGGGGAGGGAAAGTCACTGCGTGTTTTCCTTCCTCTCCCTCGGGTGGTTGCCTGCTTCCTGGGGGTTGGCAGTGCTGCTGGCCCGGTGCTGCTGTGGGGGTGCCCCAGTGGCCGCGCCGGTCCCACGCTGCCACGAGGAAAAGAAAAGCCCCGCGGTGCCAGCGGCCCCGGGAACAGCCCCTGCAAGGCAGGAGGGGCGCAGTCGCTGCCCGGGCAGCCCCTGTGACCCCGGTCGGCCCTGGACGCCCCTTTTGTGGGTTTCTATGGTCGGCGGGTGCCCTGGAAAGGCAGCAGCCATCCTGCAGCTGGTAAAGGATGGCGCCAGGAAGCCGTAGGCTCGCAATTTTGGCGGGAACCGCCATTTTTTTGGAGCTGGGAGTCTCAAAGGTGGAGGTGGAGCCCGGACCACTGGCCAATCGGAAAAGGCAAAGCCGGGAAGAGGACTGCAGGATTCGCGCAGGATTTGGAGAGCTTAAAAGCCCAAAGCAGCGGAAGTTCACTCTCTTTGGCTTCCTGCAAAGCTGCAGAGCAGCAGCACAGCTTCCCTTCTCCGACTCCCAGGCCTCGTGGCATGACTCCGCCCACCCCCATCGGCATCGGAGCCAAGCCAGCGCAACTGCAGATTGAAAGCTTCCCCAAATAACATCCCGGGTTGGGGGGAGAACTTTTCACTGTGTCGTGTTTTCCAGAGACTTCAAGGGCTGGGAGTTGGCTACCACCAGAGAGAGAGAAGAGGAAGCGACTTTCCCTTCCCACTGCTTCTCTTTGGCCAGCCTGCCTGGCCTTTGAAAGCAGTTCCCTTATTTCTTTTTTTTTTTCTTTTTTTTCCTTTCGCGTGGTTTTTTTTGGGTTTAATTCTGTGTTAAATCTGGAGTTCCCTTAAACTGTGTTTTTCTGTAGTCGAGCTCCAGACAAATAAAGTGTTTCTCTTGTTGTTACATTCTGTTCAGTCTTCTCGTCACTGTTGAGCCAGCCCTTAGTTAAAACAGTGGTGTCAAACCACCACATTCATTTATGCTGGAAATTGTTGCACACAATAGATTTATTTGTACCAGTGAAATGGTTAGTTTTGTTTGTGGGTGGACTGCAGGGACAAGACAAGACTTTTCAGCATCTGCAACTGAATTTTGACCACACAGAACAATTAAAGAAAATATATTAACTAAAGTATGCTATAGTTTGATTGTTGCAGCGTCTTCCCTTGGCAGAGAGAATTACTTTCAAATGCAGTGATAGAGTGACATTGTTCTGACAGAAACTCTCCACAGTAACCTTATCAGAACAACTTTAAGTCAGCATATAAGGACAAGAAAGTCAGCTCAGGTTCCATAGAACTGAGACCATCCTTAAGGCCCTGTTTTGCCTGCTAGGGAAATGAGAGAGGATGTGCTTTGTGTCACAGCAAAAAACAAATTAAAGAAAGGCTGTGAATCCACTGAGAAGCAACATAACCATATTAAGCATATCTCTGCCATACAGCTATGTCAATTTGGTTAAAATATTTACACTTAATATATATCAAAAATATAAAGCACACTACTGTGTCTTTCTTAGAAAAAGATAGTAAGTTTAATAGTGTAGGTAATAGAGATAAACTATTATTCTATTAAAAATTTTCATACAAATATTTTTCTTTGTTTATATGACTGCATATGATAAAATACCAGTGAGAAAACCATAGACCATTACTATAGCAGGTAACCCTTCATGCTGACCAGGTCAACAGGCAAGTACAACTTCCTGAGAGATCATTTGGCATCCTGATTTTGTTTCTCCTGGTCATCATGCTTGAGTTTTTAAAGAGGGGAAAGCCTCCAACATTCACCTGTTGTTATCTCATGGATGCCTCATGCCTATTTAATTCATTTAGTTGTTTGGCACATTACAAAGTAAATGCCTTCTTCCTGACAGTGCTTGGTGTTGCCACCAGCTGTAAAAAAGATTATTGCTGTCTGATACCTTCTCTTCTGTTGAAAAGGAGTCCAAACCAGCAAAACCTATTACCAGCAAATGATACTTACTCAAATAAATGGAACACTGCACAAAAATTACTAACTTGAGCAAAGAGCAAAGTCAGTTTTTCCCTTATGAAAACACTCCTGAACATGAACAGAAAAAGGCAAAAATGCAAGTTGAGAGAAGAAAACACTAAAAAAGACAAAACCCTGTATGCCAGATCTTTAAGTCCCAGAATCTACCTCCTGCATAGAAGTTGTAAGTAAACAAGTTACAGGAAAAAATATTACATCCACAATTAAGCACTGGAGAGTTAATTCCACTTAGCTCCTTCGGTGCTTGATATGTGGGTATCACCAGTGGTTACTTTGGATCTCATTAAAGCTTTTGATACTCTCATAATATCATTCTGGAAAAAATGTCCAGCACACAGCTGGATAAACACATCATGTGGTGGGTGAGGAATTGACTCATGGATCAAGCTCAGAGGGTAATAGTGAATGGGGTGACATCAGACTGGCGACCTGTCACTAGTGGGGTTCCACAGAGCTCCATCTTAGGCCCAGTGCTCTACAGCTTCTTCATAAATGACTTGGACACAGGACTGTAAGGGATACTAAGCAAGTTTGCAGATAACATAAAACTCAGAGGAGCTGTTGACTCCCTCGAAGGCAGGGAGGCCCTGCAGAAAGACCTTGACAAATTAGAGGACTGGGCAATCACCAACCATATGAAGTTTAGCAAGGACAAGCGTCAGATTCTGCCCTTGGGATGGGGCAACCCTGGATGTATGTATAGGCTGGGGAATAAGATGCTGGAAACCAGTGCCTCAGAAAAGGACCTGGGAGTCCAGGTTAATGGCAAGTTGAATCTGAGTCGGCAGTGCCCTGGCAGCCAGGAGGGCCAACCATGTCCTGGAGCGTCAGGCAAAGCATCACTAGCCAGTCGAAGGAGGAGATTGTCCCTCTTTGCTCTGCAAAGAGGTACTGGAACAGGCTCCTCAGGGAAGTGGTCACAGCAGCAAGCTTGTCTGAGCTCAAGAAGCGTTTGGATGATACTCCTGGGCACATGGTATGACTCCTGGGGAAAGCCTTGTGCTGGGCTAAGGGCTGGACTTGATGTTCCTTTTGGGTCCCTTCAACTCGGCATATTGTGATTCTGTACTGGCTGTGAAAATTATACCTTGGTGCTTACAGTGTCAAAAGCAAAAGATGTTAACATCAGGAACACCTAAATAGCATGCCTCATTTCCTTCCAATAGTTACGAGTGGAAAAACATGCCACCAGTGCCAGTTTCTTGCTTGCAGTGGACTTGCGTCAAATCATCACCAGGAAGAGTAAATACTGTAAACAAAAGTACCCAAGTGTGAGCTGGAGTTTCAAAGTGATATCTACTGTCAAAAGTATCACATAAAGACTGACACTTCCACTGTAGTGTAGTTAAAATTTGCACCAAGATCACTGGGGGAAGGATGGGATCGAAAAACTGTGGCCACAGGTAGTGATAACAATTTGAATTTTGTAGAGTGAGCTCTTAGATATAGGGTTGCTCTTCAAATACTTAAAGTGCTTCTCACTTCCAGCTGGGAGTGTTGCCCTTATTTGGTCACGAGTGACCCTCATTATCAGGTAAGCTTTTGCTCACCTGCTGGGCTAGCCCCATTTTCATAAGACTGCCTGTGCAATACCAGTTTGAATAACTGGTCTTTTCATTTTACTCACAAACAAAATAAGGCTTTTTAAAAACCAAAACCACAAGGGCAGATATAGATAGTACTTAGCACTACTATACTTTTCAGATTTGCTTCTCATCAATTTGCAATGTCCTTCTGGTGATTAAATGCAAAACCTTTGTTTAAGGCAAAGTGTGAAAAAAAGAATTTGCTTTTGTCTTTTTATTGAATGGAAATTATGGAAGAGTCACAGGAGGTTTTTTTATTTGTTTGTTTTCTTAAAAATACAAATAAGAAATGTCAACAGTGCCTCTCTGCTTCAGCTGAGGGATGCCTGTATATAGCTTAGGAGACTCAGGAAGATTAGGCAAGTGCTGTATCTCTCCCTTTCCCTGGACCTCTAGACACTGCTGAGGCAGTGGTGGGTTGAAGTGAATCATACCGTATCTCCTGGGCTGGTCATACCATATCTCCTGGGCTGGTCAGGCAACAATCAGGGATTGCTCTGAAGCTGTTGCAGCTTGACAACTACAGCAAAAAACCAAAAGAATCACTGCAACACCACACTGACCTGTTGATCTTCAGCTATTAGGCCAAGGTGCCATGTCAGAGACAGCAGTGTGGTGGAAATGGGTAAAAAAGATAAGGTCATTTCCAGAGTGAGTCTGAGCTCCACACAACCTGTTATCTCATTGTGAGATTGGTAAGAGGCTTTTTGCTAAGTTGCTGTAGGTCCAGCAGCTGAAACATTGCATTAAGATGTGTTTCTGAGTTGTGCTGTTGGGTCCAGCTGTCTCCAAAACACAGAGAACTGGGACTGCTTTTTTTTTTTTTTTTTTAATCTAGAAAAAGCCTTTAATTGAAATTTTATTCAATGCAAATCAGTCTTGCAGAAAAACTAGCTTTGACATCCTAACTTTCAGTGACTTCTTTTCACCACAAAATATATTTCTTTCATATGAATGTCACACTTGCAATTGGTGTTATTTATTCTTATTCTGGAAGGGACAAGTTAGCTGCTTTATTTGTGTAGTTCAATTGCAGCAACATAATAGTAAGATTATAGTGCAAAGTTTTGCTTCTTGATATGGAAGTCTCTACACGTAACATGTATGTATGAAAAGTGCTGCTATGGAAGATTCAATTTGTTGAGAAGCATAGCCATTGATTTGTGACTCCTTTCTTCTGCTGTAGTCTTATCCATTGCATTAATGCAAATCAAATCATTTTCTTTGTGAAACAATAGCTTTTATATTTTTAATAACAAGTGCAAGGCACATTCATTACAGCTCCATTTCATTAAAGATATAGATTTACTTTAGAAATTCAACTTTCAGACTTCTTTGTTTTGAGATTTTTTCTTTTTTTGACTAATGAAGATTTTAGCCTCAAACAAATATTTTTCAGATCATTTTTGTTACCTCTCAATAGTTCTGGTTCATTAAGTGTAAGATATTAGGCAAATTCAGTTCATAGGAACATTTACCAGTGCTGGTAGCTTTTGGTCCAGGCCTCCATTGCAGCAAAAACCTCAGGGAAAATGTCAGTACATGTGCTTGTGTATGTCCTGGGTGTTGCTTAAAAGACTTGTTTCTATATATTCAAGGAATTATCAAAATTTTGAAACTTTTGTTTTCAGAAAATATCCTTTGTGCTGTGTAACGATTGCCAGTCTCTGAATCACTTTCCATTTGGCTGACTCCAAAGTTTCCATGACAGCGGATTATGGTACCATAAGAAGCATGCCTTACAGATTCAATTACAGCCTGAGAGAAGAAAGGTGAATAAGACAGAAACTTGCAGCTGGAGCAAAAAGCTTCTCTGTTTTAAGAGAACATAGAATAATAGACTTAGGAAAGGAGGGAATCTGCCATCGATACTGTGAAAAAACGGAACAGCAGTTGCCTGAAAATAAAATGAGGCTGATGTGTATTCTCTTGTGTGTGTCATTCTTTTAAAGTGTATCTTTTCCTTAAGCTGGTTAGTGTTGAGATGATAATTTGCATGTCAAGCAAACTGTCTTAATTTCCTTGTTCTTGCTTCCCTCCTAGGACGATGCTGCCTGATATGCGTTCTAACAAACATGTTTGTCAACAAAGAAATCACAGCAAATGCACAAGTTAATGACAGTGTTAACTGTTAGTTTGGCATCCCTCTCTGACTTCATTGGCAAATCTGTTGGTAAGGATAGCCAGCAACACACCTACTCAGAACACAAAGACCATCTCAGGGAATCCGTACAATACACTGTAGACTAATATTACCCTTTGCAGTTAAATTAACTTTGAATTTAAAGTGTTTTAATATTAGCAGTTCTGATGAGGCTCTGTACCTGCGTGCAGTCCTGGTCTGAAATGCATAAAAATTCCAGTCATATAGCTCTAATTTAAATCAACTTTATCCTCTGTAGCATTAGCATGAATTCTATGAAACACTAAATGCACTGTAATTATAATGAATCCATTGGGTTTTCTAGTCCATTAAAAACATAAATGAGAAAAAAGAAGTTCCTCCCTTCTTTCCCCTCCACAGAAGGCAGAGTTTTTAAACTGGGAGACAAACAGATATTTCAGGAAATCCAGGTGTTAATATTGAAGACTTTATTGCTTCTGCTCCAAAACATCCTATCGTAGCAAATATAAAAACACTAATGTAGACAGATTTACAATCAATAATACCACATCTACAAGGAAATACCTTTGTCAAATACATTGTTAATTACTGGCACAATGGTATTGCTGAAATGAGAAAAACCTGCAGGGACAAAAAGGAAAAAAAAAGAAAAAAAAAAAAAAAAAAGAAAATTTAAAAGGAAAGGGGAAAAATTATAAGGGAAAGCTATGCTACCATCTCAGAAAGAGATGGTAAACTAGGTAATATCTTCTCATTTCAAGGTTCACTGGAGTTAATAATCTTGAATGTTCTGCTCATTCCTGGATCTTCATGGTTAACTAGTAAATATCTAACCAAGGCCCTTTGATGTGAGGCAACATTAAAATGCATTCTATGCACCAATAATAATACCACCTCTCATTTATGGTTCCAAAGTCTTGGTCACATTTTCACACTGGACACTGCAATAAGAGCCTTTGTCCACACTGGATGAACTGCTGCGCTCTATCAGCACAAACCTTCCAGCTGGTCAGAAGATGATCTTTACAGATCAGCTTTTGGGTTAATTTAACAAAATGATTAATTTGTGAATTTTAAGTGCTCGTCATGACAATGTCAGTCTTCTGATATTGCCTCTTTGCCAACCTTGCTCAGATTTGAAAATGTAGCAAAAGTGAGAGTACATCCTTGGAGTAAAGGAGGCATTTTGCGTTCACTTTCACTCAGCTTAGAAGTGCATTGCAGCGGGCTTATTCAAGCCAAAAAGGTTTGGATTTTCTTTTTTTTTTTTTGTTTTGTTTTTCCACTTCCAGAAACTTGGGGTTTTTTCAGTTCCACCCACATGATTTATGGCAAATGCTCCTGCTTTTGGGTTGCTGGGCTGCCTCTTTGCCTTTTGTCCAACTGTGTGTGCTCTTTCCACAAGTTCTGCTTAACTTGATGTAGGTAGCAGTGCTACCTAGGAGCAGCCAAGGAGGACGGGTGGTGCCTGCAGTTCTGCAGCAGAGTGTCCCTTTGCTCTATCATAAACCTCCCTCCTGAGTCCCTGGATAGGAAATACGCCAGGTCCTTCCAGAGCCAGGGAGCCAGACCCTGCAAAGGAGGGCAGTGACGGTGAGAGGCCAGGGTCTTGCACTGGTTTATGGGAGTGGGTAAGCACCAGGAGAAATGATTCAGTAGCTGTCTACTCTCTTTCTGAACTGCACCAGAAAGCATCTCTTTGCAGGGTTACACTGTAGGGCATGATCTACCATAAACATGTTTCCAGTAACAGCTCTGGTGATCAATGCAGAATTCTCCTCCTGGAAAAGCTTTCCCTTTGTGAGCTGAAGCCAATGGATTTCAGATGTTTCGTCATGTTGCACATAGCAAAAATGCTCAATGTAAGCACTGACCTTGTCACACTGGATTTTAGCCTCAGTAGGCATCTACTAGAATATACCACATACTGGATGTATAGTCAATATCACTGAGAAGATAGGTGTACCTTGAGTGGCTTTTGAGGTAGAGCTTGAAAAGACCAAACCTATCCAGGGAAAAAAAAACCAACAAAAGACTGGCCTTCAAATATAAACAGCTTATACATGCAATTTCAAATAATTCTTGCACTGGTTAGTCTAACCCTTGCTTCTATAAAAATCCCCCAGGTGAACTGAACATCCAGGTCTACAGACAACACTTCTCAAAGGGTTAATTAAAGGCATTGGAGGAATTAATTAGAGATGAAAAGGATATATATAATTTAAAAAAGTAAGTATTTAATGCTAAGCAAATAGGCCACATTTTTTATTTATTTAAAATAGCAATATCCTATGTTCCCAAGGATGATAGTATTTTATCACACAGACTTTAGGTAAAACTGAAATACTCTGGTAGAAAGTCACTGAGGACATTTTTATTGAAAATTCACCTTCCAAAAGAGTATCAGTGGCTTTTCATGGTGTCAAAACATAATTTTGTAATTTTATAATCCCAAGAGTTACCTATAAACAAAAATCTATCCTTCAGTCACCTTAATTTTCTGCACAACTGTGTTCATGACGTGGTACCTTAGCGATTACCTTCACTTGCAGATGTGTCTTTTATAATGTGCTGTAAAGATTTCTTCACAAACATCCTTTTGCTCTGCAGCATGTGTCAACAAAACTGAATTAATTTCTCAGTGTCTTACTGGGTTTATCCATTGAGAGCAAAGGCTCTTCCTCTGTCTTCACTGATGCTTGTGCATTGAGTATTGTTGCTGCATTTCTATCGTTCACAGATGGATTGCTAGGAAATGTGTGAAAATGCCTTGGGCACCAAGAAAGCAGGGGCATCAAGCCAGGACGTTAAAAGACTATTTCCAAAAACTGCAGCTGCAGTGTGCCTTACTCCACACTGAGCTCCACTCTCCTCCCTGGCTGGTTGACTTCCTCTTTATCTAAGAAAGAGGGTACGTTTCAAATACAAGCCAGTTGGGGAATTACAGTAAAAATGCGTATGAGATGAGCTATGAGAGTGCTTAGACCTGAACGTTTTTCATCAGATCCCTCCCTGTTTGTGTAGAAGTACAGAGAAGGCAAAGAGCAGTACATAACACCAAAATTAAACAGTGATTTGGTTTCAATTTTTTTATTTGAAGCCCTATTTTTCACTTTTAATTTCTCATCATTTGACTTGAGTGATGGTTCCCAAAACAATATGAGAGGAGAAATTGGGAGCAGGAGAGCAGACAAGCCAGCTCAGCATTAAGCTGAAAGGAAATGGTAGGAATTACCATGCTCTCTCACAGTGCCCAGCAGACCTGAGGCACATCACAAGCAGAAGAAAGCAGTTCAAATTTGGCTGTAAATTAGAAGGGTGAGAGGTTGCAAAATCAGTTAGTAACAGGTTCCAAGAGGTGTCCCTGAAGAAAAACAGAACTCAGGAACAAAAGGAATCTTGTGAAATTTTGGCTACATGACAAAACTGCAGGTACTACTTGAGGTTTTAAGAAACTCAAACAAAAAGAGAAAGAAAGGATATATCTGATACCAATAGAAAGGACATAAATGTAATAATATACATCCGTACAAATTTTACTGTAGCAAGTCCAGGGCATCATTTTTCTGTTTTACAATACCACCATAACAGTATTCTCTGCATACTGCAATTCATATCATCATTCTGCATTTGGAATGCAAAAAAGTCAAGGATATCAAACTGGAAACAGATGGTATTCCCTCCACCTAGATTAATATTTGCATTTCTAGACACTTAATCTCAAAGTAACACCAGAAATGGAAGGGGCATAGGGAAGTGAAAAAAAAAATGAGAAGAGTACAGGGAAAAGTGCCCATACATAAAAAAAAAAAAAAANACAACTGTTTCATAATGCAAGGACAAGAGAGGGAGCCAATGAAACTGGAAATCAGCAATCAGAAAACTAATTAAATCACCACGCTTTGTCTTTACACAATGCATAATTAATCTATGTCACAGATGTTCTGGAGTCAAGAGAGATTAGATGATTGTATACATTATACGAACATCTGCAGCCATGCGATATAGGATGGAAGCTCTTGTATTGTACAGTATCACTCAGGTACTCACTGCCAGAGTTTTGCATCAAACTTCTCTTACTAACAGGTTATTTTCTATTTTCTCTGCACTGGGTTTGCGATATCTTTCCAGTAACTGGCAAGACAGCTGTCACACTGAGTTCCTGATGTGCTAAACTATGTGGTCTTTTCAGACCCTTGTCATTTATTCCAGTTTGTATTACAAATACGTATATATCTGTATATATATGAACTTCACACAATAAAAAATATCTCCTGAAAGAAAAATAAATACACTTATTTCTTCACGTGCCTTAAAGCAAAGATTGCATCTTAAAAACTTTGATTAAAATATATATATATTAATTTTGCATATATTATACAGAATTAATTATACAGATGCAGATCTCATCCCTCAGAAGGCTGGCTGCCTTTAAGCAGCTTTTCCCTTTGAAAACCCTGAACTCTGGTTGTGACAAAATCATTAGTTTGTATTTTAAAAGAATTACAATGAATGCTAAAGAGTGACCCCCACTTCCCACACACAAACTTTCTAGCCATAAAGAGCCTTTTCAGACTGTATAATCCTATTTACTGTTCTTAATTGGAGAACTCTGTTTGTCAAAAAGTACAGAAGTCTTCAGTTGTTTGGAAGTGAGTCTGGCTCATCAGCTCCCAAGGGAAGAAAAGAACTATTTATTTTAACTGTTAAGCCTAAATGCAAACCGCACAATAAATCTGTCTATCCGAATACTGACCTATTTCATGTAATGTCAGGATGAGGCTAGCCTTGCTCTATAAGGCTATTGTTGCATGCAAAAAAACCCAGCAAACCCTATTACAGATCCCTGGAACCAGTTCTAGGAGGCGGCAGGATGAACAACTGCCAACCCGACCGCCTCCCTCAGCTCCTCCACAACCCTCATCCCGTGGAGAGGCTGGAGATGAACTTCAATTACCCAGCTCCATCTAGTGTCTGGGAAACAAATCACTCTTCAAAACCCACCTTGTCCATTAAATATCATCAGTGTACTATTTTCCCAAGAAGAAAGAGTTTTGCAGAGCGGGTAGCATATGATGGCGCTGGGGTGGATATGTGCGCCCACATATGGATGAGTATGGCCAAAACCACTATGTTTCCCTGCCGAGGAGCTTACTTTGTAGCAGTTGGTCTTGCCCCAGTCTGTGAACTTCTGGATACTGGTAAAATAATTCCAAGGTAAGCAGTCATAGGAACATATTGAACTGGGTATGCTTGGCTTTTTAAGTGGTCTGCATTTCCACTGGAAAATGTATCAGGACCAGCCACAGAAACCCACTGTTCCACATCCAAAAGTAGTGGTCAGGAGAAGATGGTTTTGAAGGTCCTCAGAAGTGCACCAAGGTGTGATATTCAAGATGAAAATGCCTCTGGATTTCTAGATAGAAGCTGAAAGGTCCAACCCAATCTTCCCTCCCTATGATTTTCCCTGATTAAGGCCAGCCTGTGGAAAGTATTACCCAAAAATTTACAAGAGAAGAGGTTGTCTTTGGGACCTTCCAAAGATATCCTTTCTGAAACTGCTGACAGTTTCTCTCTGTCCACTTTCTCTGTCTCACAGGTGACTTCCCTTTGACAGCTACTAAAAGAGCTCCCAGAAAATGTGCAACAGCTCAGCTGCCACTCACATTTCTCTCATTTGGCATGTTTCAACTGTATTTCTTCAAGAAAGAAAAAAAATTTACAACTTAGGAAAAAGAAAACCATAGCACATCCCCACCAGTTCTCCAGTTAGAACATTTTGAATAGTGCTGAGATGGAGTAGTTTAAATAAACAACATGACAGTGTTTTCAAGAATGAACCAACCATAAAGTCTTTCAGCAAACACTTGTAAAATTTCATTCAAAATCTCCATTTAAAGCCAGATGGCTTTCTTTCTGGTCAGCTCAGAAATGAAGTTTCTTGCTTTTCTCTCTCCTTAATAAATTTATTTGGCTTGATTGACAAGGCACTCCAGCCAAACTTCCTGGGTGATTTACAGTTTGGTCCTGTAGAAGTGCACAATTTCTGCTCAGGCTCTGCAGATCAGAAAGGCATCAAGCTGCTTCTTCTGAACAGGCTGAATTAAATGCTTCCATCAAACTTTGTCCTCATACTGCAATGGAGTTACTTCATTGGATGAAAAGTTGACTCTTATCCTGAGTCGTAACAATAATTGTAACTCCACAACAGCAGTTGTGTACTCTGCTCCAGGATATCTGATTTGCATAATAACTAGAGAGGTGGTTATTGGGGAAAAAATGGGCCATATGCAAACCCCCATACTGCTGGAGGACAGCAGCCTTGGGAAACATATACAAAGAAGGGACCTGAATAAATACCACACGTGTTTTTAGGGGGACATTGACTGTGAGTTCATTGTTTAGGGAAACTCAAGGAATCTGATTGCTCCCCAAGGCAGAATTGGCTCAGAACTAGGTGAGTCTGGGTGTCTTCTTGCCCTATGGAGGAACCCCTCAGCTCCAATTCCCAAATCCCAAGAAGTGTCAAGTGCCTCAGCCCCAACTCCAGGTTTCCAGACAATATTGTAGGATTATTAATGTATAAGCCTTTTACCACAGCAACATGTTGCATAGATCTCCCACAGCCTGACTGGATCTGCAGCACTTCTCCTTTATCCCACACTACTCCCTGTTGCCTCCTTCTCTGTAGTTGCCTTTAATCAGCCTGAAGCTAATCCCATCTATGCCTAAATAAATGAAAGGTAGTGTAAGCTTCTTAGGTTTATTTAATGGCCTATAGCTCCTCCTCCCAGCTTCCTTCAAACTCTCTCAGCTAAAAGATAGTTCTTTTCATAGTAATCCATGAAACAAAGCACATTTTTAGTTCTTTAGCAGATCATTTTGCAGGTTTCCAGAGTTAACACTTTGCCTGTAAAGAGTGATGAAAGGGAACACACTTAAAAATATAATATTGCACTCATTTTTGGCTTCTGTCTAGGACTAAGCTAGCAGACAATATTTAGTCTGATGAGACAGTAGTGTGGAACATTTTTATAAAGGATTTTTTTTTTTTTACAGAGAATGCAGAACAAATTGCAGATATTGGCAACTGGACTTGGATTTATCTTTAAACTGACCTGCCATGGTCTTAAGCAATGCACAACTCAAGTACAGTCAGCATGGCTGAGTCCTATTATATCTTTCTTCAGAGATAAGCATCTGTATATTCCTTTATCTAGCAAGCTACTGTAGGTATCATGAGACCTATTGACTCATGATCATTAGTAAAGTCACAAACCCACAGTAACATTTATCTACAGTAAAACATTTTGCCATCTATGCTATCAAAATAGAGCAGAAGTCAAAAGAAAATATGTAAATCTTTATCAGAATCTAAAACATTTTGGAGTAATTATGGTTCAGTGAAATCCATACTGGAAAACAGCTCACACATTCTTAGGTTGTTGGGATTTAACTTGCTTGCAGAAAAAATACTAAATGAGGGAATAAATCTGAACCTTTGATGAGAACATACCCAGAAGAATTTCACAATTCACAGTCCTCACACTGCAATTTTCCCATTTCTACACTTGGGAGGAGCAGTGGGTTTTTTTGTATTTTGCTCAGAACAGGCCAGGAAGTATCTGAATTCTAGATTAAAAAATAAAGTCTGAATGTAGGAGATTTCCAGACGGATTTCTCAATGTTGATGTTTCACATCAGTGTGGCTAACCTTTAGATAAGTATTTCAGCTTGTCTTAAAAGTTAAGTTCTCTACCTGTACCCATTAAATCTTAATGGAATGTTTTGGTGTTTTGGATTGAACTCAAGACTGGAGAATAACCACCGGAAAAAATTCTTTGTTGTATAAATCAGCAAGAAGGGAATATTTGTTACTATTTTACTATTTCCTATGATCCTTTCTTTTGCATAGAAGAGTGTTGAAATAGCTCATCAAATGAAATGCTTAAACAGAACATATATTCTCCAGTTAGTGAGAAAAGTAAGATCCTATTATGGCTGCCCATATGTCAGCTGGGAGATCACCTGGGGGGCTGCTTGGTCTCCCACCTGTCCCTCCTGTCCCTGTCAACTCCTATGCCACAGGCACAGCATCACAGTGGAAGCAGGGGCAGCCACCCCAACCCCAGACTGGCTACACAGCCCAAGCACAGATTCAAAGCATAGCAGCTTTGGCAACATTTTAAAGAAAAATGAGGTGTTTCTAGACACACTCCCAGGATCCTCCAGACAAATCCTTCCAGTTCTGGCACACGACACCATTTCCCAGGATGTTTCTTTTAGCAGAAAGGAGGAGAGTGTTCTGTTCTTCTTGTCTCCTTGGTAGGATGGGTCATAGACAGAGATGAGGAAAAGCATCCCCAAACCATGGGAAATAGCATTTCAGTAACATCTGGAGAGTACATCTATAAAGAGCAGCTGAAATAATGCAAGAAGTAGGGGCAACCACTGGATAATATTTCATTTCTGACAGTCAAAAACTCTGGCTGTAGTCTGATGATGGACAACCCCTAGGTGGATACTAGAACCAGCTGATGTGGTGAACTTTTCTACCATGCCAGTGAAAAGGATCAGCATCTGATGCTAGAAAGAAGGAACAGGCATTACTAGATTTCCAAAATGCTCAGCCTCTGACTTCGCAGTGTTGTACCTTCCTTCCCCCAGCCTGCTGTTCTTCTTGCTACTCTAGATTATTGAAGCAGCATGTGATGTAGAAGTCACTGATGAATGCTGTGCTGGCATCATGCTGTAGAAAAAGCACCGGAGCTTCACCTACCACCATTCTTAAATTCTCTCAGAACACAACTCTTCAGTGGAAACTGTGGGTAGTCTCTGAGTTTTCATATTGCCAGCAAGTCTAGGAGATATTACTTAACACAGTTCAGACTTACTAACATAGGACTGAATTCTGTTAGAGTCTGAATTGCAGTGTTCATGAGAGGATGTTTGTCTATTAACAATCTTCCACTTTTGAGGGGCTCCTGCAATTTCTCCTCTGATGCAGATGACAAAGGGTAAAAAAACCCAACCCATATGCTTGAGGACCAGAAGAAGTTATCTGCTGTAGTATTGTATCATGTTCATTTTGTCCTGGTTCTTTGTACCCATACTGACATTCCGACTCCAAGAATGTTGAAAATGTTGAGAGCAGTTGAAGAATGAGAATGTTGAAAGCAGCAGCAGAATATGACTTTGAGAAGCTACAAGGAAATTGGAGGTGTCTGCTCAGTGACTAATGTGCTGATTATATCTGCCTGCTGAATTTTGCATAATACATGAGAGAGAACTACAAAAAAGGAAGTCAATAGACTTGGATCAATTTGTATGCAAACATCTAGGTGATCTGCTGCTGCTGAATTTACACAGATTTGGTCAAGACAAGGGCAGCATAGTGCTAAGCTGAGCTTGTTCTCCATGTTTATTTTCAGATCAGTGCTGGGAAACTAGAGATAGAGGACTGAAATTAATGCTATATTTGGGTTAAATGTAAAAAAAAAAAAAAAAAGGATAGAAGAATTATATGTTACTGCCTTGATCTATGCTTTACAAATTTGCGTTTATGATTTTTTTTTCTTGCGATTAGCAAATTCTATTTGAAAGGGTGAGGAAGTGCTTGGAAGAGTGAGTTACTGCTCACCACTGCTGCCAAGTCTCATGTTTTAATTTCAATTTTCATGATTTTTGATGCATTTCTTAAAACTTACATTCTTGGAATAAAGATTCTATAACATTTCCAGCTTTTTTAAAATGTAAAATATGAAGCAATTTTACCTAGAAGATGAGATCTAAAAGGCAAATTAAAAGAATCCAAAATGTGTTATTTTAAGCATGCTTCATGATGTTAGGTCAATCTGATGAGATCTAGGAGGCCTGATTCCTGAGAGTTTAAGAAAATTCTATGCTTTATTCGTATGAAAAATAATATATCAATTATACAGGTACTTTTCCAAAACCAGCTGTGATAACCAAATGAAGAGAAATATTTGCAATGACAAGTACAATGCAGATGTTATTTGTTTTACATTTTCATACAGTCCATATCAGTTAGCTTTCAATTTTCCTTCTCTTTAAATATGGTGACTATCAGAAGTAAAGGACCTGAGATGGTCAGAGAGCAGCAGTTCAAGAAGTATCATTCTGTACTTTGGCAGGTGATGTAGAAACTGTTGGGCACAGAAGTTTAATTTTTCATTTTAGATATCTTTGGTATTCTGGAATTTTTCATTCTGGAAGCCTTTCTCAGCTAATTCCCTCTATTCCATCTCAAGCTCTGTGTGTTTGCAAAAGTGGCTTATTCAGAGAAATGCTTTTGATCTGAGCTCAAGTTCATCCTGTCAATGCATAGATAGGAATTAGACTTTTACTTTCCTTAGATTTGGGATTTCTATTCTCCTTCTGACAGATCCAATTTGCCTACTACAACCAAGTCTGTTTGTCAGTGATTACTACAATGCATCAGCCGTGCCTATGTAACTGAAGAAATTAATGCAGCTTAAGGAGTACATTGCCATAGGAATATTCCATTCAGTCCTCGAAGGACTAAATGAGTGTAAATGAAAACAGTCTTCAGGCCAGGCCCAGTTTCTTTTTCCCATTTCATTAAAGCTAGAAGCGCATTTAGTGCGGAATGTACAACAGTGCTAGAGAGGTTTGCAAAAAAGAGGATGAAAGGAATGAATTAAGGAAATAAATAAGAAGAGAGAGACTTTGCTCTTATCTGGGGTAATTGTGTGAACACAGCATGTTGTGTTATAACAATCAAATGACTGTAAGTGTTGCAAATTTCTCCATGCCATGTCAGATTGAGGTCAAATCCTTGGTTTCCAACAGACTCTTCATCAGCATTGATTCTTCATGCAAACAAGTTCAGATTTTTTTCGTTGTTGTTCTTATTTGTAAAGGTCAAACTGTAAGCTTTGCTTCTCTATGTTCTTAGTATAAAAAGAGCTCTTTTGATCTCCTCCCCTTCCACATCTGTATCAGTGATCTTTCTGTCTAACTTTATAACACTTTTTTCCGTAATGCTGCGCCGGTCCTCATCTGGATGCCATGCAAGCATATGATCTAACGTGATCCTTGTTCCCAAGAGCTTATAGTGTAGGTAAAGCAGAATTATGATACAAGAAATACATCTGGAGAATAACTATAAAAAAAGCAAAATTCAGATCCTCCTTCAGTGAGGGACAACTGAAGTAAAAGTGAGAGTATGCAGACATATTTGGCCCCTGAAATATATCTGTCCCTTTTTGCCAGCTCTCTTCTCAGAAAAGAGGTCACTAATTGCTAGCTGCACTATATTTTGCCATGTGGTTGAGCATGTCCTGGAGGCTACAGGTTGAAAGCTTTTCTTATGAAACATAACAGCAATCTTTGAAATTTGGGACCTGAAAAAAAAAGGAGATATAGGCACAATAAGAAAAAAATCCAGTGAAATAGTGCAACTATTTGGGTTAGGACACAAACTTCAACATCTCATGAGAAGAAAGATGATTCCACTTGAACGAGGTGCAATGGTTTCTGCCTTTTTTACAGGTAGTCGCCACATCGGGGTTCTTTTCCTGGAAAAAAACGTCCTCAAGTCTACAGTTATTTAATCTGTCTCATGAAAGCAATAGAATAAAACAAACAGATTTTAAGCTTGTTAGCTTCTCACCTCCTTTTGAACCCCTGTGTTAAATTGTGAGGCTCTATATTTTCCTTTCTTTAAAGTCTCTTTTCAGCTGCCTTTTCTGTTTTGTGAAAGACTCACACAGAGCAACTGGGAAAAACACAGCAGATAAAGGATATACAAACAACACTATCTGATGCACAGATATAAGAAATTATCTTCTGTATCATTTCTCAGAATAACCTAAGCTTCATGCAGCAGAATGAGTCTTCTTAGAGGTCCCAGGCAGTCCTTTGAAGGCAACCAGAGAAGCAGAGCTATTTCTCCTTCTGTCCTCCCACCATCAGAGTAGGAAGGAGGATGTTTGGGCTCCCAAGTCTTTCTACTAATTTCTGAACTCCAGCAGCAACAGTAAAATGACAGGAAAAGGAAAGAGATGTAACACGGTTTGATAGTCTTAACAGACAGCTTTTATAGCCAGTGTGAAAACATATCACAGAACAAAGGAATTAAAAGAAATTAAGGATTTGCTCATGTTTCTTTGGACACCATATTCTGTGACTTTGGGGCGCTGCTTTTTCATCCCCAGTATAACTTTCCAGACTATAACTGATAGTATTAATACAACACGAAGCTGAGCAAAGTTCACCTTGTTTGGTCTAAACTGCACTTGCAAGCCGATGTCACTAATGTAAAAAAATTCCATCCTAACTTAGGAATAGTGCTGAAATCTCTACTGTACATATAAGCCCACATTAAAACAGTTCTTTTGCTAGGAGAGTTTATTCTAATTGTCAAAATAATATGACCTGGACAGACAGAAAACCTCTTTGCTGAACATAAGCTGATCTAGAGCAAGGAAGATGTACTGCTTTTATAAACCAACATTTTCTAATATAAACAGTATTTGGAGGCCAAATGCATAAAGATGTCTAGGAACTTGAAATTTCCGTTGAAATTAGGTGGGAAAATTGTTTATTATAGTTTCTATCCACAGAGAACCTGAAGAAGGCATGCCAAACGTTTTAGCTGAAACCAGAAAATACCAGTAAAATAAAGATTACAGAACACATACAAGTTTAAGGGCATTCATTAGGAGACTTTAAATCTTCTAACAACATACATTTTTCCAGCTTGCAATATTCTCGCACAATCCATGTATGTTTCTTTGCACCCTTCTAAAGCATCACAGACTGGATTTGCATCATGGGAATAATATCATAGGTACACATGTAACGTTAACATAGCTCTGTTGTCTCCTCTCCTTGCTCCTGCTCCTGCCTTATGTCTGCAGGAACACTTTCCCTGCTTTTAACTGCAAGTCATGCCTCCTTCAGGGACGAGTTTCAGGCAAAAACCCAATCCCAAACCAGCATAAACTAGGAAACAGGGTAAGAAGAGGTAGCGCTTGCATGCTTACAACTTTAACCATGAGGATTAGTGGGCTGAGTGGAAATGCCACGTCTGCCAATTTCTGAATGCAGACAAGCATTTCCTCAGACTGTGCTACTGCAGCCACATCTGATTTGTCAGCCATTCACCAAAATTGCCTGGAGACCCCAAGAGACAGTAAACTCTAAACTAAGCAGGAAGGACTGAAACAGAGAAGTGACAGTAATTGTGCACTGTGGCTAGAAAATCCTGGCTTAAGTTAGATCTGAGTTTATCTGATGATTCTCTGTTTTGAGTGTTCAAATGTAATTTAAATGGGGAAATTCAGGTACCTAAACATAATGCTTTTGGAGATGGTGGAAGTTGCTGGAGTCATCTAAATGTGTTGGCAGCTTTGACACAGGATTTATGGCAGGATTTGTGCCCTGCTGGAGCAGCAGCTGCAAGCCAGATGGGCTTCTTGGAGCATCTAAAATGACATTAGACAGCTCTTCTTATATTTAGTCACCTGAATCTCTCTAAATGTTCCTTTCTTGGAAATAAGCGTTTTAGAATCCATTCAATGCTACCTCTAAGTTACAGGAATGGTACAGTTGTGTAATCAAATACAGAACAGAAAATTACTGAAAGAAGGGGCCTCAGGCAGTCTCAACATGTCGTCTTGCAAGTATGCATCTTGACACAGTCTGTAGAATATTGGATATTTTTTCCTGCAAAACCCACATCGCATTCAGTCTTTGGAAGGTTGATACTTACGCAAAACTTTCCACTTTTTAATTACTGTGTACCTTTCAGACTCTGCAGCGAATATGAAATTATTAATTTCCTCATGGTAAACTATTAATGAATACTAATGAATACAATTTTACAGTGCCTTTTCCTGAAAAAAAAAACGTACCTCAATTCCCAGTTTACGGTGGTAGCTGTGATGTCAAAGTCTTTAAACCAAAAAAAAAGGATAGGCAGTGTGGACAAAACACCTTAAATGCTCCATCTGTATTATGTCCAGATGGGTCTTGCTCAAAATATGGTAAGGTTCACAGGTAATAGAAGGCTTGCCCAATTAATATGATTCATACTTAATATTGCAACTTAATAATGGTTTCAAAATATATCGCCTTGTCCTGGGGAGGGGGTACTAGTAAAATGGGATGATAAAGTCCAAATCATTAAGTTAATATTTGCAATGTAAGAAAATTAGGATTGAGAAGACAAAATAGTGTGGTATAAGAGCAAGGAGGGGATAAATGATTCAGGTGAGAGGAGGTGGGTAAGGAAAGGTGAGGACAGGAGATTAACGGCTGTGAGAATGCTCACTACCCATCTCCACAGCCTGGACAACCAGAGGACTCTGTGGTGACAAACATTGAAGTGATACAGAGAGATTGTTTTTAAGTGCGTAATAGTGTTCTGTTTTACCTCTGATTTGATCCTGCAATCTCTGTTTCCAATATTACAATTATTAGTCCTAAAAGCCTAGCCTTAGGTCCAAAAATGTGTCTTGTATTTAAAAAGTAGGATGAGCCTCAGGGAAATTGGAGACGGCGGGGTGCAGGCTCACAGCAGCAGCAATGATTCAGCAGAGAGGGAAGCTGAAGTGCCCACTCCTGGCAAAACAGGAGATAATGCCTAGGATGGATGTTCCTCTGTCACCCTTGCTGCTACCAGCATGAGGCATGGAGATGTTATGCAAGGCTCAGAGCGACCTCCAAGATGTCCCAAATATAAGGGACATGAATGACAGAAATGACAGACAAGGTTAGCACACGCAGGTCTTAAATCCTTAGTAGACTCAATCCCAATCCTCTCGGGCAACATTCAAGTGCCTCAAGTATATGCCTGTCCTATTTGCCTGTAAACCACTGTTTCCTTCATGGTATGTCTTTCCAGTATCCTCAATGAATGAAATGGGTCCCAAGGGATTAAAAGAAAGTGTTCTAGAGACCAAGTTATAAAGTATGTGCATAAACGGAGTCAAATGAAAGCTGGACAGGAACTCTTAATTTTCCCATTTCCTAATTTCTTCCCATTTTTCATAATGTGGTATTTGAAAGAAAAAATGTCCATCTCCTATTGTCACTAAAAAAATCCAGACAAACCACAGGGGAAAAAAATCTATGATATGACTGAGGCTTTACCCTTACCAGTGAGGTTGGAACCTTTTCAGATCCAGAGCAAATCCTCTTTGTCTGCCATCTGCACATCTCTGAGACAGGAAAAGATTCAATTTCAAGTCCAGGAGACAATATGGTCTAATGGCCGGAGGAAACCTATATTTTCCCCATCTCCTCCATCTATCCTGCACAGTCCTGCCTGTCCCTTCCCTTGCTGTTCCTTATTAAATTGCTCTAAAATTTTTGTTGCATGTGTGAGGAAACAATTTTATGCCACATGTTGAAAAAAGATTATCTGTTAGATTTCCATTTTGTTTACAATGTGATACTGTTGACTAAGCAAAAGGCACACAGCATTTGCTCCAGAAGCACGTTGCCTGTAACAAATTCAATCTTAAATGAAAAGAGGACTAAATCCATAGAGACTGAAGCTTCGTTGTAATGTTGTAAGTGTAAAGTGCTGTAATGACTGACCACATCCCAGGTTTTTACCATGACATATAAGCAGGGTCCAAATTGTTTCCAGATCCTTGCAATGAAGGTCTGTCTCTTCTGCCTGATGTTAGTGCACCAGGACATGGGAGGACTGGAGGTTTTGCCATTTACACCACCTGTAACCCTGCATTAGCAGGAGGCAGACAGACACATGCTTCATTGATCCTGCGAATGTTCATGGTGGTTCTTGCTTTTAAAAGAGGACAGTGCTGGAGATATATTTCCTCATGGCTTTTATCAGACTCCTCTTCAGAAGCTTAAAGAACAACTGAGTCCTTTAAAGCTATTGTACATGGTGTTTGGTGCCTGCCTTAGCAATTTTTCACTTGGTTATGCATTTCAGTGATTGCTGGGACCCTCCAGGGCTACTGCCAAGAGAATCTAGGAGCTAAACCACCTCCTCGTGCTTGCCTCAGCGTCACAGTATATATAAAATGATAGATGCAGCTGCAAGGCTTGGCATGCACATGCCTGATCAGCTGTGGAAACTGCACTTATTTCACCCTTGATATTAGGACCCAAGCCAGCTTCCTCACCCTCACCAGAGGCTGCACATCCCTCTGCATCAAGTTACTTTCCTTTTGGTGAAGGAGGCTGAGCAAAGACTGCTGCAGTCACCCTCTGCTTGAGCTTAGTGTGGAGATGTGGATGCACACCTTTCACCCAATACAGGGTGAGGATTTGAAGCTAGAGACTCACTGCCCCAAGCGGTGCAAATAAAGTTACATTTCTTGCTGTCATTTATGGGTCCCTTAAATCTAAAAGACACAGAGAGGCTCTGTAGAAACTCCTTTTGGGCCTTTGCCGTGAAATACAACAAATTGTCAAATTCTAGGCAACTTCTGGAAGTTTGTACGTGGCCGCTGTGAAATTTGGAACTCACAAAAGCTGAATGAAAACATCTGGTAGTTTGCTCTGTAAGTTCCACAAGATACCAAGCCAGATTATCACAACTGGTCTTTGTTACCCTATGATTACTTGAAAAATACCCACTGGATGCTTCAATATCTCTGCTGGGCCAGGCCAGCACCTTAAATGTTGCTCTGTGAATTGAGAGAGTGATATGAACACAAGTATGTAATGTTGTGCTTGTATTTTTCCTGGAAATTCTGCAGCAATTCCTTTTGAATGCCCTTCCCTTGAGGCAAATGGCCATCAGCTGCCACCAATTACATGTAAATTCCATAGAGTTCTTGCTAGTCAAAGCCCACCTCAATTAATGACAGTAGACTAGAATTTCTCACCTATCCCATCTCAAATATCTTGTTTCCTCAAGCCTATTTCCACTTTACTCAAATCCTGTTCCATAACATCCTTCTTCCTTCAAGAAGAAGTCACAAAAACTAATATTGGAGAGCTCATGACTTTCTTTAGGAAAAAAATGAGCAGATAGATTTCTAAATCTGATATGCTTCCCAATTCTGTATTTCTTCCTTAGATTGCAAAACTGAAGTATCTCTATGAGTAAAGGTGAATGTGTTACAGCTAAATTTGTTACAGACCAACTGATCAGACATCCATGTGTTATAATGTGAACCCATGAGGAATTTCCAGACTATGAAAGATACCTTATCAATTCACATATATTATTTTGGTGAAATATAAGTGTCATATTTTTAGATACCTTTTTCAGTAATGCAGTCCTGAAGTTTATTATACAAAATGCCATTTTTATTTGCAAGTAGGTAGATAAATTAAGTTTTATTTTCCTTTTCCCTTTCTCATTGAGTTTAAGTAATGGGTTATTGCATATGCACAATCTCTGTTACTTAGCAAAATTGCACTTTATAATATTTGCAGTTCCATCTATACAGATAAAGCAAAACCCCAAAACCTTGTGAGACATTTTTCATGGCAAATATGAATAGTTGAACCATATTTGTTAATTTCCTGTTAAATTCTCCAGACCACACTTTACATTAGAAACTTATTTTCACAGTAGTCATCCAAGTTTTCTTATGTACATATACTTCCAGGCTACATAATAATTTCCATAGAGGTCTATGTAACACCTTTTCTTCATAGAAGCACTACTTACTTGAACCAAATGGTTATAAACCAAATTGTAGCACATGTAAAAGCACAGTTTAGAAAAGAGATTAAACTCACTGACCCCCTGGCTGATAAGTAGTCATCATGGCTTATTGAAAGTGAAAATCTCCAGCAGGCAGTACTAATGTAATCAGCTGATCATTCTAGTTCTCACTATTTGGTGTTGGTGTACATCACAATACAGAACACACAACAGGAAGGCATGTCTGAACCATTTGATTAGTTTTCTTGTAATCACGCAATTGCATTCAGAAATGTACAAAGATCCATCTTGAAACTACTTTCCTCTTTCCCGTTAACTCAGTTGCTGATGGAAGCTGTTGGACAACCTGGCTCTACCAACGATCAGATTTTCTCACTTCTTTTGGCATCTCCACTGGCTGTGTCTGCCTTAGTGGGTTGGTTTGAAGCAGTAGTACAATCTGATGTGAATACTCTGATTGTTCCCATTTACTTTGTGTCACTTTGGTTCCTAAAGGGAACCAAAACTGTAAGAAATTATGCACAAGAAGGAACTTAAGTGACAAACTCTGTTACAAATGTATTATAATACTTGGAAATCATTAGTCCAAGGTACAAGTATGAATTACAGCATCATGAGATCCTCTAGAAGGTAAATCCTTGCAAGTTTCTGTGACAGCTGATAGCATGTTCTGCAGCACAAAGACCAAGAGCCACAAGCAGTTTACTTTCTGCTGTCTGCCATACATCAACTCTTCATTGAAATTGGGAGCCCTCTGTCACATTCCAACCAAACACTGCACCTAAGAAAATACCCAGTCTGCACCATGCCATACTGCTATGTGAGGTAAAATGGCATGTAGTCACATATTAAATCAATAAACTCCAGTTGGCTGTCCAGTAGTGGGGCAGGCTGGAGAGGCAGATTATTTTGTATAGTAAGATGTTGTTACAATTCCCAGGACTCGGGCTGGATGGCCAGCAACACAGCATGGGTGAGATGCACAGCAAATACTAGTAGGATGTCCCTGCCATGCTCAGAAGATCCATCCATTGCCCTGTAGCACTGGAAGCAACAAGAGATTTTTGACTCTTTCTTCTGCGCAGACTCCAAAAGAAAAAGATTGTCATGGAGGCATCCCAGATCTCCCCTTTCCCTGCATCCTTGGATAAGTCTAAACAATCCTTCCCTCTGCATACCACCCTGAATCTCCCGCCATGCAGAAGAGGTTGCAGAAGACAATTTTGTCATCCATGACATAGAAAGAACATACCGGTTCCTTCTGGAGCATTGTCCTCTTCACATGTGTGGTTTCTCCACAAGAAATAGGTTTTTCCCAGTAATCCCCCAGAAAACTCTGTCTTTGGCCACTTGGGGATACACTGGGGCATATGCTGTCAAGGGCATCATACAAGGTCAGGACTGTTGGGTTTGTCTTTCCTTGTGATGGAGAGCAGGCTGAAAAAACTCTTCTACCCATCTATGTCCAGTTCCTATACTGCAGCAGGTACATCTGGAATTCTACCCTGGAGGGAACACGGTCGGAGTGGGAGGTGTCTCAGAGGAGAAGGAGGGGAGGAAGGATGCTAGGGAAACTGAGATAGAAGAGGAATCTGCTCCTGCAGGGCTGACAGCAGCTCCTGCCTGCTTGATGACAGATCAGCAAAAGACTGCTGAGGAGGTAGAAGAGGCAGCTCTTCCCTCGTTTCTTAGTTTATAGCCTACATTGCCCTTCCAAATCCTCTCCGTGACCTTAGGAGCTATGGACTACAGTGGTGCACAGGAAATGGAGTTTTTATGGGGTTTTTTTATGTTTGACCATATCTGACTGTAGAAGTTCTTAATTTCTGATTTTCAGCCTTTAACTAAAGATATGTGTCCTCGCTTGTGTGTTGTGGCTGGGGATCAACCCAGAGCCAGGGTAGGTAGTGGGGCTTGTGGGCTGGGTCTGTCATGAAAAGTGGATGAGAAGGCTATTCTCACTTCTTGACTGTCTTCTGTCTTTGCATGTGGGATGGGTGCACAGGGTGTGTTCAGAGCAATTTTGGGAATGTAGTTCTTGATTTTTACTATTACAGTTTTTGTCTGTACCTATTTCTCTTTCTTTGATGGAGCTGGAAAAATCTTGTACTGTGTCTTTCAATATCCTTCACAAGTCTGACTCAGCTTGACTTTCAGCAATACTCCTTTTATTGAATACAGATTTCTTTGCTTATCAAATGCTTTTGCAATACTTCTGAACTCTCTGCTACTCTTAATATGGCTTATGAAATGCTGACTCAGTTTGCTTATTCTGTTGCCCTTCCTAACAGATTTTCTGTTTCTGCTTGGGAAAAAATTTGAAGATATTATGGTACCTCTGGATTTAATGCATTTCTTTCCATCCATGTCTTCTGTTTCTTCAGTTGTTAAAATTCATTTCACTACAGAAAAGTACCCTTTAGAAATTTAAAAAACTTTAAGTCTTCCACTAAATTGAAGCAGAATGAGATTGTAATCACAAACCATTTCATATCCAGAGAATATATACGAACCTCTACTTTTTCTGACAGCTTCTCTATTATCTAAGCACCTTTCCTGAGCAAAATACCTTGGAATCCCCTCTTCCCTTTCCTTGCTTCACTGCAAGTGATCCAGGCTCCCCTGTGTTCCACTTTCCAGGGGTGTCCTGTGATTCTTTGCTTTTCCAAGAAAATCCTGCCCATATGCCTGACCATGAAACCTGCTGAAAAACAGCTGTCCTTGCCCCCAGCTGAAAACTGAGAGAGTTTGATTTCTCATCTGTATTTAGAAAATCAGGTTGCTTCTTAACACATTTCCCAGTTGCATGGGAAATGCAATCCCAGGTCTCCAACCCAAACATATCTTTACCTAGGCTTTTCCTGTTTATTTATTGCAGTTCAGTCCAGTATAGCAAGGCACAGCCCTGAGGTAGGACTGGATCCAGGTCTAGGGAGTGCTGAGGACAAGCAGTTCAGCTGTAAGACAATGCTGAGGCTTCAGGACATTTTTATCTTATTTCCTGATGCATCTATTACATTCCGACGGAAGATTGTGATTCTGAGGATGATGTCTCATCATTAGCAAATTAGATGCTGTAATCTGCTTCTAAATGAATCTTCTTAGGGGGTATTACTCAGGGTCAGATTAAAATTAAGTGAGAGAAAGGCTGATTAAAATGTAAGGTGAGCTTCCGTTCACTCCTTCTGGTGGGTGCACCATGAAACCCTTGAAAGGGCAGAAGTATTTTTAAACCACTTCTTTTTGTGGTCTGCCCTGGAACTGTCTCTAAATCATGATGGCTAACAGATCCCATGGTGATATGCATTTTCCCTCTTCTCTAGGTGCCAGTGTGTGCCAGTCTCCAGGTCTATGGGAGACCAGGTCTTTACCGCTAAAGGGGCACTTTTTAACAGCTGTTCCAAACACTTGTCCTTTTTTTTCAGGAAGAGTCCTTCCCACACTTCTCTAACAACTCTAGCACCCAGGAATGTGAGAACTTAGGTTAGCAGAGGATTTCAACTACACTAGCAGTGTTTCCATCAAAATACAGGATCCTCAATTACGTAAGGCATTGCTAAGGGAGGAATAGCTTCGAAGGCCTTCTTGGCCCAGTTGCTCATTTGTCAGTCCTGCTCTGCTTTCTGAGGAGGAAATAACCAAAACCAGCAAACAAGAGGCTGTGGGAGGCCAGTTGCACTTCACCAGGGACTTAGATCATCCAGTGGCGTTTCACAGCCGTTTTTGTGCTCCCTGGCCTATACCAACCTCTATTTATCTTTTGTCATCTCAGATTAATTCTGGCCAGATTCAGATGTCACACTGTCACACTGATTCTGATGTCACATTGTCCCCATATCATAGTCTGATATGGAGATCTGCAAATGGGCTAATAAAAAGTATTTGGTTTTAATTTTGATTGAAATAAATGGCTTAGCAAGCCACTATATATCAAAGCTTTGCTACAGCAGATCAAAACTGTCCTGTTAATTAACTGCCATGTTAATTAATTTGACATATATGAGCTGATGTTAGGCGAGTAAAATAGCAGAGTATTTATTTTTCTCATGCTGTACAAATGGCATTAGCATTTCTAGTTTCTTGTCTCATAGCTACTGCCTAATTTTACAACTGAACAAATAGGCTGTTTATGATGAACAGTGCTTTAAACTGTTCTGACACACTCATCCTTTCTTCTCACTCTCCATCCAGGGGCATCAGGCTCGTGAGTTTCTTCTGCTTCATGACCGCTGCCTGCTCATATGGCCCCAGTGCCACCAGGATGGCCTCACTGTGTGTACTAAAAAAAAGCATCTCCAAATGCCTGAATACAGCCTCCCTTGCCCAAGATGATTACTCCAAGGCACCGACTCCCATCTCAGTACTAAACTTTGCACTTTGGGTTTTGTTTCTTCTATTCCAGATGCTACAGCTCCTTGTAGTCTTGGTAGCTGCGGAGAACATTATCTTTCCTCACTGCCAGCCAGTCTGCATCGGGCTCTCCCAGCTGGTTACTTCTTTCTTATTCAAAGTCTTTCTAATCTAACCAGGTGTCTCTTGTGAATATACTAAGAACAAAGGCCACACATCCAGAACTATTATTTGATACACAGAACAAAGCCCAGTTTTATTTAGTGGGGTTTTTTCGTGGGATTTTTTGTTTGGTTGGTATGGTTTTTTGTTGGTTTGGTTTTTTTGAGGGACTTTGTTGGGTTTTGTTGGGGGGGGGTGGTTTGTTTGGGTTTGGGTTTTTTGGTTGGTTGGTTGGTTGGTTTTTGTTTGTTCAGGGCTTCTAATAGCCAAGCTCCATGTTTGCTGGGTAATACATCTTAGGTTTTCATGTCAGAGAGGCATGAAACAATTTCTACTGGGGTCCATAAAAAGGCCCCTGCTGACATTTGGCTGGGGCTCAAGACCTGTGTCTTTACCAGAAGGCTTTGTTGTCTGACAGTTATTTTGAGTCTAATGCACAAATTCATGCAAAATCACGGACATCTGTAAGGAGTATGCTAGTGAAACCAGACAGGTACATCCATAATCCAGCTTCAGTCTTCTTACTTGAATATCTGACACAGAAGATTTTAGCTCTTTCCCTGAAATCTCTGAAAAATAGATTTAAAATCTCGGTAATTTTATAGACATCACAATAGCATTATTAGTAATTTTCAGGCTAGAGGATAATGTTGTTACACTTAAGAAAAGACAAAATTTGTCACTTGCTCTGAAGTGAGGTGTTCGGAAAAAAATCAAGATCTTACCGAGAAATCATGATAGATATTCAAGATGCAGTATTTCTTCTCAGTTTTGTGGAGGCATTTATCTCCACTGGGAAGTGCCCAAAAGCTTTTGATAATTTCTGTTGCCTTTATTTTTAGAGTGTGGTTTTGAATTACATTAAAAGTTTACTGTATCACAATCATGCACATACATACATAAAGTACATGTAAGATGGGATCAAACATGTAACTAGTGTGTAGCGGGGTGCATGTGTGTGTTCATCACAGCTCTATAATTGAGCTCTACAGCTCAACCTGAAGTGTGAAAAAACACACCCCAAGAACGTTAACTATCAGGATGTTAGCTATCAGGTAAGGACAGTTTCAGATGAGCCTGTGCTTATGAAAAGTGCAGAATAAAAGGAGAGGGACAAAACAGGCTGAACTCAAAAAGCAGAAAAGTAGTACTTGTTAATAATTTTAACCACACCAAAACTACTAAAAGCCTAGGGACCAAACAAAGAGTTAGATTATAAAGGTCTCATCTATTGTTAAAAGGTAGATAAAGAGAAATGAAAAAAGCTATTAGTCAGACACATTCAAAATCTTGAGGGACAATAGAAAATAAAGTCTTTTGAAGAACACACTTAAGGAGAGCTGCGAATGAAGTCCAGACTGGGCCAGCTCTATGCAAAATGAATGTAGCTTTGAAAAAAACCTGTTTTGGATACTTTTTTTAATCCTAAATTTTTGGAGGAAGGCAGTTGGAGAAAACATGCAAGAAGCTTTCATGATCAGGTAATGGTCCAGGATGAATTAATTAATTCTGGTAAATTATTGGAAGAAGTTATGGGTTGGCTCATCTCTGATTTCCACTGGTATGAAGTAAGAGTTACTGCACAAATGTCATCAGGATACATTAGTGAGAATGGGAGAATTAACGCCTCCAGAATGTTTCTTAGTTTCAACATCCTATTACATTTCAGCAGTGCTTTGAGATCCAGTGAGATAAAATGTGCTGCACAAATGTAAATGTGTCTTATTATTAAGTGTCTGCTAATTTTATTCAGGGAAATAACCCTTGCTGCTCTGAGTTCAGCAATGATTTGCATAATCTTAGGTAAGTGAATCAAAAATGTCTTTTAAGAAGAAGGCTAAACCCTAAAGAATTTAAAACTAGAAAGGACATTAAACTATTCAGACTCATTTGAATTTCCAGGTGCTTTTCTTTATATTTCATCTTTTCAGGGGCACCTAACTCCAGCTGGAAATGGAAAAGAAATGGAGGACAGGGAAAGGTAAAAGACATAAACAAAACCTAAGCAGAACATTTGAAGGAGAAGTGGAATAAATGAAGACTGAAGAACTACAAATTAAAAAACCACCTCTGAGAACAAGCATTGCTCACAGAACCTTTTAGTTTGTCGCAGAGAAATTACATTTACAGAGTCATGGATAGATGAAGAATTATTTTGGCAGTCAAAAAAATAATAAAAATCCTTGTCCTCCATTCTAATCCCACCATTTTTGTTTTGGCATGTTTTAATTTCTTTAGAGCAAAAAAACTCCTTGGCCATCCATCCGGATTCTGCCACTTTCTCTGAGACATGGTGACTAACAGCAAGCATGAATGCAAGAATGTCCCAACACTGAAAAACACACACCTGAAATCAAATATGGTACTCACCTGGACTTCACTGAAGCTGAGATTTCATCCATAGAGTAAGATTATTGAACATAGCACAAACCTGCATGTATCCTGGATGTTTCTGCCATCAAATAATTGCTTTGTATTGGTTTCTGCACATTTTATAAATGATAAGTAATATCTATGAGAAGCCAGAAAAGAACTGTTTGGCTTCAAATGTTTTTAATGGTCTTTGAGACAAAAAACCCTCCAGAATTTGGGGTCTCAGTGAAGAAGGATGTCCCTGTCTTGAGGGTTAAATATGCAAGGCTGATTTTTTGGGCTAGTTTTTCCATCATTGACTAAGACCTTCTTGTCAACAAAGTGTTGAGCTTTCCTTTTTCCCTGTATTCTTTTAAGAGGCAAATGCAGGATACACTGAGAAGCAGTCTGCTGTCACTTAATAAGCTCATCTTAAATGCCTTAGACATCTTTCTTCCTTACTGCAACTGGATATATGTTCTAGGGCATTGGAGGATGAGAACTTACTATTTTAATTCCCACTCCAAATTATTCATTGCCGCTTTCCTTGTGCTAGTGTTGTCATCTCATTTAAATGATTCTTCATTCTTAATGACTACCTGGTGATTAGCCATTTCACACATATATATCAGAACAATTGTAATTCCGTATTCTAGTCTAAACCACTCACACTCTTTTATTCTGTTCTTGTAAAATGAGTGCTCGACTTCTCTCTTCCTTTTAATGACCCTTCTTTGCCCTCATCCCACCTGGAATTCACATGTTTGAGTATGGGCTAGTACCGAGTAGTGTAGACGGGCTTCTAACAGTCACTCGTACAACAGCATGGGCACGCTTCCAACTACAAAATACTGAGCTGATGCACTTCACGATCATGTATGTATTCTCTTAGCTGCATCACACCAATTGGTTGATTTCATCCTGTGATTGCCTAAATACCCAGGACTTAATTTTCTTCTGTGTCTTTACCCTGAAAATTTTGTTTTTCCATGCCCGGACATTTAATCAGGGATGACGCCATGTGAAATCATTGAGTTGTATCCTTTCATACACATCACTTGCTAAGTAATCTAAGTCTTGAAAGTTGAATCCAGCCTCAGGAGATGTTCTCCTTGAAATATGGTGTTTCCTTGGTGTTAGTTCACCTCTCATGAAGATCAAACACAGTTCTTGTTTCCTGGACCTGTAAATGAGAAATCACATAACAGAAGAAAGTTTCTGTGATGGCCACTCTAGTCCTTCTTCCAGCCAGTGCAGTGGTCTCTCCCAATGCTTTTTCACACACAGAATTGCACACAATTAATAAGGTTGGAAAAGACCGTAGACACCATCGAGTCCAACCTTTTACCTAACTTAACAACATATCCAACATCAATCCATCATCTAAACCATCTAGACCATCTAAACCATCTAAACCATTTAAATCATGTCACTAAATTCATCATTCAACCTATCCTTAAACAAATCCAGGGACAGTGACTCCACCACCTCCCTGGGAAGCCCATTCCAATGGGAAATCACTCTCTTTGTGAAAAAGTTTCTCCTAATAGGCAAACTAAACCTCCCCAGTAGTAAAACTTATGACAGGGTTGCACACTGGTGGTAGGGTTGCACAGGAAGTGTTGTCTGGGGGGCTTCTTTGCAAGTGTTCCATGATCATTTTGGCTTCTATTGTGCTAGACATGTAGTTCTACCAGAATAATATCCATCTCTGGCACTTGCACACATGCTTCCCAGGTGCAAAACCTCCTGTCCATCTAGCTCTGAGTAGTCTTGTCCCTGACCTGTGTTTGTGGCTTTGGGTCTTAATGTAACTCCAAGAGGAGTTTGTTATTATGACTCAAAAAAGATCCGTTATGGGAAACTGTAGAGGTCAGCCAGGCTTCATTTAACTTTCACGAGGAGAAAATTGCAAATTCATGGGAAGAACTAGAATCCCTTTACAGACACTGCTCTATCAAGTCACATTTTCCTAGACAGGAACCAATGCAAGAACATGAAGAACTCAATACATTGTAGAATCACATTCTGGTAGTCATTTTAGAAGTTGCACTGGCACTCAATCTGCCATGGCGGGAGTCTTTGTGTGAGACTTCAGAGATGAAACTGTCACTAGACTAAGCAATAGGAAAAAGTTCTTGACTGTAAGACACTAGCAATGAGGAGGCTGCTTGTACAGCTATCTCAAAGTCCTGCTGCCTGTTCACAAAGACTGGCCAACTGCCTCGTTTACTTTGCCAGTGTTTAAAAAACTCATGCATGCAGAGGCCGCATGCTATTCCTGTTAAAATCCTATGGCAGTGCTTCTGGAACTGCAAGTAATAGATACTTGGTAGTTCAAATATGTATGAGAAGATTTCCTGTTATCATCCTCCCTTGCTCCTGCTGTTTTGCTGCCATGTTCTTAAAACACAAGAGGTTTGGGTTCTTAAAAAAATTAGGGAAACTGTTATTAAACTGTGGAAAATGCTCAGCATTGCTTCTACAAATGTTATTCAGAACAAGCCTCAGGAATGCAGTTCAATCCTAGTGTAAGTTATGGGAAAGCTGATGTACCAATGCAAAAACAAATTGGTAACTTGCAGTTAACAACAGCGCACATGAAAGTTGCGCTTTTGTGAAAGTTGCAAAAGATTGATGAAGCTAAACTTGAGTTTCTTCAGCATAAATCACAGTAAACAACAACCTAAGCAGGCCACAGCCATGGTCCAAAGCACAAATCTCAAAGGAATAGCTGCTATCTCTTCTTCGTAGTATCTTTTATTTATCCAGCCATTATACAGAGAGTAGTAACAAAACAGAAGTGACAATGCCCTCCATCTGAAGCAATGCCAAGCACGAGATTTAGGGAAGATAACAAACTTGTTGGGAAGGCCATTTTGAAAGGAGCTTATGGATGGAAAGGCCCATCTATGAGGTCTAAAGTACCTTCCAGATCAGAAATTAGTCTACTAGTATGGACTTTAGATGATCAGATGTAGGTTGCTACAGTGAAAATATCTGCATCTGAGCTGGTTGTTACGCATATTCATTGGAAGAAAAGAATCACTTTGGGTATACGATTTTTTGATCCTCAAGCAGATGTATACAAAGCTTCTGATTAATTACTCCCTAAAAATCCCTGGGTTTCCCTATAGACTCTTAGTGGTTCCTAAACTGGGAGTCATAAGGGACACTGCTGCATTGTAGATACGTAAGATGAGCTTACCCTGGTGTCTGAAGCTCACTGACAGTTCAGGAAACCTAGAATAGTTATTGCTGTTCTACAGGCCCTGCACTGTCTGCTTATGATCTAAGGGCCTGTGCAAGCTTTTTGCATTGTTTCTGCTTCTCCTGCAGAACCGATGAGCTGATGTCATGGTACCTGATGTCATCAAGTACCTAATTTATTAATACATTCTATCCAACACACTTTCCTGTCATTCATTCAGACAGTAATGTAAATTTCACACTGGGGCAAAGGACCAGATGATACAGAAAGGTAAAAGAGTTTATTCTTATTAAAATCAAACAGATCAACTGTGTTTTGCATTTAAGACATCATGTGCATACCTTCAAAGGATCTCAGTCGTTTTTAAAACACCGTCTTAAGTGTAATTTAATTTAAGGAAACAGGTTAAAGATGTGATTTCCATAGCATGAGTACTGCACGGAGAAGAAGTGCTGTACTGGAGTGACATAAGCATATTCCTGGGTTGTGGTGTCAGTGTGGAACTACCTTAAAACTTGCAGGGCAACATCAAGTTACTCTTCTGCAGAAGAAACAACAGAAATGGTTATGCTCTTCAGCAGACCACAGCCAACTGTTATACTGAAGTCCAAAGATGCACGTACCACAGCTACTGCAACTGCTTGGCATTTGCAGTGCCTCTCTCCACGAAGCAGCAAAGGGAAAAGAATACTCATCTCCTGCCAAAAGTGATGTCATTAAGTCATAATGGGAATGGCAACTCATCCCAAGAGAAATCCAAACTGAAAAATACTGGCTATAGCTGAAAAAGGGTCCAAATGGCACATACATGTACGTACTTTCGGCATAGGGTAAAGGAACCTGCTACTCTGTGAATAAACTGAAAACAAAATGGTATTTTTTATTCTCATTCATTACAGATGCAGCAGGTAGTGAAAAATACTTGTCTTTGAGCATGTTGCCTTTCTTTCCTCCCTTGTTTTCCTTTCCCCCTGGATTTCAGCTATATTTCAGGGCACAGTTCTTCAAAACACAGTGCTATTGGAGAAGCGCCCCTGGAAACTAAGTGTAGAAAGAGAGAAGTGTTTTTACTTCTACACGTGGGATGGCACAACCTGAAAGCCAGGCCCCTGATTAGCAAGGAGATGCTGCCCTTGCAAGAACAAAATTGCAAGAGAGTCTTAACTTCCTTCAGATGGTGAGAAAACAGCTCTCCTTTCAGTTAATCACCAGTCAGTTGTCAGGAGTGGACCAGCAGCAGAAACAGGTGCTTGCCAACAGTGAATATAGTGCCAAATCTTACCACAAACAAAACAAAACAAAACAAAACAAAATCCAGACACTGAGAAAAAATAGTTACTATGAAGAAAAAAAGTGATACTGAAGAGATATTACCTTTGAGTCCTCTAGACCAACAAACTCATGACGTGTTTTTACTAATGGTGTGCTAGTTACACAGAACAAACATTGCCTATTTCCAAAAGCCATGCAGACATGAGGACTAAACTGACTCCAGAAGCCTTAGCCCCAGAAGGAGGAGTTCATACTCAATGTCCATAGACAGGACTGAGGTCCCACCATGGGGATTTCTCCAACTGTTCCATCACCCTCAGGAGCTGAGAATGACCCTGTTTTCTGTGCTGTATGTGCTGGGGAAGCAACCCCAAAACTAAGGGTTTGCAAATAGCCTGCTAAAAAAGGACAGGCAAACACTTGCCTACCAGTAGTCATAAAATCAGAGCTCCTGTTATTCTTTATCCTCTTCTTTTCTCTTCTTTGAGGCTTGCTGTGTATGCATAGCTCATTTTGGAGCTTTTATCTACAGCCTTTAGGACTGGAACTTTTCTTTTTTAATGAATACTGAGATTCTCACATAATGACAATAACTGTGGAAAGCATCAAATATCATGAGACATGTGAAAAACATCTTAAGTTGGCAGTACTGCTCATAAAAAGAAACAGCTCTTGTCTTACAGAGCTACAGTCCAAACATGAGACAAAGAGTGGTAGAAAGTAGCATTACCACAATTTTATAGATACACCAAGATTAAGGAAAAACTTGTCAAAGGGGAAACCGAGCAAAAATCTGACACAGTTGTTTTTAAAACCCTGGGTATAGGGATATCTTTTTTCTTCATTATACAACCTTAATTGCCATTGGGATAATAAGAGAATTACGTTTTCTTTCCTAAAACAGGCAAATTAGGCTACTGTTGTGACAAATCATACTAACATATTGCTTCAGCAGGCCATAAGCTTCACAAATAGAATTTGCTGTGCTATGGCATATTTGCATTTTTTCAATAAAACCAATGAAAACAATGTTATGGCTCCCAGAGAAAGCAATTTTGAAATATAGTCAGTGAGTATTTCTCAGATTATTTGTGCAACTGTACGTATGTATTCAAAAGCAGACAAAATCACACGCCCCACGATTCCTCAAAGCAACAAGAAAGTGACAGATTGCGACTCTTCTTGCACTGCTCTGCAGGATATTATCTTAGCACTGACCAGAGCATGGCATATAGCAAACAAATTTTACCCATCAAACTGACTGCATCATTTTCACTACAGGGTTAATGTGCTTCTTTAGCCAGATTATTTTAAGCAGAAACCAAGCCAGTTCTCAACTATAGCTTATTTTGCCAGTCCATGACAACAGAGTGTTCCTTCAAGTTCTAGGAACATTGATTATTGTGGTTATAGAGACGAGCTAAAGCTGTATGTACTTGTTCTCTATTATTTAATGAGTCATTGAAATTAATAACTGTCATCTTCTTATCTTGCATTACAGTTGAGAAACACACTGGTTGTAGACAACAATAAGTTGAAAAGCTGGTTGTTTTGTTAATGGATCTGCCCTGCTTGTGAGCTGTACAGTTGTCACTCAGCTCCAGAATTCTACTGTCTTTGTGTTCTTTAAAAATTTCCCAATATCCAGAGGCTATTTTCTAAATACTTGGTCATATCCTGTTTTGTTACTGGAAGTGTATGCATCTGTGCTAGTATTAACATAATTCAATTAGTCATATTTAAATTTATTTGCTAGGTTTTGCATGGAATAATGAATTGATTAACATGACAGTATATGCCATATTCATCAATAATTGACTTAAAAAATAAAACCAATACTGAAGTGAGACTTTGAAGCTTTAATTCATTAAAAATGACTGAGCATTTTATTGATCAATGATCTTACAATAAAACTATTGAATCAAATGCAACCTAATACTAATTATACTGTAGCCTTTCATGGGACTTGTCACTCTGACCCTCTTCCATTTAAGCTTTTATTTTAAGCATACAATGATGATCGTGTGAACCAAAACTATGTGATAATTACTTTGTGCTGCTTATCCTTTGTTCAAATTGAAAAATTGACTCTGAGAGTTCAAAGTGACCATGTCAGAGCCTATGTTGCGGTGTATGAAATGAAGAGGACCTCCACTCCACCAGAAGCTTGGCCTGGGTGACACAAAATTTACTTTGGCTTTGTTCAGGGGAATTTGATCTTTTGAAATTGCCATATCTTTTCTTCATGCACTATCCTGCATGAGCAGAACTAGTGGTTCCACATTAGTCTCTGATAAAAGCATGCAGGGAAAGATTTTTGAAGATGGTGAAACACTTTTAAGTCCTTTCTGAGGCCAGGTTTTTCTTCCTTTTTACATTCACTGGCTAAGTACTTCTGAAACTTGTTTCTTCAGTTGCCATAGAAGAGTACCATAAAAAATGCCCCACAGGTAAATAGATATTTTCATGCCACTGTTCACTTGCCCTTCCAATTTGCCCAGACAGAGCTATTCCCTCCTCCCCATCCCTTGCACACAGACCAATACTCTGGTCAGCCAGAAGATCTCATTGCTACAAAGCAGGCCAAAGAACTCACTTTGCTCAAGACATCAATCAGATTGATTTTCTTTTCAGTGTCTACTGATTACAAACCTTAAAGAACATTGCTATTGTCATGGTTGCCTCAGTAAGTGAAGATGGAAGGGAGTTCTAATAACAGTCTTCAGATATGTGAGAAGTAGCTGGAAAAAGGACAGAGCAAACTTCTCTCCTCTTGTGTGGTCAGGGCAAGAGGTTTAGGGGCTTAAATGGAAACAAGAGTGATTTGTTAGCAATAGGAAAACTATTTTCAGTGATGTAACACTGGAAGACAATGCTGAAAGAGGCAAGGGGTCCCTAGACATGCACCTGGACACACTTCCCTGATAAATTTTTAAGCGACAGCTGCAAGTATCCTAGTACAGTGGAGCAATATAAATGACCCTTCAGGGTTTTTTCTGAGCTGTGGTGTCTGGTGAGAGACAGGCTCCATTCCTAGACTCTCCTGAGGTTCCCCTACAAGTTATTATCAAAATAGACATGACTCACTTTCATCATCTGCAACCAAACATATTTTGCTGAGGTGGCACAACTGATGGCTGCAGCAAGCAACAGCACTTGTGTCAGTCAGGCAGCATGGCATGCAGGCAAGGAGGTGGCTGCAAGAACTTTTATGACCCTCCCCCAAAGTTTTACATTCCAGGGGACAATCCACTCCTTCCACAGCACCTATGCATCCTAAGTCCATCTCTCACATACCCAAACTCAGGCTCATGCTCACAGCCCCCACTCTAGAGCTGCAATGCCTCTGCCTTGCTTCCCATTGTGATGGGCACTCTGGCACTTTGCCACTGACTTTCATGGACACTTGACAAGGAATCTAATAGAAGGCATTACCTTTGTGGCCTGAAGGAGAAGAGAAACCTTGCTTTCTGCGCTGGACCATCCAGTCCTCTGAGGCATCACGTGCGGTACCAGAATCCTCTCCGAATTTTTCACTCAACAGCTGGGGAGACCTCAGCACCTACATGGTAGATGGCATCAGCACAGCTTCATGGACAAAATCAGCCAGTGGCTGGGCACCTACTCCTTTTCTGATCGAGCACAGTGCTTTCCCACACGTGCATCATCTGTGCTAACATTTTTCCATGCTAGGCTGCAGGTTGGATGTTTTCATCTTCAAGATGTCCTGGTTCTGGCAGTGAAAGCAGCTTAGACTGGGATGATGTAGTGGCTTTTGTCAGACATCTCAACGCTGTGCTCTGAAATGACATCTCATCATCACATGCAGACAGGAAGCAGCAAGCAGGCAAGGGAGAAAATAAAACAAAAAGTATTTCTCTGTCTGCCAAGGGAACAGTCCATGCGAGAAATCCTGGCTTCTAAAAGGGTAGACAGCAGTGCCATTAAACAACAGCTTTAGATTTTTAGTGCTGTGTTCTTATCTGATTTTTTATTGTACATCTATTGACTAATAACACATTGTTGAATGCAAATGTCAAGTTAATATTTTCACAGGTTTACTCCAATTCACATTTCATAAATAGTGTAGTATTTCTACTTCTATTTATGCACTTAGATTTTAGTTACCACTATTTCACTGGAAGTACCTAATCATTTCTCTCTATTTCTGAAAACTAGGTACATTAAAAATCACTCTTTTTTTACAAGTGAAATAAAAATTGCCAAACTGCTCCTTCCCTTATGTTTCACCTCTGGATCTAAATTCACAAGTTCTTCTTTTGCTCTTAAAAAAAATCCATAAATTTATTTTGTGGCAGTCGTAGTAAACTGTAGCACATTAGAGAAGGCCTTCTGTGTCTTCTTTTAACATGGATCCTGTTCCCAGTAAGATTTATTCACAGGCTAAAAAGAAAATCATGCTAGGTTTTTTTGGTTAAAATTTCCCATACATTTTAAGCACTAAACTATTCATAGCCTGAAAACTTATGAAAAATGAAAATCTCATGAGTTTTATCCAACTTACAGCCTTCCAAAAAATGTTGGCATTTTTTGAAGCAAAAAAAAAATTTCTATATAAACTCCATTTTCCTGATGAAAAAGACTTGGAAGTTATGCTTTCACCTGCTTATGCAGCTCCTCAGGCACATTAGAAAATTATTCCCTTTAGAGAGAAATGTTGAGGGTTTGGGAGAGGAATAAGCAAGCCCACTGCAGAACACACTCCATTGGCTATGGCTCAAGACTTTTCTCTGAGGAGTGCTTTGTGGTGTTCGGTCACTGTCTTCTGTATCTACACTCTGTATCCCCCTCATTTCATTTCAAGACTTATTCAGAAAGGATTTTTTAAGCACAAAAAAAAATTTGTTGGTGTTGGTGGGTTTTGTGTGGGCATGTGGCTCTTTCAGTGAAAGCTGGAAGACAGAAAATGCCATTTTGTTTAACACAGACATTTAGACATTATGAATACCCCAGGCTGGTGTCTGGCCATGGACAGTATCTGCAGTAACAGCCTTGCAGCATGCTAAGAATGAACTGCAAAGCAAACCATTTCTGGTGCAGAGGACATGATGTTTGTAATATACAAGTTTTTACAGGTTTTATTTCAGACTAGCTCTAGTCTGGTCCATTCCCTCTTTTGTGGATGGAACAGTGCACCTGGTCTCCTGATGGTTTAGGTTGATCCCAGAAGAACACAGTTTGTGCTTTCCAACAGTGCTTCACAAAGGATGCCAAACTGGGATGCGGTGAACATCACCCTCCTGATCCAAATAGAAACACTAATGCACTAATAGATGCACCCTGAGCTGGGGAGGGATATACCTCAACACAGAACTACTGGGACCACCAGAGAAGTCTGGTGGCTCAGTCATTTTATTAATTTAAGTGATCAAGGAAAAAAGTTCTCTTTCCTCCAAATTAATCTGTGACTCTATTACTAGAGTTCATGAATACACCTGTCCTGGTTGTACAGTTCCATTAGTAACCATTTTCTTATGATGGAAAGATCCTCAGCAAAGAGGGGTTTGGTTCCATCTCCAACCTCTAGGAACACCATGGGAAGCTGATATGAGTTAGGTGCCCAAGTAACTTTGTAGATCTCAGATGTGCACCCCTTGGCTGGCATTAGTTGGTGGCAGACAGTGGTTGGAGAACTGAAGATTTGACCCCATAAACCTGGGCTTTTCAGACCAGTGAAAAGTAAAATAAACTCCACATCTCCCACCTTCATAGTAGCAGCTGTCAGTCAAGAAGCAGTGCCTTTTTAGACTGTGATTGCTTATCCTTTGTGTCCATTGCATTGTGGCTGTATTTCATGGGGTCATCCACAATGGGAAACAAAGGCATCAGGCAGTGAAAACCCTCAGCTGAGGCTGAGGGGCTATTTCTACATCCACCAGTAATTAAATAAAAATGCAATAAGACTGATTACATTCCAGACGGGAATGTCTACACAGAGTTATAACTAGGATTCATTCACTTTTCTTAATTTACAGGTCTGGTGAGTTCAGATCAGTATAAACCTAACATTTCTACAAATGTACACACACAGGCTTGCTCCCATCCTCTTCAGTAGGAGGGTGTCCATACTAATTTCCTTTGCATTCTCTGGCAGTGTGGAAATGAAGCCATTCTGCTACAAATTAAATAAAACCTTCACAGATAAGACAGTCATTGCAGCTTCCTGCATGGAGCCCAAAATTTTCATCCCGTTTAATAATCAGATGCTGTAAAATGGCATTTTAAATGTATTCACAGCTTTCAAACATCTGGTACAATCTGCTGATGTGTAGCAGATGACTGACTTGTATTTATTTTGAAGCATAATACCACAAACTGACTATTTAAGAGAGAATATATGAGAAAGAAAATCACAAAAAAAGGCTTATTGGTGAACTTACCTGTCACTGCCCTTTACTCATTTGTTGAAATGGTATTTGTATATTCGCATAACTTGAGTTGCTCAGCAGCAACTAAAGCCATCACTATCCTGCTATCAGTTTTTGCCTCATTTATGCAAATATCCATTTACCTCAGTGAGCCATGTGGACCTTACCTTTTCCTATGTTTCAAAATTCATAGCAAAGGAGAGAAGATTTTGTCAGAAGTGTTTAATCTTTTTGGAACCCATAAGCTATTTCTGTAAGTTTTGGCTAAGCAATTTAAATATTTCTTTAAATTTTACAGTCTCAATCTAAACATTAAATTTTTATGCTGAAGAGTTTCTACAAAAATAGTAGTACTATGTCTTCTCCTTTTAATAACTTCTCTCTAGCAGTGGTCCATCTCATTATAAAAGGATATTTTAGTTTCACAAGATTTGTTTTCCACAATTTTGATTTGAAACAGGTTTATTTCTGTCCTTAAAATAAAGTCCTATACTCACAATAGAATATTTTGTTTTGCTTCCAAATAGTTCTGATACGCTTGTAATATCCAAGCTTCCTGCTACAGGTTTTTAAAATATTGACATGTCATTGACTTTCTTCCAGTCTTCTGGGAACTGCTGGAAGTTTTCCAGTACGCTGAAAATCACTATTTTTGTTCCATGGTTCTCTTTAGTTAGCTGTCTTGAAAATCACAGGTGCAGGTTATCCAGACCTGCTGATTTTAAATGTTTAATCTTTGTAGCTGCTGTTTAACATCATCTAGATCCATGCTTGGAATGACAGTCCACAGAGGGAACTGTGATATAATCACAGTTGAAGTAGAATAAATTTGCACACGCACTGGACCTGAAGGCTTTACCAGAGACAGCCCAGCTTCAAGGAACAAGGCTTAGTACTGTTTCTGAAAGCTTAAACTGGTCTCTCAATTTTATAAATATGTAAGCCTTTTGCTGTGAAAGCTGAAAGAAAACCCTGTGAACATGAAATGGTTGTGTGCCTGAAGCAAGGGAGCCTCGGTCAACTGCTTTGGGGAGGCAGAGGTATTTTTATCTGTCCTATGATGTGAACTACGACAGTGAGAGACACTAATTCTTATCTCAGCATGTATAATGAACCTGATCTGGAAGATAAAAGCTCATTTGACTTTTGTCAGAGTGTTATTAATAACTATCCTGGCAATACTTTCCATGAAGATAAGCCATATAAGAGTTATGGCCCCAGTGTAACTGACACAAAACTCTGTCTCTTCTGGCACAGTCTCCAGGGACCTGCCAGCAAAGCAGTGACTTTAGGCAGATACTGCTGAACAATTTCAAATGTCTTCATTTGGAGAGGGTATCTTACTGCCATAAGCCCTTTTTGTGTCTCCATCTTCTCTTCCTGCTTGCCTTGGCAGGTTGTCCTCGTTCTGGCCAGGACAGGGCTAATTTTTGCAGTAGCCAGGAGGAGGCATGGCTAGGACCAGAAGGTTATTCTATACTGCCTCACGTCATTTTCTGGGAATGGGAGAAGGTGTCCCTTCCAGGTTGGGTAGCCTGGCAGAGGGAGCAGTAGGGTATTTTTGGTCTGAGAACTCCTGTGCGAATCATTTGTTTGTTATACACTCCTTTGTTAGTATTGCCGCTGTTACTATTTGTTTTCTTATCTCGTTGTTCCAGTGAATCGTTCTTAACTCTGATTCTTACCTTTTGTACTTCCAACTCCCTCCTCCATCCTGCCACAGGGAGAGGGGGAGGACAGAGATAGTGAGCAGCATGTGATTTGGAGTGTCTCAGTGGGAACACTAAATTGGGGAGTACTGCTCCTAGAGCACAACATAGGTATCTTTTCCTCTAAGACAATTTAGAACCTTGCACATGGCTGTCTCTGCCTCTGCAGTGGCCAGACCTCTATTTGCAAGATAACATGGGAATCAGCACATATCCAGAACAAGAACTGTGTCCAGGTTTCTAGACAGCCAAACATCTTCTGTACTGGCCCTACTCAAAGACACTAACAATTCAGCATGTCAACAGCTAACCACCCTACCACACACACACACACACACACACAGAGTTTTATTTGCAAGCAAATAATGGGAGTTTAGTAAGTATAAGGGGAGTTCAATAGCATATGGGTTTATACACTACTCTAGACAACAAACAAGTCAATGACACCCCAGTTAAAGATGAGAAAAAAATGGCCTTGTGTCACAGTTCAGGCAGTGCTAAATGTTACATGCTGTTGATGCCTTTCTAGTGTAATGTGGTTTTCCTCAAATACTTAATTCTGGGCATTATCTGTTGTGTACAAATCCCCGAAAATGATTCCTTCTAACATTCAAGACATCTGACACAGGAATTTCCCAGCATGCAGGTCTTCAACACAGTGTTAGCCTTTGAAGTGAAAGAAAACTGCAGCTGACAGGGAATGCTTTGATGAAACAGTTTCTCAAGAGAAAATACGGATTCATAAACATGGAAAATTTTCATGGAAACACTTCAGGCAAGAAGGCAGTTTAGGGTAAAGAAGTGTATTCTGGGGCAGAGGGAGACTCCCACAATGGCTGAAGTGTTGGCTGGGATGGGAGGGATGAGCATCTTCCAGGTGATATCCTCAAGGGTATCTCAGGCAGTGAAATATGTTCAGGCAAAGCCAGTGCATTCAAGTCCCCATTCATTGTTTGAAAATGGCAGTTAAAGTATGAGAGGGAAAGTTTTTTAGCACAGAACTAGCTTTAGGTGCTGCTAATCAGCAGGAGGGAAATTTGTGAGTCTGACAGCTGAATTCTGGTGAGATTATTATTGAGCATTTCCCATGAATAAGTTGTTGTGCCTAGGCTGTCTAGGGAAACTTGTCATGTCAAGTAATGTTTGCCACCTGCAACAAAGCAGTAATGCATTCCTCATCCATATTTGTAAGTCATTCAATCACATATATCAAAGAATCTGTACTTTACAGAGCTGAAGACAATCCACCAGAATCAGTGGAGTGTGACTGAAGGAAAAACCTACAAATTAACATCATTTGTTCATGTTAATTAACACAGCAAAGGTGCTGTGCGAAGCAGGGTGGGAAGAAATGTCTTCAGACTTTGCCTTGCCAAGTCTCATTGAAGAAAGCTTCTCCTCCAGCCAGGCTGCTGGCATAAATGTTGGTTCAGCCCATGAGCTGCTCACTTGTAGCCATGGAGGTGGCAGTGCCCCAGAGGGATAGCCAGGACTACACCACAGCAAATTAGACCATTTGAGAGTCTAGCAGATGGCTGAATGACTTCTGTATCTGATTTGGTTCTGCGCTGCCAGCCCTGGGTACAGACACAGCTAAAGCGTGACTGCCCTCACCAAGCTGGCAATGTGCAATGAGTCCCTCCTGAAAAATGCTAAAGCCACGGACAAGTCCATCTGCAAAGTTCTTGTATCAAAGATAATCACAATAAGAAGCACCCAAGGCTACACATTTGTGGGATTTTGATTAGGAAAAGTATCAGACTTCATAAAAAGAGGCATAAAGCATATTGGTAACTTTTCACACAGTTGGTTTATTCTCATGAGATCACACTGCTGAAAAAACTTCAAACAGAGATACTAATAAAAGCCTGTCCACATTCAAAAATCCATTGGTCACAGCAAACTCTCATTTCCTGAGACATCTCTGTTTCCTGAGACTTTCCAGAGTAACACTCCTAATCTAAGCAGCCTGAGTTGGCTCACAGTGAGCCAGGTGGGCAGAGGGGCTGGACGCAGCTTCATGTCCAGCCCCACCAAACGTGTCCTGTATCTTAGTAGTGGGCTCCCGAACGAGCTTAAAAAAAACCCAAGCTGCTTCTGGACGTCAAAAAGTCAGTCCCCAGCCTCAGAAAGAACTGACCCTTTTGGTCTCTGGGCCTTACAATGCAAGGGGAAAAGTATTGTCCTCGACAGCTTCCCTTCCTCTATTTTTTTCTGGGAGGATACTTGTTTAAGATCACAGTGTTTGTTTTCTCATCTCTGTGGACAAAGCAGTTAGCCCTTTTCTCTAGGTAAAGCCTCTTTTATTGGAAACTGTTAACATCAATCGTTGTAACACTGTTAGAAGTCACCTTCCCTTTACTTGGCATTGGAAAGGCCTGTCTTGTTCCACCCTCTACCAGGTTGAGTGCTGACTATCCAAATAACCTCTTGCCTTACTTACTTACTTTGCAAAAGATGGTCAATAATTCTGAAAACATTGCAAAGTTGAAGAATATATCTTTCATTTGCTTAAGTCATGACTACTATGCTGCAATGTATCATTGTCCAAGACAATGACTCCTGAAAATACATATCTAATTTGATATATATGATTGTAGTAAAGTGTATTTAGCTACAAAGACATGTATGTCCGAAGGTATACTTGCTACTGGAAGAACATCTGCCACAGGCTCTGGAGATGCAGAAAATGCTCAGCAATCCAGTGGCATAATAGTAATTAATAATACCTGCATTTCTAAAGTATCTTTAACAGAGGGGATGGCTACAAAGGCTCTTCCTTTGAAAATTAGAGATCTTCTGGCATGCAGACTGCAATAGGAAGGATCATGTCTAAACACTTGGCACCCTGTGCATAAAATATATTTATTTATTTATTTATTTATACTCAACATAAGTGATATCAAAAAATAATTCTATACCATTAACACAGGATCAAGTAAAGGAATTCTATGTAGGGGATTTTGAAGCAGCAAGGAAAATGACTAAGCTGTGTGTATGTCAGAGACCTGAAGGCGTTGCAAATAACAGAATCCTGGTAAAGCTAGAACTCCCAAAGGGTCAGGCAATATTGATCTGGCTGAATTTCAGCATATAGGAAACCATACTGCAGCTGCATGTCTTGTACAGTTATAGTCTATTACATTTTCTAAGAAGACTTGAGTTCCTATGCCTGGACTGCAGCTCTACAAAAAAAAATTACTATGTTCTTGAAAGTTTTCCCATGGAGGAGGAAAGGCTTTTTGGTTGTAAAAATATTATAGATACCCAGTTTGATTATGCTTAATGCTTGCTGGTTTCAATTTGCATAGCAATTTTTATAACCAAGCTATAAAAAATTAATTTTGAGAGCAAGACTTTGTAAGGCACTGTATCAAATGTTGTTGCTTTTAATTCAAATTACTACTACCATGGTTTTTTCAACTGCTAATTTACCAAAAGAATTAAGAGTCAACAAAGAAAAGCTATCAAGTTTCTCAAGCAAGATTTGATCTTTACGAGAAAACGCACGCATAAGTTTCATTCTTATTAAACACTCCTGAGCATCCAAAGATAATGAAAATTAGGCTATGTCTTCCTGATTTTAAATGTCTAACTCAGAGGCAAAGGGCGCTTTGAGGACATATCACACAGAGACTAGCTCTGCGAGCTTGGCATTAATCGTATCTTTTATGTCATGCTTCATGCTTATTGAATTGCTATATTATTTACATTATGCAGTAAGCCTCAGAAATATCACAGAAATATCTGAAAATCTGTATTGTGAAAGTTCAAGAACTACTTAAAGACATAATTCATGCTGCAACACTTACATACATTGGAAAACTGCTAGTAATTGCAGGAAATGTTTTGAATTTCAATTTTCCTCCATTTTTTCCTTACTAGTCCTTTCTCTTTAATTGAAATTCTTAATATTTTAGAGATGCCTACAAAAAGCATTCTACAAAACCATATTAACAAGTTTTCCTCCAAAACTAGGCCTGCTGGAGACATACAACATCTGCAGAGGGAAAGTTACTAAATTACAGCATATTTGAATCCAAATAAAACAGGTAGTGCCTGAAAAAGCAATGAATGCCAGGAGGATCTTCCCCAGCACATTATGATGATGGACATGTTTGAATCAGAGGTTCAGTGCCTTTTCCAGACAAGTGGAGGAGAAAAGTAACTTGAAGTTTCTTGAGGAAAATTTCTGCAGGAATCAGATGCTGCAGAATCAAGCTGCCACAGATGTATGACAGCTTAATTGGCAGGAAAACGTAGGAATTTGGAAGCTAACCAAGGTTTTGTCAGGTCTTGTGTTAGAACAAATGCTGGACTTGGGGCTTCTTGCCTTACTGACAAACTTAGAGGGCCACAGCCCAGCCTTGAATAGCATCAAATGTATCTACTAATGCTGAGGTTTTTGCAAAGAGTGTCTTCTCACCAGTTTCTATCTAAGAATTATGACAAGTCTTTCAAAACATGGGCATTTTGGTGCAGGAGTTATTAGAAAAATAAAGAAAGACCCTACATCGTTCATACATAAAAAATACTGGCAGCAGCCATTTGTCAGTCTAATTAAAAAGACACCATAAAATTTAAATCAATTTGAGCAAATGAGATCCAAGGAATGCATCTGCTTACAGGCTCTACCATCACAACTGAAGGAATAGATGCAATCACTACCTTCCTTTATTCCAACCTTGCACCAGGATCATTGAAGGCCGGGACAAATGATCAGCAAGTCATTTACAGGACTTTCCAAGCTTGAGTGAGCTCGCAGCAGCTCTTTGCAGGATCACCAAACCTGGCAGAAAATCAGCTGTTATGCCAATATTCAGGGTTGCAGCAGGAGTCCCACGGGGAAGCTCCTACAACTCTGTCCTACGATAGTAACAATGAAAAAAAGCTGCTGAAGTGCATCAGCAAGAATAGCAGCTGCTAGAATTATTTCCATAATCTGACATCGGTTTTAATAAACTTCATCTGTCTAATGTTTCCAGTGGGATTTTACAGAGTTTAAACCTTTCTCACACAGATCTGAGGCCGTAGGTTTTGCTTGCAATTTAGAAAAGTAGGACTAATGTCATAGTTTCTTAACTAACAGTCCTCTAAAAATGTGAGCAAAAATTGCACCAGCTTCAGATCTATATTAATATGATCATAATTTATATTGTTACTAAATTGTTTCTTTTCTTTTCATCTAGTTTGTGTGTTACCACTTCAAAATGTGTGCTGTGTGTTATTAGTAGCATGGAACTTAATCTTCAGCACATTATCCGTAAGATTTAAACATAATACATGCTCTCTTAAGTTTAGTTATATCTTCTGTGACATTTATACTTTCCTTTTTTCCTATGCTGATAAGTTGAAGATGGCCCTAAGCATTTTCACTTTAAGTCTGTGTATTTGTTTCCATGGAATTACACATTTCATGTTCTAAGGAAGTATGTTTATCTGCAGACTTAATAGCTGGGGGTTTGTGTTTCTTCAGGTATTTTTTTTTTTGTGTTGAAAAAATCAATAAAAGCAAATCGCTCTGTTTCTCTTCTAGGTTAAAAAAACGAAAGTAATTCTCTTCCTGTTAATGAACATTATTAATGGTGTTTTCAGATCCCCAAATTAATAGTCACCTCCCCTGTTTACAACTTTCTTTCTTCACAGAACAAGGGCACAAAGCATCTCATATAGGGAGAGCCTATGACAGATTGCTCTTTGCTAATGGGGGCTCCAGATACATGACTGAAACATTTACATTCGAAATGGATTGCCTAGACTTAAATTTCTCCCACTTCAAAGCCTGAGGGTGACCAGACCAATTCACAAATAAATCTTTCTTCTTTCATTTCCTTACTGTGTCATCACCACGTGAAACTTTTAAAGGGTTAGATCAGAAATAATTAGGAAATTTTTACTCAAAATGGAGTATAGAAGCCAAGGGGGATAAAAAAAGATGAAAGAGACCAAAAAGAAAATAAGGGCAGTCCCCTCTGCTTAATAGATAGGAAACAGGTCAAACAAAGAAGGTAATTCATGTGTGTCTGGGAGAGATTTCCTATGCATAGTGGAATATACTTTGTCCTACTTGGGTGTACACTCCAAGTCAGGATAGGGAGCAATCTCTCACATTCAGGTCAGTGTAGAATTGTCTTGAATACTTGCAGAGATGTTCATAATTATCAAGAGCTGAAAGAATATGGGAAAAATCCTCACTACTTTTAGCTTTAAAAAGTCATTATTGTCAGTGAGGCAGTGCGATAGGAGAAGGGGCTGGAGTGGTGGATGGGAGGCTAGAAATGAGAAAAGAGAGGCTGGAAACAAAAAAAAAAATCATAATAAAGTGAGGTAGTGGGTGGAGGAGAGGAATGGATAGGTCCTAGCCAACAGTAACACAAAAGTGTGAGCTCAGGTCATGTCCCACCACAGAGCATGGCTCTCTGAGATGGACATGGGAGGAGACATCTTCCTGCAGCAGGAGCTGTGGAGACCCAGTGTAATGCAAAGAGATCTGAATGATTCTGTGAGTTTCCCTATGGGTCATGGGTAGCATCAAAGGTAGAGATTTAAGACTGCACTTTTAGGCTTTGAATGTTTGACGCTTTCTACAGCTAACCAAGCACAGTTATGTGCCTCTCATTCAGCTCAAAGCCAGTCTTTAATCAACACTGACATCAAAGTCCCAGACACTGCAGCTTTCCCCTGAGTCACAGGTAGTGCTCTAGTCCTTTAATACCATCTGGGAGAAGAATTTAACACTTAAGATTTTTTGACCCGGAGGACTAAGCATTGTGCTGAAGACAATACTTCCACAGAGGCTGAACTCCTGTCCTGAGCCATCGGTGACTGAGAAATCTGAACAATTTTTTGATGATTTTAGTTAAATGCAGTTTAACCTTTCTATGCTACCTTGGTGTGAAAACTGAAGCAAGAGACACAGGTTATAGCAAATGACACGGGTCATACACTATCGCTTTGTCTAGAAAATATAAAAAGCAACTGCATTTTGCCATGGTCTTTACTCTCAGAGAACAATATATTTAAAGAAATGGCAAAGGTATATACAACATATATATGTATATATATGTAACATGTGGCTCTTTAAAGGCATATTGCAAAGGATTTTAGGTCCAGCATATAGTTGGAACACTGGTTTATTTACAAACTTAATATTCTGTAAGGAAAAAATATTTGTTGCATATTTTCTGCATACTATTTCCATATGTAAAACTTCTGTTCTTGTTCTGTTGATTTATGCCTCTAATCACAGCATTAGCTGGGTCCAAAATTTCACTGAAATAACAATGTGAAGAAGGAGTTAGATAATACACAACTTTCAGAAGCAGTTGTGCTCGCAAATGCTGCTGGGCTGGTAAAATTTTTCTTGGTGTTGCTGGCTCTGTTCAGAAAACTGGAACAAGCTCTAGTGGGAAGTCATGCAAGCAATGATTCTTCACGAGGGTTTGCTAGAATTTCTTTTTACAATAAAAATACCTCTTCTAGTGTAGACAAAGACTTTGCAGTTAATTTTTTTTCATGGTGTCTTACAATTCTGCGTTGTAATTTCATGTCTTGACTCTAATGACATTCTAGCTAAAAGTAAAAACATTCCTCACTGCTTGGCTTGATTTAGTGCAGAAATTAGATACAGTTTGTTTAAAAAAGAACTTTTAATTGTAGCTCAAAATAGAGTCAAATGGCATAAAAACTGATGTCATGGTCCAAAAATACTATTCTATTTTGAACATCTAAACAATGTCTTGTCTTATAAATGTTCAGATTATCATAAAAGTAAAAGAGAATCAGAAGAACACTGAAAGTGCTCTTTTACAGATCAGGCAAAATCTATCATAATTCGTTTAAGAAAAAGATGGCCTCTAAAGATATGCTTGCTGTTAAAACTGAGATACTGTTGCATACTTGTCTAAAAAGTAGTTAGCAAACATTTTCCTTTCTATCCATCTGCAGTCAATCAAATACCGTAAGAAGGCGATGAATGAATGTGAATTAAAGTTGTCTTTGGGAAATATATAAGTGGAGCATTTCTGGAAACATTATACCTGAGAATGTACACAAGTTTATCACCAATTTGTGCACAATTAGTTTGTTTCCATGGTCCTTTCAAGACAGGTACAGTTATTATGATGCTATTTAATGTAGTGACATCAGTGATGTAACATTTATGTTACAAAGCGGGGGTTAAAGCTTTCTAGTTAGTAGCCCCTGCAAAAGGGATGACGCAGACAACATACTAAGCTTCTGCTCCCAGCACACCAGTGAGCTGACAGAGATGCGAGAGCTTTGGGCCTAAGTTGGAGCACACTCAAGAGCTAGTGCCAGGAGGAAATCCCTTTTTGAAACACTTAACAGAGCAGACCTTTCTGAGGTCAGACCCTTGCTGCAGCTATAGGAAAGGTGATCTCATACTGTCTTTGGCTGTTTGGGGAGCCACCTCAACTCCATCACCTTCTCCTGCTCCGAAGTGCATACTGCTTGATGACGTCCTGCACTCGCCAGTGCAGATGAACTGAGAAGAGTTTTCCCTGTGTCTCCTTTAGTACATCTGTGAAAAAAGAGATGCAATTTATCTCAAGCATCTTTGGCAGAAGGAAAGTAAAAAAATTATGCGAAACCACAGCCTAGCTGAAGGAACTGAAAACAGAAGTAGTGGCCAGAAGTTTTCAGCTCAAAGAGACAACAAAGACCTAGAAAACAACTGAAAGACTGCACTCCACAATGCTCCTTGTAAACAGCAGTGTAAATTTAAGCAACCCTGTTCTCCAGCTCCCTTTTTTGTATTACAGTAATACTTCAGCTTGGCTAGTTCCCCGCCTGGATCCACAATGTGGCCACACACACCTCATGGCTAGCACAACGGAGGAGAGGACAGCCAAGCACGAATAAATCAAAGACAGGGCAGCACAATCACTTTGAGAATGGGTTGGGACATCACAGAAATGCAGGGATGTGGAAGCTTCCGATGGCTACTGCTGCTGCTGCTCCAGCTTACTGACACTCAGCTGCACCCTGTCCCACTGGGTTACAAGCACTCCTAGAGAATTGAGTGTGGCAGCATGCACCAGTAGAGGAATTCACCTACAAATACAGTCACTAGGCTTGCTGCCTCCATGAGGACACACTCGTCACCTCACATCACTGCTAATGGAAGGTTGACTGTTCAAGCAAGGTACTATGGGAAGTAGGGTGGGAGGTTTCAGCGGGAAACTGAGTGAGAGAGCATCTGTAACCCGCAGCCTTTGTGCTAAGTTGGTTTTGATGAAAAGAAAGGGGAGAGAGCTTCAGGGGGAAGTATGTATCACCCAGCTGACAAGGCCCACTGGAAATGCCATGAGACATACTGGAAATGAATGTAGCACACACTGGAGATGTTCAGTGTTTTGGGAGGCTAACACCTAGCTCTTACATTGCCCTCACTAGCCACAGAACATAAAGAAGAGCAATGCATTTTATACCTGGAGACACTGTGGCACAGAGAAATTTCACAGAACTTCTCCAATGGGATAGGCAAGGGGCGGGTCCCAAACCCCAGCGCCATATAGGAGTTGCATGTTCCTTTATTTCCCACTGAGCAAGACCAGCAGATCTGTTTAAGACTCTGCCAGTCACAGCTGAAAATAGCAAAGGGATATGAAACATACCTGGTAGTCATAAAGATCTAGACAGATGAATGCTTGTACTGAGTCTCCATGTCCAAGTATTTAGTTTGTTTTGCTTTGGATTTATTTAGAAAGGAAACTCATTGCTTGTATTTGTCCGCCTAAATTTTTCTAGGCATCTAAAGGAAATGCCTATTAATTTTTGAGACTAAATAGGATATGCAAATTTACATAATTTCAGCCACCCAGAAGTGACATATGTGTCTAAACCAGTTGTCTAGATTCCCTCTGAGGAGGAGAAAGACATCTCCAGAGGACAGTTCATCCCACCTACAACAGGCTGGGTGATTATCACTCCAGAGGTGCCTGCATTTCTGCACAGGATATAGACAGCAGCTAGTTGTCTAGCTGAGACCCAGCGAATCTTAACCTCAGCTAGCTCATGTCAATAGAGATCCTGTCTTCATTAAAGAACTAAGACAAGCAAAACTCAATGAGCTGTCAATCAATAACGTTTTATCCATCGTAGCTGACCACAAAGCAATATGACATGAATACAGATGAATGGACATTTGATGTGCTGATCCAGGACCCTGTTACTGCTTTGAACACAGGCTGCAGTTTTGTGTTTTATCGGCGTTTGAAAGTATCAATCAAACTACACCAAGGACTGTGATGTGTTGCTGGTTCTGGATATCTCCAGCGTTTACAGGATTTCTGAAGTGTTTGAAAAGGAACTTGACTCGCCCATGTTCTTCCAGATTTTCAAGGGTCAAAATGACACATGCTTGACCATATGATTGCATTTGAGAAACTGAGAAATCATCTGTGAAAGAAGATGAAAAACATTCTAAATATTATTTACAAAATTTTGTGCATGTTTCTGCTTATCAGCTATACAGTAGCTACACAGCATCTGCGCAGTGATGATTATTAACATGGCATCAAAGTTTTACAGATGAAAATGCCCTAAGATTTATTCCTGGGCTGAGACTCTGACTCAGGTCAGCAAACAGCACCTCTTAAATTTGCCTTTGAAAGCAGCTACCATACCATGTTATTTTGGTTTCTTGTCATTGTCATAAATCCAGTGCATGTCGTCATAGACTATTAAGTGGGCATTTCCTACAGCCACATCCTAATTGCTATAATAATTTCAACCCCAAAGCCTCCAAACAAATGATCAGCTTCTGACGCAGGAACTCAAGCAAAATCTGGGAGGGAAGAGCTGTCCACTCTCTGAGGTGTAGCAAGATAAGCAAGCTGTTCCTGGGCTGACATATGTATTAACAATGGGCTGTACAGAGAGAGTTGGTAACACATCCGAGATCATGCATTAACAGGTACCTATAACCAACATCTTGTACAACATTTAATATAAGGATAAATAAAGGCAGCAGCAACAGCAGCCTGGACTGGGCACAGAACAATCAGCTAGCTGACTCGAGGCAGGGAAAACAGCAACAAGATAACCAAGATATCCACTTCCAGGAGGAGCTGGCTGCTGCCTTCCATTGTTTTAACCACCCTGGCCATTTATGGGGTCCATCTACAATTGGAAAATCACCTGTAAGTACCTTCATATCTGGCTTTGGATAGAGGCATCATGGCTCCTTATATTTTGGCTCCTGTAAAATAAAAGCATTTGTTTTGTGAGACGCTGGTTTTAGCAGCAAGCCAGTGTAAGTTCCTTCTCACTGCTTGTTCTCATTGCTTTTCCTCCCTCAGTTTGGTCGTAGACCTCTTTGCAAAGTCACACAAAAAACCAGATCACAAACTAGATTAGAGGTGAAAAATAGCCTTTTTTGCGGTTCCTCAAAATATCTATGGCAGCAAAACAAAGAGTTAGCAAGTTAGTGCCTCAGAAGGGCACAGAATCAGGGAGAGAAGGGTAAGGACCTTCTTAAGCCTATTTCACTATCTCACAAACCGATGTGACAAATGCAGGCCTGAATAACATAGGAGTAGTTCAGGATGGAGGCAGACACAGAAACCACGCGACCAGCTGTGGAAGCCAAGTCCCAGTGGATGCATCTCCTCTCAGTAAGAAGGGATGCAGGCCTAGAGGGGTAATGGGCACACAGGACGCAAAGCTGACATTTATATTTGCGTTATTTCCAGCACAGAGCAGATGGCAAGGAGATGCTCTGTAATTTCTATCCGAACCCCAAAGAATCTCAAATCCCTATATTAGTTGGTCACCTTATGGTCATAAATTAGTCCTGAGTGCTGCCAGGTGACAACAGCTTCCTGCTCGAAAGCAATTGCCATTCTAAGCAGGGCACGGCTCCATAGGACCTTGACTTTGTACGATTTATAACAGGTAAAAATGAAGTCAGGGCTTTTCCACTGCAGGTACAAAGTGCTGGTGGTCTCTGAAACACAACTTGGTGCAGCCGCTGGAGGTCACTCCCAATAGCAGGGTCCTCTGAGCTTGGAAACTTGTTGGTTTGTGACTAGGATTAGGGGTTTTCCAGCAGTGGCCTCAAATTCAGAAGCAGAAACAACACAAAAGAAGGAACATTAACACAAGAGGGAAGCTTAACATACCAGGAGAAACACAAAAAATTTTTTTACACTTATGCACTTATTTATATTGCATATAAGACAGATATATAGAGAAAAATGTTCAGAAACGTCTAGATAAATTGCACACCTCAGTATTCATCATTTCAGTATCAACTCCCTAAAAGAACTCAGATAAAATACAAAAAGGATACCAGAACACCTACCCTGAAACTAATTTGTTTGAATTTGAGCACACCGAACTGACACGACTATTAAATACTCTTGAACTCAGAAGAGGAGGAGAAAAAAGAGGAGAATCCATCCTATTTAATAGAACATCATCTCTTTAGGTCCAAATGCACCTTTCTAAAGGGGAAGCACCTTTGATGACCCTTAACTCTTCAGCTGTGTGTATGTCTACCAGCACTGTGGGCTTGGGGATTATGACTTACCCTGCATTTGCAAATACAGAGCTGAAAAAAAAAGCCCCCAAAACCCTCTGGCAGTACAAGATAGCTGTATGAAAATGGAATAAGACTGACAAGAAAATAATCTCTAAGAGACTTTTGGTTACCAAGAAGTGTGAAGTCAGATAGTAATGAAAGCCTAACTACACACATACCTGCTGTACCGTCCCCTAACACATCGCAGCATTGCCTTGGTAAGGGTTACCTCCCTACAGAGAGGGGCAACAGCATCTACATTTTAATTTAGAAGGGGTTACTCAAAGAGGTTACAGAAGTGAGAGGCAATGGAGAAGCTGCTACCTCTGTGGATACTTCAGCCATTTGCAGCAAGCCACAAGCCTGACTTTGTCAATCATGGACATTAAACATTGACAGACGAAGACGCTAACTAAAAAGTGTCTTGCTCTCTAGTAAGTTCGGCTGCCCATGTCTGTCCTGGGAATTAAACAAAACTGAGCAGAAACTGAGACAAGGTTTGTGGAGAACCAGCTGTGAAGACCAGACTTTTGAGTCTTTTTATGAAAAATAGTAAATGGGTCACATGTGCAGCCTGTTTACTATTTTAAGAACTGTCTTCTCTGAAATAAATAACATCTGCTTTAAAGGCCAAACACTGATATCCTTGTTCCAGACAAATTGGCAGGGTTATGACAAATCTACCTTGCTTTTTACAAGGAGACACACAGAGCAGGCACTGCAGATGGGACTGGGAGAGAGTGAGAGGCTCATATTATGCTCCCCTGACAAAGGCTGAGGGCTCCAGGACAGACATATGAGAAAAACACTGGCAGGAGGAGTCAAAAAACGCTGCTTGCCCGTAAAATACAACCCAGGTTAGTAACAAGTTTTAAAGCTGTAAAGGGAGAACTGATAGATTTCTACACTGCACAAAAATAGAAACAAAACGGTGCCTAAAAAAATTTGAAGATACCTTGCAAAGCAAAAAAGGAGCTAAGCAATTTATGATACACCTAAAGAATGATAAATTAAAATAGGTTAATGAAAAATATGTTGAGAGGCATTGTAACAAACAAGACATGACAAAAATCCCAAGCTTTTCAGTTTATCTACTCAGAAAACACAGGCAAAGGAAACATCCTCTTCCCACATCCCACTTTTGCCATAAATCATATCAATCCAGGGAGTTCCTTTACTTTTGTTCTGGTTTTCTTATTTGATCCCAAAATTTATATGCAAAATAGTGCAGTTTAGCAAAAAATGACAAAGGAGTCAGCTGGATCCCATGTGACTTTAATCACCTCAAAAGAAAACTGCCTGACAATTCCCTCTCTAGCCATTTATTTAGATTTCAGATATGGAAAAGCACTGTGAGGAAACACAGAAGTACCCTTTATGTACTGCAAAGCAAAGTCAGTTCTTGTCATGAGATGCAGTGCCTGGATATGCTTTCGGCAACTGAGGCATTAATATCCTGTTGGAAGCAGGCAAAGAGGGCAAGGTTAAGGCTCTCTGCATCTGCAACCCAAAGCTGCCATGTGTGCAAAAGCCAGGGAAGGACAGATAGGGCAGAAAGCTGGGAAGGGAGAATGCATTTGAGGAAGTCACATCCGCTGTTTCTCCACAATTATTTTGGTATGTTGAACTAGTTTAAAAAAATCCAAACCAACCAACTTCAAATAAACAGCAAAAAAATTAAGTAAGACAAAACAACACTTGAAAAACCTAGGTTGCTGCATGGAGTCAATTTTCAACAGTGGACTGTGGAAAGAAAGCTGGAAGTGATAAAGGCAAGAATCATACTTGGCAGTTCATAAAGACAAATCTCTTTTCTTCGTAAGATTGCAGGCTATAAACTAATGAAAAAAAATGCTATCAAGAAGATTAGGGCCTTTATTTTCCACTTAAGCTTATACTGATAAAACAGTTTTTACAATAGTGTGCTATGCACGTGATAATCCAAGACATCTTTAAAACTAGCATGTATTTCAAGCTTCAATGACGACAGTATCTGGGCTCTTGAGACTTGATGCTAGAAAAATCTTTAATTAACTGGGATGGCAATGCCAATTTAAGATCATGGGCACAATGGGATTTAGTGAGTATTCTACACAATTGGATTAAAAGGAATAAGAGATACCTCCCACTTTAGTAAGACTGAATGCATTCAGTTTGAAGATTTCATATTCCAGGGGGAACGAGATAAAGGTGTCCACTTTATCTGCATTTATTTTAGTGTTATCCTTGCTAAAAAAGCAGAAGTTTCTTCAGTTAAACCGCATGGAAGACATCATAATCCTGCCATCTACAGATGAAGTCTTAAGACATATGCCTATCAAATACTACCAGTTTTCTCACTTACCCGACCTAATACGTCAGTGTGAGGATGCAGAAAACTACAGATTATAAAAATTAATAAAATAAATGCAAGGGGATGTCCCAAAATCTCCAGGTTTCTAGAAAACAAGTCCAACTGGATTATACCTAGCTCTACCAGCAGTTTAGACCAGCAGATTTTATACTTTTTTATCATTATTAATAAAACAAGAAGCTCAGAAAACTCACTGCTACGGTTTTGTTGATTAAAATTGAGATACAGCAGAGTGCTGAGTATGTATTTTTGCACAGTGGTCATATGACATTCCTAACAGTCACTCTTCAGAAATGTTGCTTTAGATGAATGCACAAGGCAGAAATTTAACTACTTTTCACTTTTAAAAAGCTTAACGAACTTTTATGCCACTGATTAGATAGCTTTTACAGCAACATTGGTAAATCAATACATGTTTCAAACCCTCATAATTTCTCAAAGCCTTCAGGAATCACTGAGGAGTTAATTCTGGAGCTGTCTGGCTTGCTGAGGCTGCCAGTTTATATGAAAGAGCAATGCTTCAGCCTAGGATCTCTCAATCTGCAGTTTAGAAAAAGGAAAGTACAATCTTACAGAAGAAGTTGTTATCACAGGGTTATCAAGAGGGATTCTAGCTGACATCGATTGCCTGTATCAGATGTGTATTTTCCTCTCTTCTTGTTAGATATGTCGTGTTAGATAAAGCAGGTTCTACAGATTATTTATGCTGTAAAGATTTGGAATAAAAAAGGTTTTCATTGCTCTGAGAAATGAATTGATTTAAACAATCGAACTAGCTAATTTCCAAATGCATTTCCATTCAGACACAGAAATATCAAGCCCTTCATTAGGGCACCAGTTGTTCAATGACATTAGCTGCATCTTACCAATATTATCAATCTATTCAATGTTTACTTCTATAAGCAGCCCCATGGATGTGTAAAAACAGTCTTTTAAAGTGATGTCCACAGAAGCTGTTCCATAATGTTAAATCGCTTTCAGGATTTCCAGCCAAAGTGGACTTTTCTAATATATTGTCACATATTTCTCCAAGCTTATCATTCTTATCTCCAAATGTGTATCCACTGTCTCCAAAGTCTCTAGATCTCTCTCCCTTTTTTTTCTTTTTCTACACTCCCCCAAACATCAGCCAAGTTTACTCCAGCAGACAACGAGGAGAGACAGCATTACTCGTCCTAACATACTGCCTACAGTACCACAGTGACAACTGAATAGAGGAACATGTGGGGCTGGTAGCAAGGCCAGAGAAGAATCTGTCTGGTTTCAGCTTACAATTTTTGGACACAGATAGAAAAAAGACCTAAGAGAAATCTCCACTGCTTAAGAAACTTCCTTTTTCTTCTACAACGCAAACAGAGCATGGACAAAAGAACCTAAAGCATTCAGTGCAATACATTGGAAAGGGCAACTGCATTCATCATCATGATTATTAAAAATAAATTAAGTGGCAAGGTTAAAACCAATTCACCTTTGTTTCCCACTTACTGTAGCTATTTATAGCCAGACAAAGCGCATGGAATATTGTTGCCACTTTGATTTTGAGATCCAACATCCAGCTAATGCTAGTGAAAATGAGGCACATGATGTAGGGCCACGCGGAGTTTGGCTTCATGTGATCAGGGACAAGCAGGACCTAAAGGCAGGCCACTAACCGAAAGAGCACTAATCAAGGAGAACAGGGAGAAACCTGTCACAAAAACAACATCACATGTTGCTTGATAATGCTTCAGTGGAAACCCCTCATAGCATACTCTGAGCTGCCTTTGCATCTTTAAAAAACTAAACTGTAAATGCGCTAAGTATTTATATTAAAAATTTCTCACTTTTTGTCTCCTACAGAAACAGAACCCAAAGACATTCAGAAAAGTCTGGGGTGTACTAAAAATTTAAGTATTTCAGTTATTTTCTTCCTCCCTAGAATTAATTTGATGAGGCTAGCACTTAGTAAGAAATATGATTTTAAAACGCTGTTTGATTTTTCAATTGTTGGTGTGCTAACAAAAAAGTATTCCATCTTGCAGCAGAGGAAGGATTCACCATCAAAAGAGACTGGCTGTCAGAGATGAAAGAGAGTAAAGAAACGGAGAGAGCCATTTTAAACATATAAGACAAGACTTTCATCTCATGCTGGACCAGGTGGGACAGTGCTATTAACCTTGGGAAAAAAATCTGACAGTAGTGAAAAAGGAAAGAAGATGAAGGAAAAAAAAGGAATAATTTACCTTCAATAACTTTTCTGATCTGTATCGACACATTTCAAGAAGTCTACATTTATGCTTTTCCATGGGTGAAGGTTTTGCCATATGTCCCCTACATCTTTCTGTACACCCAGAAGTGTCGATGTGAGTTTTTTGATAGTGAGTGTGTGTGTGTGTGTACTTTGTCCGCCTGCCTGCTCTGGTGCTGCCTGTGGATACCTGGGCAGAGCATAGTGAATTCATGGACCACTCCTTTGCTTGGGTCACCTATATATCTTTCTTTCACTTCGGCAGTGTGTGACACTGACCGGGAAAACAGTGTTAAAGCCAGACATTTCTGTAGTTTATGTTATTCCTGCATGAAGAGTAGCTCCATTCCAGCTCTGCAGCTAGAGAAGCGACTCTTTCCAGATCCAACTCAGTCGTCCCATCAGTGCTTGAAAAACTCCCTCTGTGGGATTCCACAATCACTTCTTTTCTCTGCAATGCATTTGTAGACTAAATTCTCCTTGCTCTTTGCAAGTGCCTTCCTTACATTTTAAGTGATTTTTTTTTCCCTGAGAACTAAATGGATTACTTTTTATCTTGCCCTTGAGGGACACGAAAAACAATTGCTCTCAATCCATTTTGTAAGAAATGGAAAACATGCTTAAGTTCCCTGTCAGCCTTCTCTTTTCCATACCAAACCAGTCAGTTCTTTCAAGTTTTCCCTTTGTGTCACGGTATATACTTTTACGTCTCACTCTAAGTACTTTGACCGTTAATAGGTGGCAGCCCATAGCGGGCTCAGTTGATCTCAGTGTGAGCCAGGACGGAAGCGACAGCCTTGATGTCCACGGAATCCGTTGTGGCACCTCCAGGAACTCCCAGTGACGATTTTAGAGCTAGGCAAATGGCTTTGTACCTGTCCTCTGAGGGATGTTCCCTCCGTTTCCAGGCCCTGTGCCCAGCCTGGCCGTTTCCCTCCACCTTCCTTGGGACCACGCTGCCATGTGGGCTTACCCAGCCCCACGGCCCCGACCCCTCCGGGGGGCTCGGCACTGCAGAACGCTGCCCCGTGAGGAGGGCGAGCTCTCCCCCCACGACAGCACTGTGCGCATTATTCAGCGACTGGGGACTGTCTTTCTTTCTTAATTATTTTTTGGGGGGGTCTCTATGGCGCGACCAAACGAAGCAAAATAGGGCTCTGCCCTTACCCCGGGGGGCGGGGAGAGCCGCTCACCTGCGCCCGTGCCCGCGGTGGCGGGGCGGGGGCGCGGCGCGGGGCGGGCGGCGGAGGCGGGGCCGGCTGTACTCCGCAGCCCGCCCGCGGGGGCTTGGGCATCTCTGCGCACCGGGAGGTGCGAGCGGCAGCCACGCCGGGCTCGGGGGGTGGCGGTGGCGGGGGCGGCGGCGGTGGCGGTGGCGGTGGTCTCGGTGGCATGGAGGGCGCGAACCTCGTCCGGGAGCTGGCGCACGCCGTGCTGCTGCTGCTGAGCCTCTTCCCCGCAGGTGGGAGCCGTGGGCGCGGGCGGCGAGGAGCCCCGCGGGGCCGGGGCGGCTCGGGCGGCCACGGGGAAAACTTCGGCGCTGGCAGCCCCTTCCAAGGGGCCAACGCCGCGCCGGGGATCGGGCGGCAGCCGGTGGTGTGCCTGGCATCGCCCCGCACTGCCCTTGCGGGACGCCCCGCCGGGGGAGATAAGATCCTTTGTTTGCTGTGCGCGGGTATCGAGGGCTGGGAGAGGGGCAGGCAGGGACATTCCCACGTCCCCCGCCCCATCTGCCCCGCCGGGCTGTTTTGACAATAAACTGTCTGGTGATCAGTACAAAATGCCCCCGCTGTTAAGTGCTCATTGAACAATGGAGAGGAATGAGCCGCCGCCGTCAGGTGTCCGTCGCGCCCCAGCGGATGATGAAGCCTCCCCGGGGGGGGGCTGATGGGCTCGGTGCCCCGCCGCAGCGCTGGGGCGCCGAGGTGCAGGGCTCGCCGCGGGACGCGGAGCGGCGGAGCCGGTCTGCTCTGGCGCGAACAGACCATCGCGGTGAAGAGGAGACTGAGCGGCGCTGCTCAGGCCTTCGGAAGGTCAGCCGGTGCTAAAACTTTGGTGTGTCGAAGGTTCCCTTCCTTGCTGCAAAGGGGCTTTACTTGCCTGACCTCATAGCCCTGGCACAGAGGGCTAGTGGTTTTAAATACTGCGTGTGGCAGCAGCGCTTGGCAACTTTGCATATGGCTTTCGGAGTTGCCATGCAGCTCCGTGCCTGGTTTTGTAGGCTTACGAGGCTTTTGGCCGTGTCTAGGGCAAAGCGTCGTAAGCAGGTCGCTGCTAGGGTCCGTGGAGAAATTTGGCCTTGGGCACCGAAGTCTGAAAGCGGGTAACGTGAAAGGTTGTTTTGCTACTTACCTAAAAGCGATCTGAGCATCCAGGGAGGCGATTCATAGCGTTAGGTGTTTAACGTCTGCTGCCACCACCAGAGAGGAGCCTTGCAGAGCACCCTGTGTGAGACAGCCGGGGAGGGCTCCGCCAGCCTGTGCCCATGCTGTTGGGATGCTAAAGCATCAGGAACTAATAGTGACGATTTACACTTCTTCACTTAAGCACTTTACTTGGGGATGTGAGAGAGTCACTCGCTGATTTATAAATATTTTTGTTAATGGTTTTGTTTAGGTAACTTTTTATGTTTGCTCCCTTTTTATTTATTGGTAATCTGAACTAGTGTGGTGTCTGACAATTTGGACTTTGCTGTTTTCAAAGATCCACATACGGCTGCAAAATGCTAGTCCTGTGGCCACGGGCACGGGAAAGACTCCCATCAGTGAGTTACTCCTAGAAAGAAATTTAAAAAATGTTGAAATGATCAATAACTGCCAATGTTCTATACTTCGTGTGTTTCTTGCCTGCACTTGAAGGTTATCCTTCATCGTATGGTTAGACTGTCCTTAAAGAAAGATTGAGAAGCAGGTCACACTGGCAGCATCTCCTGGAAGACAGAGATGCAGGTTCCAGAGTATTGGAGAGGTAAGGAGGGAACCTTTCTCATGATCTTTCATCTTTTCTGGATCCGTACACTTAACCTGTAGAAGACTTCACCTCAGGGTCACATCAGACGAACTTGTGTGAACAAAACCACACCATGTTGTAGGCAGAAATTACTTGCTGCGGCAAAAGACAACAGTTTTTGGGTATGTATGCACAATGCCTGTGTATCACACGGATATTGGAATATTCTGGTTAGTTTAGTGGTACTGGAGGAGATACTAGTGATGGCTTGTGTCCTTGCAGCAGTGTAGGGGAATGCCAGAAGTGACAGGCAAGACAGAGCTGTTCTGGATTGCACTAGAGCTAGCGTGATACTGCATTACTTTTGAGTTTGCCTCAGTGCAGACACTTGGCCGAGATAATCGTGCACAGTCCCCATTGAGACCTATCCTGTTTATCAGTATTTGAATTTATATTAAGTATCTTTCTTTGGCTGTTGGTCAAGAACTTCTTCCTTTGGTTGCAGACAGGGAAGGAGGATGTAGAAAACAGAGCTTAACATAGCTTCTCAAAGAATAAGTCATTCACCTCTTCTCTTCATAGCTTCTTTCTACATCTTGTTTTTCGTGCATCCTAACATTTTCTTCTATACTTCCTTCCATTTGGGGATTGCCTAATCCTCATTTTGTTGCAGTGTTCTGGAACGATCTTTTCTCTCTGCCTCTTCTGTCCACCCTCAGGGCTTGCCAGAGTCTCTGTGGCATTTCCATCCTGTGGTCATGGAAGACTGGACATAGTTCTGTTCAGCATCCAGTGCAACCTTTCTTTTTTTTTTTTTCCAGTCAGCTGCAGAGTAATAGGAGACTCTCCCTGTGCCCAGAGGGAAGAATGTCTGTTTTCATGATGCTTCCTGCTACCTGTCAGCCATGAGGGAGGAGGCTTGAAAGAGGAAGATTGAATTTGATGAGGATTCTGATTGCTGTCACTCAGTCATTGCTTTGACCCCCCTCAAGCCATCTGAGTATCCTGCCCTCCCTACTCCCTTGTTGCCATTTCTGCTCTTGCCTTCTCCTTTTCCACCCTCCCCAATGGCAGTGCACATTCTCCTGTGTAGAAGTGTGGCCCAAGACCACTGCCAAGAGCAGAATGAAAATAACAAAGATTGCTCAATATTCCACTCTTTTTCCTTGCTTTATAACTGGGAACCCTCTCCCAGCAAGTGCGTAAGTGATTTTTTTGTTCAGGCTTTATTATAAAGAATGTGACAAATTTGGCAAGAAGTGAGACTCCCATTTGCATCCTGTTTAAATACCATTCATAGAGACTGGAGGCATTTCCATGTGCTTATTTTGCCAGAGAGAGCCTCTTGTCAACAGATGACTGCAGCTGTAGTACTGTTGGGTTCCACTGGCTCTCTGTGGGTTTTCCGTCTCACTTCAGCTCTCCCAGAAATCTGTCATTGATTGTCCAAACAGTACCACTTCTTTGCAGGTGCCTAAATTAATCAAAGGATTCTGAGTCCCCCTCAAGAAGGGATATGCTGCACCAGAACAGAGGTGGAATTGGAAGGGATATGTCTTTAGTGCGTGTAAACATAAGCTAGGACAGGTGTTGGGAAGAACATCTGAGTCATATTCGAGCCAGTAAGAGGTTCTCCTGGTGAAACCTGTCTTTTTTGTCTCTGATCTGTTCTGAGAGACGCTAATGATACCTCTATAGTCTTTACATTTCTGTGTAAACTATAATTTCTTGCTAGTGTGAGCTATTAGAAAGATTTGTAAGGCATATCTAGAGCTGCCAAACTAAATACCAAATATTATGCATTTGTAGTTTGAAGGAAAGCTGCTTTCTAGTCTGAACAGTAAACACTGGCGTCATCTGAAGGTAAGAAATAACAAATTCTGGTTAAAAAGAACCACATAGCATCAAAGAATTTCAACAACATACATGGTTATCTACAATACACAACAACTGATATAATCTCCTATCGGTCTTGTAGAAGAAAGGCAGTAATTGCTCAAGGTTAAGACAATTTTCAGGTTTTTTTCTGTCCACGAGGATGAGTGCCTTTGCAGAGATCAAGTGTTGCACATTGTCTTGCTCTGTGGATGTGGCACATGATTTTACAGATGTTGTTTTCTTTTTCATCTATTACAAACATCTTCCAGGATTTTGACTCATTTCCTTAAGTCTCCTTCAGCTGTTCAGAGAATGGCTAGAGGAAATGAGGTCTGATATCCTAATGCATTACATTTACTGTAAGTACCCTCTTTAAGTATAAAATTTAGTTTTTTTAAAATTTCTAAATGTCTTTTTGTCTATTCTCCTGCACAAGAAAAAACTTGCAGATGTTTCTGTCCTTTAAAAACTCAGCTTCCCTGGCTGAGACTCTTCAGCCGTAACAAACCTTAAGGTGTTCATTGAAACCTTAGGCAGGAGAGAAGGGCTGACGCTAAAGGTATCTAATAAAAGTGGTGGCTTTTACAGTGGATTTCAGTACGTTACATCTTCTGGACTTTTATTAAATAAAAATCTGAAGAGAATGCACATAGAAATCACTAGACCTTGACATAAAAGCAATTTTAAAATTACTAATATTCCTCCATATTATTTTACTGCAGAAGTATTGTGCTTGGCTTTTTCAGTGACTTCAAGGAAAGTACAAGGGTTTTTTCCGACAGGACCCTCTTCAACAATAAATCCTGCAAACAGTCATAAATGAGTGTAATTTTACGTTTGTGAGCAGTCTCCTTGGCTGGTTGCCAAACCTAATGACAACTGAAGTGTATTGTTTGTCCACTGGCCAAGATAGCTGCTGTTAGTGATAAAAGCGTAAAGAGAGTGTAAACATCTGTGTTTGAAGGGAGAATGTGACTCCTATTTTCTAGGGTATACCAATTAGAAAGCACAGTAAATGTTATTCTCTCAGTGGATTTACTCTTGGGGATTATATTGATTTATTCTGAAAACAGAAGTTTTCAGATTTAATGGATTTTTAATGATATTTTTCATGTTGCACCAGATTTTATTTTTTTTTCAGCATATAAGTCTCTTGACTTTAACAGCAAGCAAGCATATAAATAACAGAAAACTTTCTAATTTTACTAGCATGCTGCACAACTTCTTGGATGTTCCATGTGGATCATTCCTGGAAATTAAATTAAAATAAAGCATCACTAAGTAATGGTACAAGCTATGGGGTTTTTTGTCACCGGGGTTGTGAGGAGGGGGAGCGGGGGGTGTGGGGGGGTATGTGCTGACTGCATAAAATATCTAATTTTAAGTGTCATCTTGAGAGGTAAATCTGTAATCATGCAACACAGTCATTAAATATCTGATACAAAAAAAATTCTGTGGCCAACTAGGCACTGACAGTTGTAAATCTAAGCGATAAAGACGGTGCATGGGCTGATTTAAGTTAAGAAGAGATGAAAACTGGCAGGGAAATGTGAAAATCAGAGATATACATCTCTTGCAGGTTCTCTGGAATCCTGGCAAATGCTAGGTAAGTCCTACATATCCTTTCTTATCCTATCAGTTCCTGTGTTAAGCTAAGTGGTGCTCTTCTGCTTAGGCTGGGAGAACATGCTCTTCATGAGGGATTAGAGGGCTGGGGCACATCTCCTATGAGGACAGGCTGAGAGTGTTGGGCTTGTTCAGCCAGGAGAAAGAAGGCTTTCAGTACCAAAAAGTTGCTCTACAAGAAAGCTGGAGAGGGATTTTTTACAAGGGCATACAGTGATAGGACAAGGGGGGATGGCTTTAAGTGGCTGAGGTTTAGAATAAATGTTATGAAGAAATTGTTTACTGTGAGGTTGGTGACAGCTGGGACCGATTTACCCAGAGACGCTGTGGGTGCCCCATTGCTGGAAGCGTTCAAAGCCAGGTTGGATGGCGCTTTAAGCAACATAATCTAGTGGTAGGTGTCCCTGCCCTTGGCAGGGGGTTGGAACTAGATGATCTTTAAGGTCCCTTCCAACTCAAACCATTCTGTGATTTTGTGAAATGGAGTGGACGACTTTTACAGAAAGGCTTTGTGCAAAACAGAGGAAAAAGAAATCAAGCTTGTTGATTATAGCCTAACATTCAGAGCCTGCATGCTCCTAGGGAGCTGTGTAATAGAAATGTTTTGGGTGTTCACATACTTAGGCTACTCAGAATTGACTAGTTTGCTGCTGAAGGGTGTCACAAGATTTAAAACTTGCTCCTGGCTTTCAGTCTGGTTTTTGTTCAGGAGTTAATGGCTGCACTGATGTCACATATCAAAGGTTTGGCCCACAGCCCTCAGGACTGAAAACTTCATTCTTTGCTGAATGAAATCTGACTTTCTTGTGCATTCACCTGTCTCCTACAGTCAGGTTTCTAAGAGACATGTAAGTCTTGGGAAGCTACTACAGAACTGTAGGAATAAGGCTGGAGGAGAACTGTAGAGACCTGGTCTGTCCTCTGCTCTACCCTGTCATCAGAGCAGACCTCCCCATGTAGACTTTCGGCTAACCTCTTCTAAGATGGACTTGTGATGTAGAGTCTACCACATGTTTTTTCTAGTACGTAGTTGTTAAAGGTCAAAAGCTTCTTCTGATACCTAACCTAATCTCCCTTGCTGGTTGCTTAATTCCATCCTTTTTTTTATCCCTGGTCTGTCAGATAAAATGAACTGCTGATAACCGTACTATTTATAATAATATTTTAAACACTGGCAATGTAACATCTTTGGCTTCTCTTTTTAATGATAAACCTTTTCTAGCCTTTTAGTGCATCTTTTGTAACTCCTCTTGTTCTCAGCCGTCTCCAAATTGTCTGTATTTCCTCCAGATACGATGTATAAAATTGACATCTGACTGCAGATGAGAAATGTAATGCTCCCAGGTTCTATAAAATAGTTACCTCCCCCTGTACTAAATGCTCCAATTTGATTCAAAGCATTGTAAATCTGATTTTAATCATGATCTAAATCAGCCAACAGTAAGCCTCATTTTAACTGTTTTGCATTTGTACTTAATCATTTTGTAAAGAAAGGTTTAACCTCCTTTATTACCACTGAGATAGTTTTAATTAAATATAGCCTTTGCAGGTAATGTTATACTTACTATGATTAATCATTGTGCCTGTATTTAAGCAATTATGTAGCTTGTTGTATATACACTTGCTCTGATTCTTCGTGTGTATGTTTTAGTGTGAAAATAGGAAGTGTTGACATTTCTTGTATAAATGATTTTTACCGATTATTTGTATTGATTACAGTGAAGGAAACAAGAATTCTGAAGTGTTCTTCCGTTAGATAAATAGCACCACATAGAAGCCAGCCAATTCAGAAGAAAAAGCTCATTGAGAAATGTTTTGAAACAAAGAATTAATGTCTGAAAGGCCTATCTGTAGTCAAAACTGGTGGTTTAGAATCACTATGGTACAAAAATTTTAGATCTAGTCCATCTCCTCTTTTTATTCTTAGAATGATAATGGAATGAAACATTCATGGGGTTTTTTCTACTCCTGATCAGTAATTCTTCTTTGAGTGGGCAAGTTGCTTAGTTGAGTTGTATTGAATGAACTGAAATAAAATAGTTCTTCTGCACCTGCTAGAAAATTCCGGATGCCAAAGGCTGGTTTATCACTGCAGCATAACCTCCCTAGAGGTGCTCATTGACTGATTTCCGTGAATCCAGTAGTTTGGTTATCTTTAAAATGTTGGCAGCAAGCATACAGTTTGAATCATTTTTTGCCTTTTTTTAAATGATTATAGGAGCTGTAAGTGTATATTTGTTGTACTCTCAAAATCACTGCTGAATATTTTTCCCTATTAAAAAAAAAAGTGCATTATAAAAATGCTATAGTTTTACTTTTAATGTAATATTAAATTGAATGTGTGGCTTAATAGTGTATTTTTACCTGAAGTGGTTCTTATATGCAGTTCTGTACTAGAAACTGATACTGAAGCATTAATTTTCTGCTGCTCAGTGACTGACTGATTTTCCACTTTTGCTGCTGCTTTTTTTGCTGTTTTGTATGGCACGGTAGTGTTTTCTATGCCTCGATGAGCATAACTTGCTAACTTTGAACAGAACACTATCTTTTACAAAATAAAAACTTTGTCCCAGTAATGTTCATTGTAACATGAGCTATTGAAGTTTTCTATTCCATGGCATGTCTAACTTCCAGGTATTATATATAAAATAGCTGACTTTGCAGTAGTACTAATATTATCATGCCTAGTATTTGAAGTATGCAGCACAATAAGAGGTTGAATGGAGGGAGCAGAAGTAAACCCTGTATTTCTCCCCCCTCCCATAAGCTAGGTTTATTCAGAAGCAATGCTGAAATGGGATTCCCTGCTTAGGCAGGTACTCAGGGTGCACTCACAATGCAATGTCCTCTGTCTCTCCTGGAGTAGGAGGGAGGACTACTTTTTTGATCAGCATCTAGCTGTATATATGCCATATATATGCAATTTGTGACAGGGCTTACAAATAAACTAGAAAATTAAATGCAATTTAAAAGCAAAAGCTAGAAGTGGGACTTCTTCTGACTTTGGAGATGAAGTTCAACAGCCAGGTTTTATGTCTCCTTGCCAGAAGATTGGGGAAATGAAGCGGATTGTCAGAAGTATGTCCAAGTCTCTGTATGTAAGGCATTTCTAAGACAAAATCAGTGAAAGATGTTGCTGGTTGTTAGCATGATGTATCTGGGGTGAGATTTTTCACCCAAGGAAGTTTTGTAGAACATGCCAGTGAATCCTCCAGAAGATGTCCTAGTCACAGTTTCAGAAGGCATATGCCAACATACTTCTCTAATATTGATTAAAAAACTGTTTATATTGGATTTGGTGTTGTCTGTTAAACAATGGTTTTACAGGAATTTTTTTCCAACATCTTAGTTGAAAAGTTGTGCGTTAGTTAGATGAGGGAAATCTAACTTATTTTAGGCTTATTAAAAATCTCAGGATAGATACACTTAATCTATATGGGAAAATATGGAAATATTCTAAAACCTGTCTTTTAATTGGACCCATGTGCCATGTGGCTGCCTCAGTAGCAGAACTATATAAATGCTGCATCTTATTACTAAACCTAGCATTTTCTTCATTAATCTGTCAGGTTTTTTCCGTGAAGGAAAAGAGAATACATAGTATTATGAGCATAAAAGATAGCTGTGTCTTCTGTAATTTTGGTGAATGTGCTCGTTAATCTGGAAGTCTTGTTTATTGCTGTAATCTTCTATGAAAACATACTGAACTAAATATCTAGAGAAAATTAAGAGCAGTGCTCCACTTTGTGGTATTTAATGTGGTCCATCATACAAGCAATGATGACATAATTATGCAGTTATTGGTATATTTTCCCCTCTGGAGGCCTTATGTAGATGATTACCAGTGCACCTTTTAATGAAATTGCTACTATTTGATAAAATTGCTGCCAAGACTTGAAATAATTAGAATTTGCATTGCTAGAAGTCTTATATCTCCTTCCTCAGTTGAGCCTTCTCCAAATAGGCATTAATTCATATTGCAAAACAATTCATTGTCCTCCAGTTTTCTCATTTCTCTTCATTGAAACTATCTTTCACTACATTTCAGAAAACATGCTTTCAAGCCCGTGTTGCTTATTGCAAGGAACATTCATTCAAAATGGAAGTTGAAAGATACTGTACCTTTTAATGGAAATGTCAGCAAAGATAAGTGAGAAGAAAGATCCATTCAAGGAATAGATGGAGCACATGACAACTGAATATGAATACACTGTGCATTAGGGCTCTTTTTCATTCCTTCTAATCATTCTCCACACTTAATTTATAATTTGTTTATTTATGTGTCTAGCAGCTGACAAAACTAACTGTGGGAACAGCTGGTTAATATGTAATTTTGGAAATTAGAGGGAAGAAGGCAATAATTCAGTAGGAGTAGAGATCAGTCTAAATATATAAATCTCAATATTGACAAGTACTGTGGCAAACAGTTGCTCTTTTTCTTGCAAATCCTACTTCTGTGTGTACATAATACATATTTAGCTGTCCTCTATTTCTCTTTGAACAAGAATTATCAGGTAGTTGTTTTACGTATACGCCATTCAAGTTTAAGAAAAACTTGGCCATGCCTATTTACATGGATGGAGTTTCCTCACCCTAGCAGGTGAAACAAAACGAGCAGGGAAGAGAAAGGTGCACCTTTGTCTCTGGAAGGTACAGTTGCTTACCCCAGCCTTCAGCCTTGGGGGAGTGTTGCACTTGCATTCATAGGACAGCTTTCACATGGTTTTGGAGGTCATGTGCAGAATTTGGTCCGCTAAGCCTGCTTCCAAAGTACAGAAGCAAAGTGTTCCTAGCTACATCACTAATTGCAGTGATGAGACCCTCTGCAGAAGGATCTGCTTGCTTCCACCCACAAGCAAGGGATCAGCCCAGGTTCTCACACTTAATCTGCCTGGAGATCCTGTGAATGTCTCTTGGAGAGTGGGATGTGTGGGGCCTGGAGAGCTGGCTGGATTTGTCTTCTTGCCACCTGTCTTTCTTATTCACCACACCTCATTATGAGGGGTGCATAACCTCGCTTCAGGTGTAGCTGGGTGTCTCTTCAGTTGCCTGAACTGTTTTCTCTGCAAGGGGTAAGCACCAAGTACCTTCCACTTGTTCTGTGGAGTGTCCTCCCATGGCAGGAGAGCGTTTTGTGAGGCAAGTCCATATTAAGGCAAGCCCAAATTGTGGAACTAAAAGCTTACTGTGGGGCATCACTCTTAAGGAGAGTGGTCTGGCTGCCTCCATAGTTCCCCATGCTCACGCCTTCACAGATGATAAAGACAACCTTTGTTCTAGCCTTCTGCCGCTTCCTCTCTCAGGTTTGCCATGGGTGAGAATCAGCTGTCTGGTTCCACGCTTTGTGTTGGGAGATCCCTGTTTCTCCTTGCTGCTTGCAGGTGGAATTGGCTTGGCTGCACCTTTGAGTGCTGAACTGGTGAGCTCCTGCCTTCTGCCCTCCACAGTGTCCTTCCTCTGCTCCCTTCCCTTTCAGGTTGAGGGGGTGGGCAAGGTTGGGTGAGAAGACAGAGCTTGCTCTCACAGCTGGTTAAAAATCAAAGTCCTCATTAATCCTCTCCCCTGATTTTCTGCTCAGTAACATACAGGCGCTGGTAATCTAAAGTTTTAGAGCAAGCACAAGCTCATGAGCTTGGTGTTTCTGCTTGGGAGACACAGCATTGAAGGGTCTGTTGGTCAGCAGATAGCACCAACTCTGTTGGATGGGTTAGAAACAAACTGCTTAGTTCTGCGTGGAGCCCTAATCAACTTAGACCCTTAAATATGTGTCTGGTGACAGTTATTTTTCAGTCTCCAAAATGAAGCTGGGGCAGAGGAGATGGTCAGTGTTTTTGTCAGCAAGGATTTGTTTTTTCATATATCCTGAGAGTCCATAATGCTTGTAGGGACAGTCATGTCTTTGGTCTTTTTTGATCTATGTCTTCGAAGAAGACACTTTCATGAGTGTTGGTATGGATGGTTTCTTTTGTGAAGTAAGAGCCTGTACTGCTGTCTGCCTTTTCCCCCACAGGCTGGCTGAAACTGGATCTGATGCAGCTTTCAGAACAGAATTTTAAATTGACATTTGCCATTGCTAAACTTTCCATCTAGCATAAGGGAGGGTGTCTGTTTAGTGAGGTGGAACAAAACAAGTAACCATATGATAGCATCTCTGAAAAATTTGGGAGATTTTACACATCAGTGTAAATGGAAGTTGTTTCAGTGCAATTAGCATGCAAGTTTGACACTTTGTTTCCTTGGGACATGAAATGGTAGGATGAAGAAAGTGTAATTGAAAGGGGTTTACTTTCATGTCCATTATAACATATGTCAAGTGTCTTAGTGGTTTTAACAAATAAAGAGACAGAGTTGGAAAGGCAATAATCCTCAATTAGACTTGTATATAAATCCTGTAGAGAAGATTGAGAAGGCTTCTGACTAGGACCTCTGCACTTGTGTAAAAGAGATGTTTTTTCTTCTACTCTTCCTTCAGACCTGCAGAGGACTTGTGTATTTGAAAACATGTTCATTTTTCCCAGCAGTGCTGGGTATGCTGAAAGAGAATACTGCCTCCCTGCAAGACATGTCTTGCTGATATCCGCAGACCATTGCATCTACAACAGTGCCACTACTTTAACTGATAAAGCATATCTCTTGTTTCTGCTCTGTTGTGTTGTTGTAGATGAGAAACCGCGGTGAGTGAGGTCTGTGTGATAGCCTTTGAAATGAACCCACTGTCCAGAATGCATAAGCACTGAAAAGAAAGCAGTCTCTCCAATTGTATCTAATCCCCACAATCTTACACAAAAGTCATGGACATTTTGTCTCTTCAAGTTTAGCTCCTCTGTTCATTATCATAGAAAAACGTTAACTGCTTTAGAAATCATGGTCAGGATCAGGTCATAGTCAGGTCATCGTTTTTGTTGTGCAGTGTTTGTACAGCTTACAGGACGGTGACTGACATGATGGCTATGAAGGTTATGGACAAGTGCAAGGAGAAGAAGCACACACTCAGATGTGACTGCTGTGCCCTTACAATGTGTCCCAGGCCTGGGGGAGGCAGGGTGAGGAGTTTGCTCTCACTGAGCAGTACTGAACCTGTTGTCAAGGTGCTGCCAGTCCCATGGGCTTGGCAGACGCTGGTACTGGATGTGTCTGTACTGCTGTGTTGTGCCTCTGTCTCTGTTGCCACCTCTGTTGGGAGACATTTGAGATGAGTTTAATGTGGAAGAACGTGGGTTAAGGCACAGAAGTTTTTATTTTGTTTAATTTTTCTCTTGAAGGAACCTGTTGTGTTACAGAGCCGCCATAAACTTCTTGTTCCTTTTAATGTTTAAATACAGGTTGAAAGAGGAAGCCTCCGCAGAGGGACTAATCTGTTAGCCTAAGGTTGTGCGAGAAATCTGTGGCAGAGCTGGCAATAAAATCCACAGTACTTGACTCTTCATCTTATTTCATGGCAGTCCCACATCTGTTGTTTGCTTGGCAGCTGGAGATGGTGTCCAGTTGCTTGTGAGCATGATGTGGACTTGCACCTGATGTGCTTTTCCGTACTACAGCAGTGTGCTGAGGCCAAACAGCTCCAGCATAAACCATATCTTTTTCCCCAGGATGGTGCACTCCTTAGGCAGAGCTTTTTTTGTTTGCATATCCCTTAATTGTTAGAGGAACATTCTGCTGTCCTTAATCATATCCCTGCAATTTGACCTGCATTTCCTATCAGTATTATCTAGAGCCGTTTGATTTTCTAATTCCTCCAGCCTGTTTTCCAGATGTTCCTTCTGCATGCAGAAGTCACAACTGCTGTACTCCCCCTCTTTCCTCCCTCTCCCTTCATTTTTAGGGCTTAGGGAGCTACTTATAATATATTCATATATTCTTTTTTTCAGTTACACAGTCTAGTTCTCAAGTGATCCCAGCATTGTAGTTTGTAAATCAGATTTGTTGTATTACATGGAGAAGCTAGGGTGGTGGAAGTGAATCTTTTCAGGGTAGGACACAAATTTAGTACATCCAAAACCGTTGGCTGTCCGACTTTACCAATTCATTTTTATGAGTTTTTTTAACTTTTTTTTTTAAATTATTAAATTACTATTTTCCATTATCAACTTATTTTTTGTTAGCATATAATAACTACACCTGCAAGTTGCCCTTGAGGACAACTCTAGAGGACATACAGAATCACAGTGTGGTACTCTGGCAGTGCAGTATATGGGGACTGTTGGATGTTTTACGGTGGGATCATCTGCCTCATTTGGGCCCACAGGAACAATGCAGACAAAAGATAAGTTTCCTCTATTTTCATCATGAGTTGTTCCTGTGGTCAGGTAGCCCTCACTGAGATGAGGACACTCAGCTCAATATTGAAGTAGAGGTCCACTTCCTTTTTCATGGTGTAAGGAGGTAGAGAAAGGGTGAAGGTATGCCCACATGTGGGTAAGATAATGGAATCAGGATTCACATCCACACCTAGAAATCTTCAGTGGAGACAAAGCAGTGTGTTGCTCCATCCTGTTGCTCAGAAAGGTTAGAGTCCCACTAGTGACTGGTAAAGTCATGGTCCTGCCTGGGGTGATCATACAGCCCTGGGAGGAGATAGCAGACACTGTGTTCCATGGGGCTGGGCACTTTGAGATCTCCTACCATCCCTTGCATGTATCCTGCCAATACAACCAATTTGCGAATTACTTGTGTTAGAGTCATGGTTCTGATTGCATGGTTGATGTTACTGGAGTGCCCAAGAGCAATAGTGGGCCTGGAAGAGCCCCATCACTCGGGTTCTGTACAAATGAAGCAGCCTCAGATGTGAGTCTGAGAAAAGATGAAGAGAGAGCAGATGGACACATGCTGTGGGGATTAGTACACTGGATTACAAGTTGTTGGTTAAACTCTCAGATTTCTGTCACTTAATTATTTCTCCTAAAAGAAGATACAAAGTCATTCTCATCTTTCTAAACATCATTGTAATTCTCTTTTTAGAGACATACTGATATTTAGGTGCATAATACTAAGCAAATCTAATATTCTTTGCATTCACAGCCTGTTGTCCTTACACTGCCATAATTTTCTTGAAGAGACATTGTTTTCAGAAGGCAAGAGAGAAAAAACCCTTTACATTGTGGGAATCCTTTGTACAAGGCATTAATTCAATTTGCAAATTATTTCTCTGAGAATTCCTGGGCTGCGAAAAAGAACCTGTAGCAAAATCATCCTGAAATGTGACTGACACTTCCCCATAATGTGCTTGTTCCATCTTCTCCTTTTTTCCCCCCAACTTTGGTACATAAATCTTTCTACATACATCTTTCTTGTGCCTCTGGACAGAGTTATGCTCTGCTGTGTTGTTTACCATCTCTAAAAACTTTCCAACAACCTGCTAGATAGTCCTGATAATAAGTGTAAAATTTTGAACTCCTAACCTGAATGGATAGGATGAGAGCTAGGGAAAAGAGTGGGTAAGAGTCAAAAACCTTCCATAAAAATATGAAATTATGTTTTCCTAATCCTTCTGGCAATTATTTATTGTGTCTTGCTTGTCTATCTGTTTGGTCATGCGAGTTTGTGTAGGGGATTAGTGCCCCTTGTATAAAATTTCTGATAGTGCTGGAGAAACAGGCACTGGTGGACTGTCTGGTTTAGCAGTGATGAATCTTCATCTGGGGGAGATGAGGAGAGAATAAGGACTCCCTTCAAAACCCAGACAACAAACAAAGTAATTAGACTTTGCAGGTGGTCTGATCGTCTTTTCCTTCTTACTCTGTGGTGGATTTGACAGGAAGAGGAGCAGTAACCTGACCTGGTCTTAATCCAGGATATACTTTAAGAACAACTAAAGCTGTGAGATGAGTGAATTAAGTCTGGAGTATATAACCTCATCTCAGCTAATTATCCGGTTGTTTTTCTTGAACGTCTGTTGTTATCTGTGTGAGTAGAGAAATCCAGCCTCTGAATGGATTTGCAGAGTGTGTTTTTACTTGGAAGTGATGTTGGTTTTAGAGAAATGTTCCTCCCTGGCTCAAGCACAGCTATTATATGCCCAGTCCAGCTGTGCAATAGTGTTCTGTGCATCGGAGGGACCTGGGGCAATGTGTATTTGTGGATCCCTTTTCCTCTGCAAACCTGTTGGTGATACCCTGCACTTAACCTTCACACACCCTTGTGCCCTAGGGTTGGGTGCTTAGGGTTGGGTTTGGGAAGGAGGAGAAGCCTAATGCCTGTCTGCAGTACTTTACAGACTGGTTTTGTTTGGGTAGTTTGGAGCCTACACTTACCCTGTGTGTCATTACTCCATAGTATAAATACCCAGGAGGGAAGTGGAGGGAGCAGTTCATCAAGCCAGGCTGGCTCAGTGTTTCCTCAGGGTCAAGTAAATGGGTTTGTTCTCCATGTAGGTGCAAGCACTTTGCATGAAGCCACCCCTCACCGCAGCTGAGGGCGTGTCTCCGCTGAGGCGTGTGTGTAACGCAGAGGCTGCTGTGGGGTCTGGGGAGGGTCCCTGTCTGGGACTGGGAGTTTCTCTTGTCTGTGTGGGCATTTCTGCTTCTGTGGCTGAGGTGTCTGGTTGGGTTTTTGTTGTTGAAAGGANATGCCGGTTGTAGGGAGCTGAGGCTGGGCCACCAGCAGCATGGCCCCTAGTTCTGGTGAAGGAGGTCTGCCCTGTGGTGTGATCAGGGGATACTCTGGTGTTTGCTTGGTCGTGTGGGCTGTGTGACCTTCCCAGGACTGTGCTCCTCTAGGGAGTCGGCAGTGGGGGCATCCTAGTCCAGCCACATGTACACCTCCCTGGCAGAGCCCAGGCTGACACCTTGATGGCTGCAGGCATGGGATGATACCAGTGACGGTTTTCCAGATATTCTTTCTCTACATTCACTGACTCATCGTGAATCTGCTGCCAGATTAGATCTACCATATTGCACTTTTGCTGTTTTATGCAGCTTTAATTTGTTACTTGAAGTTCCCTATGGTGTGTGGGAAGCAGCAGAGAATTCTTCCAAAGACATCCCCATGAAGGATCTACATGGTTGTTCATGAGAGCTTCTCAGAAGTCTTTGCCTTCTGCTTTCTCAGGTGACAAAAGTTCCTGGCTCTGATCTGAGGGGTTAGCATATCAGAGGTCTTCTTGCCTTTCCCTTCTATCAGGCATCTCTTCACTCAGGGCAAAGGATTTTTCCAGCTTTCATGCCTGCTGGCTGGGATCTGTGCTTCTCTGAGACACTGGACTTTCATTCTTTTTGGTTGAGCTGCTGTATCACAGCTCAGGCTCATACCTGCACTTCAAGGTAGCAGATTTGATATTAAAAGGTTTTTTTTCCTGCCTTTTTCTGGTAATTATTATTTCTAGGGATGTTTATGCTTTCAGTCACAGAAGCATATATGCAGGGTTAGTGGAACTCATGTGGAAAATTTCTGGTGACGCTGGAAAAATGACTGCCAGTTGAGTTTAGTACTGAGAAATAAATTCTTATTCTGAGGAGAGGGGTAGAGAATGAGGGCTCCTTCCAGATCACACAGTAATTAGACTCTGCAGGTGGTCTACTATCCCTTGCTTCCTACTCTTTGTGGATTTGTCAGGAAGAGCAGCAGTTACCTGACCTGGTTTTAATCCAGTATATTCCTTAAGAACAGCTGAAACTGTGAGATGAGTGAATTAAGTCTGGAGTATATAACCTCATCTCAGCTAATTATCCGGTTGTTTTTCTTGAACGTCTGTTGTAATCTGTGTGGGTAAGGAAATTCGGCCTCTGAATGGAACTGCAGAGTGTGTTTTTGCCTGCAAGTAGTATTTTCATTGGCATGATTCTTCTACTACACACTGATGCTGTACAGTCTTGTACTACTGTGTGACATGAGCTAACAACATAGTTATTGTACAGTAAGGATTACTTGGAGGACTGAAGAGCTACTCTGAAAGGGGAAGAGTTTGTTCCTCTATATTTGTGTATGTGCTTCTGATGTTCATGTGGGTCCGTAATAGTAAGAATTTTTCTGGATTTTTGGCTAGGAACTCCATTTTGAAGGTTCAGTAAGACTTTCACATCATGAATATTCTAACTCAGCAACCCCCTGCTTGACTTATCTTAACAATGGAGCCAGAGAATGCTGAATGTACTCCTTTCTCTGTGCGGACACTTGGGAAGTGATTGGTAATTGTGAATTGGATCTACTAATTTTACAGAGCTTTATTTTATGAGAACTTTTAAAACTTTGTGTTATGTCACGTTCAGCAAAAAAGAAGCTGAACGGTCATTTAGAGCAGCTTTGATGACAGGGAGACTGGTGCTGCAGTGAGGCTAATTTGGTAGTGTTGGGACGGAAGCTTAAAGAATATTTTGCATGATTTTTTTTTATCATGTAAGAAATGACGAATTGGCACTTCAGGTAAAGCAATAAGTGATGATGTCTTCATTAAACTGGACACTTCTTAAGAGTGTGGGTGGAGCTTCTGAATACATGAAAGAGCAGTTATAAAAAGATAACTGTTGAGCAATGAAACTTTGGTTCTTGGCAACATACTGAGTAAATGACAAAGAATGATTAAAAGTACTGCCATATAGAATCAGGTTCATATGTTCTTGAATTTAATTTTTAAATAGCTTGGGTCTGTTCTCATTCAAAAGCCAAAACATTGCAGAAAGTGCTGCATCTGAAACTTTAGTTCCAAAAGGTTCTTTAGAGGCCATTTTCCACCAGCAGTAGTTATTTTCTCTGTGTACCGAAGGTCCTACAAGCCAAAAGGTGTTTGTAGAATTGCACAGTGCTGTTGCAGCTTAGTATTTTTAAGAAACAATTCCCAAAATATTAACTGCACATATGCAACTACAAATAATAACTGTGTTGTAGAAAAAATGTATTGTTGTAGAGTGCTGTATTGACAGGCATTGTATTTTGTGCCTTTTTTTTTCCCAGGTGGTGTACTGACCCATGAAGAATCTTCAGTGGTTGTGAATAAAGGGGAGGAATTAAGGTTGAAGTGCAACGAGGAGGGACCTGTGACTTGGAATTTCCAGAACTCTGACCCATCAGCAAAAGCAAGGAGTTCCAATGAGAAAGAGTGGTACACCAAAAATGCAACTGTTAGAGACATAGGGAGATACATATGCAGAAGCAAAGGGAGTATTGTCACCTCTTTCTATGTTTTTGTTAAAGGTAAATATCAATGATGGCATTGTTTTTGCTTCCTCCCTCCCCCCCTTTCCCAATCCCAAAGTAATGGGACAATAAATGTTGGAGAAGGGGATGAAGTTGAAGTACAGAGGGAGAACATAGTCTGATAGAAGAAATCTTTGCTGTCCAAGAAACCTCATTCTTGGCTTTGCTTCCAATGCCATTCATCACCAGAGCAAAGTTCTGAACGAGTTCCTCTTTACATCCCCATTGTTTTGTGGTGAAGTATACTCAAGCTGTCTTTCTAGATGCTAGCCAAGTGACCCAAGTCTGTTGTGTGAGTCAATTGTAGTGTGAGGAGGCAAGCAATATGTAGAAATGTCTTTTTAATTATGTGTCGCCCATCAGGATGGAGTCATGTACGGTTTGCTCACAAGCTTTTGATTTACTGAGGCAGTTAGCCTAAAGGGTTTATGAGGATGGGCTCTAGGCTTGAGCTAGCAAACAGCAATGATTCCTCTGCCTCCAGCGTCACATCTACCTTGTGACTGATTAGGAATGTCTCAGAAAAAAAAGTGCTTCTGGTCTGGCACATTTTTGCCACCCTTTATTACTCTTGTTAGGGCAGTTTTCTTCAGATTTCTTCTCTTTTTGGTCCTCGTCTGTGGCTTCATCAGCTGCCCTCGAGCTGACAGTTTACTATGCCTGGCATTCCCTTTTACTTTCTAAGAAAGTGTTTATTTTACTTCTCCTTCACATAGCTCTAGTTATCTTCCTTTTCTGTTGATGGAAAGAAGTCCTACAGCATCCACTTTTTTTGGAGACAGCATTCCATGTCCAAAAGGATTTATGTCAAAGAGCCTCCTCTGAACCCTGCCAATCCTTTGAGATTTACTCCAAGGTTGTTATCCAAGACAGGGAGATACCAGCACAGCAAAGCACAGCAGAGTATTTTCCCAAGAGAAAATACCTGGCATAGTGGCCACACAATTTAATGAGTGCTCCTGAGTTGTCCAAATAGTCTTGCATGTTTCTCTTAGACTATGACTAAAAGAAATCTGACAGTATTTTGCCTATATGTGGCAAACAATGTTGACTTTATCTACCATGATTGTTTTCCTGAAGGTCATGGTAATTATCCCAGACAGCTGTGATCATAGAGATATTTTTGCCTTCTATTATGTGAATGATTCCAAGGTTACCACAGCATCAGGGAAGTTGTGTGGCCCTCATGCAAAACATTTTTATTTTATCGACCTTAATTCTGTGAAAAGTGTGCAAGTTTCACTTCGACAAGTTCCTCGCAGTAAAATAAGTAAGTTTGTGAAGTTGGCCATCATTTTGCAGTAGGTTCTGGTGTGATGACATCTTGCATCACCTATAAGGTGCTGCCATGTGTTCTGCTGCTTGTGGGGTTGCCACAAACACCCCATATGGTTTCTGCTTGTAAAGATGGAAGTGAAGAGAGAACAGGGCCAAGAACCCCGATCCTTCACCGTCCTAAGTGACACTTGAAATGGTGGCATCTGTTTATACCTTGCATTCTTCTGGATCTACTAAAACCAAATTTCCTATGTTTCTGTTACCAGGAATGGCACAGTGTTGACAAACTTTGGACATTTACCTGTTTTACCTTTCTGTTTTGTCAGAAAGCGCCTGTGTTGTGTCTATAGTAGTTTATGTTCTGATCCAAGCAAGCCTAGTGAAGATCAAGTTAGTTCAGATACCTGTGTAGGAGAGAAAAATCTCTTGATTTTGATCTCAAATCCTTTCGGCTGCAAGCGATGATAAGCACCACTGTATTGTATCTTGTGTTGGAAACGTGTGGTATGCCCAGAAAGCAAGTTCAATCCAAGATTTACATGGTGTGAAAAGCCATGAATGGGAGAACATAACCATGAGCAGCCTTGTTTGTTCCTAGATTCCCTACAGGAAATCCTTTCATGTCTTCTCACCATATTTCCCTTCCAGTAGGAGATCAAAGATGCAAGGGGAGCACCTCAACAATTCTGCTTGCCCCGGTCAAGGTCTTTCCCTCAATTTCAGCTGTTAGTGAAACAGGTCTTCGTTTCTCCCCTTTTCAAAAAATGGTTGGTTGGGGTTTTTTTGTCTCCTGGGGAGCCATACTTTCTGCATAACGAAGACATCTTGGCTCTGTCCATATTGGGGAAAAAAAGTGGACTGAGTGGAAACCAATCAGTTAAGTCTCTGTTAGCAGGGACATTTAGATGAGCTCTTCTTCTAATCCATCCTCTTCCAGGTCAGGAGTGACAGCTAGTCATACTCTTTCTCTAAGTATCTCTGTGTGCAAAATGTCACATTTTGGTTCTGTTCAGGCATGCTTTACTTTTTTTCATTTGTTAGTAATCTCCACCCCTTAGTTCTAGACTGATGCTTCAAAACCTGTAGTTTGTGGGGACATTTTGGATGGTAGTATCAAATAAGGTTAAAGCTGCATCTTCATTCTAAGATAGAAACCAGCCAGTAGCCTCTGTGTTCAGTGATGAGCAATCTCCGACTTAGTGAATTGCTTACGTAAACATCCCATGCTTCATTTTAGGCATTGTACATCTTGTCTTAAACCAAAATGCACATGGTCCATCATCTTAACCAAATTCTCTCAGTCTTCCATGTTAAGTAATTGTTTGTTGATCTCTAATCGTTCAAGTTGTAAGCATGTTTGCAAAAAAGAAAGAAAACTTTTCCCTCTGTTTTGATATTTCGAACTTGCTCTACTGTGTAGGGTGGGCAGATGGAATCTGAAATAAGCTTTTACACAGCGTTTGTCATCACACATTCTTTTATTTCTGTGTTTGCCAGCTCCTTAGCATTTCAAGGTCATGACCTATCATGGGCTTCAACTTTGGTTGTAGAAGTGTTTAAAGTACTGTATGTTTGTGTGCTGTGGTTGACTGAGATGAAATGCTTTAAAAAAGTTACCTTGTGAAAGATTGCGTGATGATTTTTCAATCAGATACGCTGTTTGTATGCCAAATTTTTCTTCTAAGGAGGCTAAAAATAATCCCTGTTTTCAGGGAGGGGAGAGAAAGAGAGAAGTTGTTTGGTGCTTCCTCTGGTGGCAATGTGTGTTCATTTAGATTATGTATTTTACAGAAGTGAAAACCATAATTTAGGTGCTTTTCAACTTCCATTTGCTCATAAATTTATTCCAAATCCTCCTATGGGCATGGTACTAGTAGCCCTGGTACTAGCTAAAAGCAAATTACTTTTCATGGTCTGTGAAAATCTGTTTAGTGTTGCAGGGATATTTTGGGGCTAAACAAGGCAACCACCCCCTTCCATTTCCAAATAAAAAAAGCAGTAAGATTATTTTTAGTGCACGTGATTCTGTTGTGTGTCTGATTGAATGCTACTACGCATCTCTTGTTCTGCTCTTCTAGGACAAAGTGTAAGGTCTCTTGATAAACATGACTTGGGCAGTACTCAGTTTTACTGTCTGAAAATAAAACTTTCTTTGATATGAGTGCCCAATTGTGGAGTTCTAGGGTCATTAGAAGTTTCCTGTGCAATGCCAGCTTCTCTAACAGGTCTTTTTATTTATTCACAGATCCAAATGTGCTCTTCCTTGTTGATTCCCTCATCTATGGAAAAGAAGACAGTGACATCCTACTAGTGTGCCCACTAACAGATCCAAATATTACAAATTTCACATTGAGAAAATGTGATGGCAAACGTCTCCCCAAAAATATGACGTTCATTCCCAATCCCCAGAAGGGCATTGTTATAAAGAATGTACAGAGGTCATTTAAGGGCTGCTACCAGTGCTTGGCCAAGCACAATGGAGTTGAGAAAATATCAGAGAACATTTTCTTGAATGTGAGACCAGGTAAACACAAGATTTTTGCCTTTGTGTACAGCACCTGTTTTTACACTTCACCCCCCAGGAGCTGATGGGAGGGGCCAAACTGCTGTCCAAAGGAAAGTGGTGAACTTTGAAACCTTGTTCTGGGCAAGTTGTGTCAGGGCACAGATTGATCTTGTGACACGTAGCTTGCGGCTAAGAAGGTTTGGCTATGATCAGTTTTGTTTTCTGTTCCTGGTGATTTTCAGGTGTTTTTTTCTCATCATTATGAGAAATGTGTGTTGTGCTGTTAAAACTCTGAGGACAAACCAGCACCCTGAGGTTTGGATATCTTGTGCAAGCAAGATGGAGATTTTGGTGCCTGGCTCGCACGTCACTTGCCCACAAGTGACAGCAAGAGGAACTGGTTGACGACATGGAAGAAGAGGGATTTATTGGAGAGGGAGAGCTTGGGGAAAAAAAAAAAGATCCTTGTTTGTCTCCATATTTAGGAGTGAAGATGGTCAGGACAGCAGCTGTGTGCTCATATCATGATGGGAAATGTGTTGTGACTGATCTGGTACATGCACCAGTGAACTCAACAGACCTGTTAGTGATACCCTACACTTACCCTTCGCACACCCTTGTGCCCTAGGGTTGGGTGCTTAGGGTTGGGTTTGGGAAGGAGGAGAAGCCTAATGCCTGTCTGCAGTACTTTACAGACTGGTTTTGTTTGGGTAGTTTGGAGCCTACACTTACCCTGTGTATCATTACTCCATAGTATAAATACCCAGGAGGGAAGTGGAGGGAGCAGTTCATCAAGCCAGGCTGGCTCAGTGTTTCCTCAGGGTCAAGTAAATGGGTTTGTTCTCCATGTAGGTGCAAGCACTTTGCATGAAGCCACCCCTCACCGCAGCTGAGGGCGTGTCTCCGCTGAGGCGTGTGTGTAACGCAGAGGCTGCTGTGGGGTCTGGGGAGGGTCCCTGTCTGGGACTGGGAGTTTCTCTTGTCTGTGTGGGCATTTCTGCTTCTGTGGCTGAGGTGTCTGGTTGGGTTTTTGTTGTTGAAAGGAGAGCAGCAAGTGGGGACTGTGTTGGTTGGCTTTGTGCTTCCAGTGGCATCCATCCATCCATCCATCCATCCATCCATCCATCCATCCATCCATCCATCCATCCATCAGCAATGCCAAGGCTGCTGCTGAAGGAGGGATTGTACAGCTTCAGCCAGTGAGCCGGTATGCTCCCAGTTGTTGCCTGCATCATGCCGGTTGTAGGGAGCTGAGGCTGGGCCACCAGCAGCATGGCCCCTAGTTCTGGTGAAGGAGGTCTGCCCTGTGGTGTGATCAGGGCACACATTGTTTGCTTCATGGTAGGAACCCTGTGACCTGCCCCGTGCCATGGTCCTTGATGGTGGGGCAGAGGGTTGAGCAGCAGGGACCATCTGCAGTGTGTAGTTTGCTGTGGCAAATTTAAAAGTCTTTTTTCTTGGTAGTTTTGAAATTCTGATACAATGAATTTTAATGAGTACTAAATTTCAGTCAATGAGAAAAGGACAAAAGCTGAGTAAGTGCAGGCATCTTTGGCATTCTCCTTTGACAAGCAAAAATCAAGTCCATTCATTCTGTTTTTTAAAAAGTGGTTGTTTTCAACTGTTTCTTCAGTGGTGGCCAAAGAAAGAAACCAGCTGATTGACATAACTGATGTTTCTCTGACAAATGAGGGCAAGTTGTAATATTGGACTTTTTCAGTTTTTTACTGATAAAAGGCTGTAGTTGCTCAATGAAATGCAGAAATGACTTCAGATGGAAGAGTGCTTACCTAGCACCATTGCCAGCAGCAGAGGGTGGGCAACCAGAGGTGGCTGGGGGCACCTCAACACTGTTCATGTTCTCTGTCAAGGAGGAAGCTTGTAGTAAGTAGGAGCATCTGCTGAAATCTATCAGCAACATTGTTATGTAGTGTTCAGACCTTATTGAGTTGAAAGGTAATACTCCCACTTTCTCCTTTACTCAACATTTAAACATGTTGGAGTCCTTTTGGTGGGTAATGTTTTTGTAGGTATGGCTGTGGCACTCAGACCCCCAGATCTGAGCATCTGATGCAGAAAGAGAGAAGAGACATCCATGAAACAGGGAGCTGTGCAGGTGTACTCAAGACTCACACCAGCTACACTGGCATGGGAAGTGTTTTTGTCCAGCTCTTTTCAAAACAATGAGGAACTTTGTAGACTTAGGCCTTTTTTTTTTTTTTTTAGTTGCCCATAGATGTTTCTGGCAGATGAGAACACAGAATGCCTTCTGCATTGGTTTCCCCCTGCCTCTTGGGTACTGCTGAATGCTGGGGGGGATTTTTATGTGAGTGTTTATAACTGAAGAGAGCAAACATTTTGCTTTGTTCTCTTCTCTTAGCCAGTTAGAGCAGCATAAGGAAAACGTTATTATTAAAGTACTAGTGGCTGAAAAGCCTGGTATTTTCCTACGTTTCATACAATTTACTTGAGACAACTACAAAAACTGTGTCAGAGGCAGGAAGAAAGTCTGGATGACGTTACCTGACACATGTTGCATTCACACTTTGAAAATGAGTCTTCCTATGTAAAAGCCCTAATGGGAAGTCCATTGGAGTCTAATAAAAGACGAAATTGGAAGAAAGGATGAAGAAAACAGAAAAACAAACCATGAAGAGAACAGAGGAAGAGCTGAAGAGCTTTGTGGAGACAAGAGGCACATAGTCCTCAGATATACTTGACTATTGATAAAAGACACCCTGAAGCAGAATGGATACAGCTGGTCCACGGCTGCATGTAACCACCTACTCCTTGGGTGACAAACTGTGAACCACCACAGTAAGCAGAGATTGTGATGCTTTCAGGAGCAGGTGTGCAGAAGTCCTTGAGCTGTACCTGTCCTTCCTAGGCTGTCCATCAGGAGCTTTTCAGGGACCTGTCAGATAGTATTTATTGTTCTCTGTTATGTTTTGTAATTAAAATTTACAGTTAGTGCTAGACTGTTGTTCTTCCGTGACTGATCCTCAGCATGTTTTCAGTTCCAGAGTGCTGCTTTTTAATGACTATTATAGAATGAATCATCTCATTGATGGTTCTATATCGTTCAAGTTTCTTCATACAAGTTGCTATGCTCTAACAAATATTATCTAACTTTTAAGTGTAATTTGAAGGGAGGTTGAAGCAGAAGTGTGCTTGTTGTAAAGGAACAATCATGCAGTATGTTAGAAAAATTTGAATACATCTCAAAGCCTTGATTTTATTGGGCAGTTAATGACTGTTGATTTTTATCCCTCCTTGGAAGCGCTGAGACTAATGTGAAATACTACACGTCTAAATTGTTTTCCAGTTCACAAAACTCTTCCTGCCATCACCTTATCAAAAAGCTATGAGCTTCTAAAAGAAGGGGAAGAATTTGAAGTTACATGCATAATTACAGATGTTGATAGCAGCGTACAAGCTAGTTGGATTTCTCACAAAAGTGGGGTAAGTTCTTTTAATTGTGTCATGTATCCCTCAGCACAGTACACAGGCTCTCTCTAGACATTCAAGTGTTTGTCTTGAGTACCTGATGCTATGTTGATTTGAATTTGGTGCATTTACAAAGATCCAATATCCCACTTACTCGTGAGGGGCAACGAGACTGTCCTAATGCCCATAAGGACAACCGGGAGGAAAAGCATCTGCATGGGCTTCTCTTTCCAAACAGAAATTAATGTTAGGCTCTTCAATGTGAAGTTTAGGTGACCTCTGTTGGGATTCCTAAATACGGAAGCATGGAGTGCCTACACATCACATTGCAATCAATGGGAGCTGCAGATATCAACACATGGACTGCAAATTACATATTCTAGTTGTTATCATTAACAGTAAAATACCTGCTTAATTAGCATGAGGTTGTGTGTGACAGGAATAGTAGTAAGCATTTGCAGGAATGATTAATTCATTTGAATTACATGGTGTTCCTCACTAACTGGAAAAGTTCTGAAAAATGAACCAATGAACTGGCTTCTGTCTGCCGGTGATAGATGAAGTTACTGACTGGCATCACCAAATTAAATTATTGACAGGCTAAGTGCTCCAGGAGAGTTTGTTAGCAGCAGCACAACTATTCTGCAGAACAAGGGCAGAGAGATCCCCTTCTGTGGTAAGCCAGTGTGCTGCCAGCTCTGTCATTGAAATGAGCAGCAGGCATTGGTTTATTTTTGAGAATGCTCCTTGGTCTTTTGAGTATAAGCTGAAATTTAAATTAATTAAAAGCCATTGTGAAGATCTTTTAGTAACTCCCACCATATATGCTCCTATGCTACCTGGCTAGTATTTTACTGCTAATGGTAGTGACAGGAATACATAATTCTCAGTCCATGTGTATGGAAAAAAAGACTTCTGGTATATTTGGATAAATCACATTTCATTGGTCACATGATGAACAGGAGTTCTATTCCCTGGGGCTGGGCATGCCATGCTTAGCTACTGGCTTTGGCAAAGCTGTTCTCGCTAAGTGCTCATTGCTCCAGAAATCCTACCTCACAGCTCTGAAGGTTGAGAAGGTCTGAGTGATACGGAGGCACCACTGAACACTCAGATCCACTTTTGGTCCTGTGACAAGGTCAACTGCAAGCCCTTCATCTGAGAACTTCATTTCTTCTCTCATTCCCCTCCCTTTGCTTTGTTGCATGTGGTGAAATACAGGCTTTCCCTTCAGTTTTTGTGTTTTATCATTTTTTGTTTCATGAGTAAAAGCCACTAGGAAAGTATTTTTGACCTTTCTGCCTTTTCTAGTACATAGCAGAAAATGCTGTCTTTTAAATACCAACTATCATATTACATTTTGTATTGAACACATAAATTTCATATTTAAATAGATTCAGAATTACATTTTGACCTGAACAGATGAAAGGAAAAAAAAAACCAAAACACTTTTTCCATGCATGACTGAAGTTGTCACCACTTTTAAAAACTTGGAGACTTGTTACAAGCAAGCACATCTATACTAAATAAAATTCTCTTGTAATTATTATAGCTTAGGAGGAATAAAAATTGCATTGAAAATTGTCTAGAAGCCCTTGGAATCCCCAAGAATTGAAATAATTCAGTTAGAAAATCATAAATCCAGGTCTGCATTTGGATTAATCAATATTAATTTTATCAGTTTCCAACCATACCAAACATTTTCGCAGAAACTAAAGTCAACACCTTAAAGCACTTATTTTTTCTATGCGTATTTTTAGAGTCATGATATACTTAAAAGAATGAAGTTTCCATTTGCCTCTAGGAGTAATAAATCTAAATTGCTATGGACCAAGAATCAGAGTGGGTAGCAGAGGAAAGATGCCATGTAAAGCCTCCTGCCAGCAGGGCTCTCTGCAGCATGCCCGCAATCAGAAGATGCTGTGGCAGTTTAAAATGAAGCTCCAGGACCTTCAATTCTCTCTTGTCATTCACTTTGAATCTTTGCAACCATTAGAGAGATCAGAGAACTTCAGGCACCACTTGAATGATGAACCACACTTCAGAGCTGCAGTGACTTCATACAAGAGCTGCAGCTTCTGAGCATTAGGAAAGTCAGGACCCAGTGGTCATTTTGCATTAAACCCTACAGCTAGAAGCACTGTTAATAGACGCCACTGCAAATAAAACATTCTGTTGGCTCCTCACCTTCATCAGTATTGGAAATGTAGACAGAATGAGCTGGGTCTGACCTTGGACACAACACCTTTGTTATCATGTAATGGGAAAATTCAAAGAAACTAGAGTTTTGCATTTTTGGTTTGTGTTGGTCTCCCCCTATCGGCTCTCTTGAAGCAGGGGAGCACAGCCCCACACTCATCCCACCTCATGTCTGCCCATGTTCTTGCCTTACAGGGGAGCTTGAAGATTGAAAAAAAAAAAAAAGAATAGGGGGAGGGGATAGGACTTAAGAGAGGACATTATCTCCCAAAAGCAGCTGATCACACACTTGTTTTGCATGGAGAGATTCTAGTGACAGGTTTGTCGTGCTGGCTTATTATTCCAGTTTAAAGTTATGAATATTAATATAGGAAAGTTATAATTACTTCTATTTTTAATTTATCTGGGAAAGATGATGCATACACAGTGTTTTAGATGTTAATTGTTTTTTACCGACAGATTGTTACAAGCAAAAGCAGAAATTTGGGTGATTATGGATACGAAAGGAAATTAACATTGAACATCCGTTCAGTGGGAGTTAATGATTCTGGAGAATTCATATGCCAAGCAGAAAACCCTTTTGGAAAAACCAATGCCACATTAACCTTGAAAGCACTAGGTAAATACTTCTTGTAGAAATCTTAACATTTCTAAGAGCAGGAGATGAAAAGTGGGAACATTGGGGAGCCTTTCCTTCCTTCTCTCTGCTTTCTCCCAAACCTCAACGAGTAAAAGTTGCTTTTCTTAAAAGGTCATTGCTGACTGGTACCATATGATATGGCTCAGGAGGTGTTGCGGTGTGTTATGACTATTTTGATTTCTATAACCCATGTTTTTGGAAAGTGCTATTAGAACAACCACCCGACAGTGTTTCCATCTCTCTAGTTCATTACATCCTTCCTGCTTTAATTTAAAATTTAGTCCAGTTTTAACAATGCAAGCGATTTACTTTTGCCTGATACTGTCCCTAGGCTTAAGTAATTTGGCAGCACAAGCACAAAGTGCATCTTTAGTACCTGCCTTCCAAGCATGGGAAATTTCACTGACAGTGGCTGTTATGTAGAAGCTATGTTTGTATCTCTATTTAAAATAATGTTGTGAGGAGCATCATGGTGTGCACAGACAGTATGAAATAGTTCCGGAGGTCACACCCTAATTAAATGCACTATACATCACTTCTACGTGGTTTGGATTGTGTCCCTAAACAGTGAGCAAAATTCCTTCCTCCTCTTGTTTAATAACAGGTTCATTTTGAGTCTGCTGTATATTAACTTGGATGACACACAATGCCTTTTGAATTTTAAAGCTGCTGAAACCTGCTCATTTGATAAATTAAGTACAATTAAGGACATGTTAGTATAGTTAATAAGATGATTCTGGTCTGTGTAATTGGCTACAACTGTTTGAGTTCTGTACCATTCAAGGATATAGTAACTGAGGGAAGTGTAGCCTTGAATCCTTTTTTTCTTTTTAAATCCATTTCTCTGTTATACAGACACACACTCCTGCAACAAAGCTTGTTTTGCTTTCCTTGGTAATGTAAAGAAAATAGAAGTGGGTCAGATCTTCAGCAAAGCAGCAGAGGTTTGAGTGCCCTTAACCTTGCTCTGCCGTTGGAGGGGGTAGGGCTCTCAACGACAGGGACGTTTTCCTGGGTTTTTTACAGGAGAGACTACATTCATATGTAAAAGAGTGAAACACTGTGAAATATGAAAGAAAATCTTTTCCCCGGGGGATCAATGTGAAAGCTTTTATTATAAGAGGAGGGAAGTTCTTAACTACAGAAATTCTTAGTTCTACTACGTATGCAAATGTGGTTTTAAAAAGGATTGACTTTGGAAAGTCTGGGTTTTAAAATAAATCATGGCATTATAAAAGGTAGGAAATAAAGTAGCATGTTTTTATTTGGTGAAATGCAAAGTTTGTACTTAATAAAAAATTCCAGAGAAAAGGTGGAGTCTTTCCTTTTTGAGATAGTTTTTTCTCCCTAGTCTCTCAAACTTGACTTAAAATAAAACAAGCTCCCATACGATATCCCTTACGATATGTTTCACCATTCATTGTCAGACTGACTATATTAACTGAGCTGTGCCAGATCCCAAGGTCCTGGGACATGGTATATGGTGTATACTGGAGAGATCCTGGGATTGCATCAAATCCTAAATCACTGTGGCTTTAACATCAACCAAAAGGTTTACAAGAAATATTGTGTATTTTTTGTAAATTTCCAAATTATTTTTTCTGGCAGTTAATTTATCTAACTGTAGACACTTACTAGAATTGCATTTCAGGAACTGATAGCATTATCATAAAATTTTATTTGAAGGCTCTTGTGTCTGATTTTGAATATAGATTGCATAGAGGATCCAGTGTATATACAGAAAACAGAAAAGCTCTGTGAAGGATCTACAAATCTTCAGTTTCCATATTTGAAAACATTTTTCTAATGATGGACAGCATACCTGCCTGCTGTGAATTTACTTCATCCTTTTTTCTTCAAAGCGCCTGTCAAGCACTCTGGCAGTTCCATATGCTTTCATCAAGCCCCACTGGCTCTGGTTTTCCCAAGCTTGGGTGCCCAGCTGGCCACAGCAGTTTGATTGCTAAAAAGTGGGAAGAAACAGAGACCTGAGATTGACTCTAGGTCTAAATTCAAGTTCTCAGTAAATCTGTTTCCTTGTAATTGCAATCTGCCCATCAAACTGATAATTCCCTTATGAATTTGTGTAATAGGACTGAAAAAATTGTCTTTTCAAAGTGAATCCTAAAGCTGATGAGTTTATTAATGAAATGAAAACCGCTACAGCAAGGATGTTGTTAGACATGATATTTTGGAACAGAACTGCACAATGATAAACGGTATCTGCCAAATAAAAGATTAAGACCCAGCAGCAGATGTACAGAAATGCCTTAGTTTAAGATGATTGGTATCCAGGCCTATGGACTTAGCACATTTTTCTGTAATTACAGGTTTTAAGAGCTTAATTTGTAATGTTGTTCTTAATTACATTTGAGAAGGAAACCTTAAATACTGTGGTATATTGTCATAAATGATTCTATTTTGCTTTTTTCTTGGTGTTTCTTTTGTATTAGATGGTTAGGAACTCTGATTTTTGGAAAAATGCAAATCATTGAGTAGAATCAAACATGTGCCTGCATTTTTCCAAAAACAAATAGAGGGTATTTGTCACCAGAAGATGGAAGTATTTATGTTAAGGCCCTAAAGCTGCTTTAAGTCCTGTGCCACACTGCTATATATAGCTAGTGGCCTTGGTTTTGGCAGGTGACGGTTCAAGTTCTGCTTTGCAGATAAGGTTTCCTGTTTCACAGTTGAATGTTTGATCACTGATCTTGAAGTAGTCAAAGTGTGGTTAGAGTAGTGAAAATCTTCAAAAAGGCCCTGAAATTGTTTTTCTTCTCCTCTTATGACCATCAGCTAAAGGATTTGTCCGTTTGTTTGCAACAATGAATACCACAATAGATATAAATGCAGGGCAAAATGGAAACTTGACAGTTGAATATGAGGCATATCCAAAACCGAAGGAAGAAGTCTGGATGTACATGAATGAAACGTTACAGAATTCCTCAGATCATGATGTCAAGTTCAGGAGTGTGGGCAATAACAGGTAATATACATGACTGTAAGTGCTATTGATTTCACTTTGGAACAGGGAACTAGTGTTTGCTCTGGAAAAAGGAAACTGGAGATAGTGAGAAAATTGTGACTATAAAAGATCTTGTAGTACATATGGCTTGACACAGTAACTGGTGCAGAGTCTGCTAACCTAGATGTGGAATAGCATTGAACTAGTCAGACTACCTGAGGACCACATGGTGTATACTCACAACTCACCTATATTCCTGTCCAGTGAACAAAATGAGAATTTGGAGTTGTTTGTATGCAGAAACTTCCTGCCCAGCCACAGCAGACCCTGATTCTCTAGATAAAAGCTTATGCTTTTATTTCTGCTGTGCACTGTTTTCTTCTGATCCCTGGTCCTCCAAAAATCCAGTGAAGCACCTAGCACATGCGGCCTAGGTTGTAAATATGGGTTCCTTCCTTAGTGAGAAGATTAACAGGTGGCGGTGCATGCAAGAGATCTGAGCCTGGTGCTGAGCTGTCACCCAGGCACACATCTGGGTGTTAGAGGTGGCAAAACTTCTGGGTGTAGGAAGTGCAAGGACTATCATAATGCAAGATAAGAGTGTTTGCATGGACAGTGTCTGCAGAAGACAATGCATTATTAATTCCAACCTTAACCTTCAGTGCAGCAAGTTGTGTGACATAGTAACGCTTAATTTTTCTCTTTACAGTTATACAAGTGAACTTCACCTTACACGATTAAAAGGAACAGAAGGAGGCATTTACACGTTCTTTGTGTCCAATTCTGATGCCAGCTCCTCTGTAACATTTAATGTCTATGTCAAAAGTAAGTAAAGTGAACAGTCTGAAATATTTCATTATCACAGTCATTGTATTTTGTACAACATAATGTATGCACAAGATGTCACAGTGTGATTCAGCATATGAGAGGCTTTCTGAAGTGAAGTGCATGCTGGAAGACTAAATGTCAAGATATAAAAGTGCAAAGTATGTACACAAATTCGTGTACTATCCAGCATGACCTTACATTCTAGCAAACATGTTCGAGGTATTACCAGAGAGCAGCTAGGTGGTTCATACAGGAAAAAAAACTGTAACACCCTATCTCAAAAATAAGTATGTAACATAAACCTTTTATAATTTGAGGCGGAGCAGTATATACAGGGATTATAATTTGCATTTTTGGCAACCAAATGAAGCTATTAATTGTCCTTAATTTGTTTGAGTTGGATGGAGAGTTTGAAAGCTTGTCAGGAGAATTATTTACAATTAGATGCCCTTTGGCATACATAATACAAATCACCATTGTTTTAGAGAAATCTGCATAGCTTTACAAACGTGTGTGCTGTCATCTTTGGGACATGGTTGTCAAGAAAGAGTATTGGCCTCAGTTCGAAATTAGCATTCTTCAAGACAAAAGCTAAACTTCAAAATTAATTAAATTAAACCTTCAGAAAGCTCTGTCCTCCACAGAGCATTCCTATTAGAGTATTTCATGCTTTCTGCATGAAACAATTGGCACCTGCTAAAGGCCGTGCTTAAGGAAAATTAAGCCAAGAGAGGACTGCAGGCAAACTGGAGAAACCAGGGCAAGGTAGGCAATGATGCCTTTGAGCCCAGCAAGAGGAACTGTACAGAAGGTAAGTGAATGTGCTGGAAATCAAGTTTTGTGTTGCTGCTATGCTTTAGCAGCAGTGTGTCCTCTTTCTGACAAAGCTTTATGCGGAGAGTTGTCGAGACTTCCACAAATGTGTCAAGTCCTAGGTATTAATTTCTGAATTCTTCTCATTTATCATTGAAGATCAACATTTGTAGCATCTCTATTAGCAATGGACTTAGTTTGGGTCTAGAAATGTCACTTGAGCTCCTTTTGGAACACCCATGGATGTTGTAATTTGTATTGTGCCTTTTCCATTTCCTAGATGCGATTTCTGAGATGAGGGTCCGGGCAACCTCAGATGTCCTTTGTCTCAGGGAAGTGGGTTACATTCATGAGGAATAATTCTAGTATTCAACAAGTTAATGGAACAAATCATTGAGCCAGAAGTTTAATTTCTGTGAAGAAGTTGGAGAAATTGCAGACTGCCTATGGAATTGTTAGTTCACATGAGCTTGGATGGTGTTTTCCAACTTGCAGCATCATACATGTGCTTGCAGCAAGTGGCCGTTCATGGCTCTCTCAACTCCTTCAGGCCCTGCAGACTGCTTAGGCATAGACTGAGCATAAGAACTAAAAAAATCTAGCCAAAACCCCCCTAAAATACTAGTTTTGTCATCATCAGGTGTCAGTTCTCAATGTAGATCTCCATGTTGCCACTCTTGAGGTATGTGCTACTTGATAAAAGCTGAAAATGCCTGTAGATAGTGGTTAGGAAACCAGACTAGGAAGAGTATGGTGAAGCAGGGTAGACAAGGCAAGAGGGACCATAGACAGTTTCTTCTGAATTCTTCTGAATGGCTTGTCTATACAGGGAGCAGTATTCAGATCTGTTTCCTTCTTGCATCAACTACTGATCTTGTAAGTAGTAAGCACAGTCTTGGGATGCTATGAGGGCATATAAACAGTTTCATAGAACCTGTGTTGCCATGACCTGTGGCCCTGAGTGGACTGCAACCATTGCTGAAGCAGATGGATTTGACGCACTTGACTCCTTTGGCATTTTGACTAAGCTTCTGCAAATGTTTTGGGGTTTGGGTTTGTTTTTTTTTTCAGTTTGAAAATAAGAGATAAATAGATTGGCCTTTCTAGAGGGTTGTTTTTAACAAAAATAACCTGTTTTCACTGCCTTGTAAAATGCTTGTCACTTAGGTATGAAATACAAACTGCATGACAACATACCATATTATTTGACATAGCAGGGTAATTGCCAAAGGTGAGTTATGTATGGATCAGTCGTATCCTTTCCTTGTATCCTGATCTAATGGTGTGTCCTGACCTGGCATTGTTGTCAGAGATTTTGCATAAATTGCTTGGATGTAGATTATGATCTTTACACATCTGGCTTGGGCAAGTAATCAGCAGAAACTAATCAAACAGGTAAAACAGGATTCACAATCAGGAGAATGTCTTCGCATAAGCAAAAATCGATGCTGAAGCGTTTGCTGAAAGACATGAAAAATCCAGTGTAGAAGTACTTACCTTGGATTTAAACATATTTAGCAATTGCATATGCTAATCTGAAACAAAACTAAATTGCTTTGAAAAATAGTGTACTAATTCACAGTAAATGTGACATAAAGTAAGGAAGGAAGGAGCTCTGAAATTAGGAGCCAAAAAGAAAATTGCAACTTGACAAGCAGCATACTGTACTCAGTTGCAATTAAGAAATTGTAGAAATCTCCAGTGGCAAGGTATGGTGTGTCTAGCAATTAGCAGAGGAATCTTTCAACTAGTAACTGAGTTTGGTGCAAAATAACATCTGAGCTTAATTACAGTCAACAAAATATTATCTATGCACTTGGGGCTTACAGTGCTGCAATGAGAAAACTGGTCATACTATCATAGTTCACATGAAGTCAACCTCAGCTGTTTTCCTTTTGTTGAACTATGCAGTGAATAAATGAGGAGTCACCATGATATTTTAAAAAGATTTGTCCCAGTCCAGAAAATGTAGCTTTAGGAGGAAAGCACTCCCTCTTTGTCTGGGATGACTGACAATACCTATTAATTGCTACTTTTTAGACATTTACTTTGTTAACAATGAAGAAAGGGAAATTGGCAATAAGAGGCAGTTAAACACAGAATTTCATTATGCAAAACATTGAATTAAAATAGAAGTGACCTCTTAGATATCATCTTTGATACTGCTAGAATCAATTAATCAATAGACTCAATAAAAGCTGAAAAGCAATTAATAAGCTTAGTGAAATTAGAAGACATTTAATGGCTGATTACGGAAGTCAATATGCACATATGCTAAGCAATGTAATGAAATGTTAACTATTTAAAGGGTTAAAGCCAAAACAGTAAGCAAAATCTAGTCATGAAGAGTCTGTGTGATAGGGGATGGCAATAGCAGCCCTTGGGTACTGGCTTGAGAGGGCTCTTTGCTGCCTCAAGTGAAATGCATCCCTTAATTTCTCTGAGTCAGGGAAGCTTGGGAGCCCTCAGTGCTGGTGAGGAGAAGCTGATCATGCTAATTGCCACATCAAAGCACTTCACAGGCACATGATCGGAGGGGCTGCTCTTAGGTCAGCTGCTCCGAGCAGAGGGTGCTGGAGCTCAGCTTCCCGTGGCACCAAGGCTGGCCTACTCTGCCTGGGCTGCTGGAGGCATTAATCCTGCACAGCCTCCTGTTTCCCTCCACTACTGCAGGATGAGTCCACGTGGGCTCATGGCCATGTAGAAAGGCATTTATTGCACTAGGTTTTTACAGTGGAAAGAGCCTGACTAATACTGGCATTGGATGTGGACCAGCTCTGGCACAATATTTTTTCCAGGGTGTAATGCTCATATTCCTCTTACATTTGACTTCTCATGTCTCTCATTTCTTGAGTTACATTGTGCTGTAATATTGCCTAAAACATAGCATATACTTAAACAAATAGCACATGGGTAGTAGTTTCGCTAATTAAAATTTCACAATCCAGCCATTTTGATTGGAGCTTCAGAAACATAAATTGTATGTATTCCATGACCACTGAGGCTGAGCAAGATGCTGTGTGTAAAGAAACATAATGTGGGTGCTCCCAAAATGCCAGGCAGTAGAAGGACTTAGGAAAAAATTATTTTTCAAATGCAGTAACACTGGATATACGTACTAGGCATGAAAGATGGCTTCAAGGTGGTCTGCGACACAGTTATCTTTTCAGAGAGTAAACTGTTCTAAAAAGCTGGAGAGGGAATGAAATCCAAGCCTAAGCTTCTCAGCTACCAAAGGTCTATTAAACAAAAAGAAGAGAAATCCTTAAATCAGCCTATCTCCTCACCATCTTTTGCACAGGGTCCATTCACCCCCTACACTGTGTGCTCTCAAAAAGTTCCTCGCTAATGTTGCAAATCAGTCTCAGCATTTTGCAACGATATTAGGTTCTTGGTGGTTTGCATAAAACGTGGATTTAGAAATGAAAGGACATTTGGTTCCTGTAACATGAGTCACGAGGAGATGGTATGTGATTGAGAATACATGTGTGCTTTATTGCTTTAAATTTTATCAGCAGGTAGAATATTCATTAAAAACTAATGCCTGCAGTCTTTGTACATGGATTTTATGTGAAATAAATCTGTTTTCTCACTGCAGCCTATACAGCTTCACTACTTTCTAGAATTAGAAGTTCATCTTATATTTCTTTAAAATTGTATTAACTGATAATGGGTTCTTGTACCTATCAGACGAGCAGCATCACTGCAATATAGTCTTCTATAGGTTTTTTTTCATAAACTTCTTTTTGGGTGATTTTGCAAGGAAGCTAAGGTAGTTATGGGAAATAAGGCCTCTAATTCAAGTTTCACCAGGAAGAGCATCTTGCTCTATTGTTGGTGCCCTTGACTGAAGCCTATGACATTGGACTAATGAATCTAAAGTCCACTTGACTGCTTTGGTTTCCTGCAGCTCCTGAACTAACTGCAGGACTAACTCCTGTGCAGGATGTGGCAGAAGACATTGGCTAGCTGGATTGCTTTCTAAACTACCAGAGAAATCACAAATTCTTATTTGGAAAGCTAATATGTTCAGCCAAATATTAGCTTCCTCTGCATGCAGTGTTTGAAAGAATCAGGCATTTGGGCATTTCATTGACCATATCTTAGAGAGATGTATGTCCTCTGTTGAATGGGGTCTGCACTAGTTGCCTTGCACTGTAGTTCCTTTTCTGGCTGTGGTGATAATATTTAATACACAGGGCAGATGTGAGAGGGATGTGGTTTGACAGATTTAGTACACTTACAACTGTGAGGAAACTGTCCTTTTTACAAGCGAGTAAAGTCATGCTGTGCAGGAACGGGAACTGAACTGTTGTTCTAAGTACACACTTCTTTGCATTGTTTAATCTCCAAGCTTTGCTGATTTCAAACCAAATCAAACCAAATAGTCAGGGGGGATAAGGTATCCTTCTGATATCCAGCCCAAGCATTCAGTGTAAGAACTAGTATTTTCACAGATGTTCAGTTTTTGCAGGACACCAGTTCGTACCTGGGCGTCCTTGAGCATGAGAAGCTCTTCCTCACCCGGGTGATTTCATGCATGCACACAGGTTGCCGTGGTGAAGAGCAAATGGCAGTGCAAATTGTGTTGTCCTAGTGGGTGACTCTTGTTTTTGTTTATTGCAGCAAAACCGGAGATTCTCACTCTAGATATGCTTAGCAATGGTATTCTCCAGTGCGTAGCAGCTGGATTCCCAGCCCCTACCATCTACTGGTATTTTTGCCCAGGAACTGAGCAGAGGTGAGTTAAGTAAACAAGAGTCTGCAAAGGTGGAACACACCCAGTTGCTGCTTAAAAATTAAGAACATAAAATGACTTGTTAATAGTTGTGTTTAAATGTTGCATCACTGTTTTCATCATTTTTGGCATTGCATTATTTGCAGTGGATTGTGAGAAGGCAGGGATAAATTTCATTATTCCCCGTTACATTCTGTCCTTGAAAGGGGAATAACTAACACTTTCTGCTGCATAAAAGTAAAAGCCGAACAGACTGCTGCAGGTTTTTATCAGTTTGGTCCCAAATGACACGTGTTCTGTAGCAATTTCACAGAGTGGCAGTCACAGAATCACTAGTGAATAGGACTGTTATAATTTGTTTTATTGTGTAATGAAGTAATTTTTTAAGACATAATGTAATTATATTTCTGTTCACATGAAACATATGACAAGTAAATAAGTACAGAGTTGTTATGAATAAAACCTGATGTTTAGTTACTGCATTTTTAAAAAGATTGCAATTTCATTATGAAGCGAGCATTTGGGAAGCAAGTTTTAAGGTTTTGAGTCACTTCCACCATGGTTGTAGATCTTGTGCTAGTCATGGGTCTTTTTCCCACCTCTGTAATTTGTTTTATATTTAAAATAATTGCTATTTCCATAATTGTTTTAAATAGTACCTCTTAAATTTGTGCTCCTGTAGTAAACACGTGATATATGAAGGAGAAACAGCATCTTGAGAGAAAAGAACTGGCTGGTTTTTGACTCTATATAAGCTTGATGATATCTTATGTACATCATGAACTTTTTTTTGTGCTGTAATAAGTTGATGGGGAAAGTTTTCAAGAGTAGGTAGTACACCACAACTGCTTGAAGCTGAAGTTAGGGATGCAGGTGAAATGGTATAGTGAACTTCACCATAGTGAAGTTACAGTCCTGCAGGTGTCTCTAACCAAAAGCAAATGCAAAGACATCATGGTCTAGGTGTATGTATCCATTCCTCCCAGTACATTGACAACAATGACACATAGTGAGTATGCTGTTTCGAGGATAAGGTCTTCAGTTGAATCCCTTTGTAGAGCAGTGCTGTTCAGTTACCTGTTGGTCTGGCATTCCAGGTAGAAATCCATGGCAGGTAACTGTCAGTATTGTTTTCCCAGGTGTTTTGATTCACCGACGATATCTCCCATGGATGTCAAAATTGGTTACACAAATTCATCAGTGCCATCATTTGAACGAATCCTGGTTGAAAGCACAATCAACGCCAGCATGTTCAGGAGCACTGGCACCGTGTGCTGTGAGGCCTCCAGCAATGGGGACAGAAGCTCTGCTTTCTTCAACTTTGCTATTAAAGGTAACAGCTGGGGTGAATGAGACCATAAAGCATAGGTGTCATTTAGCTCTTTCTGTAAAAAGGATTTTAAGTGGTTTACCTTTGCCATAAGAAAGTTTATGGTACTGTGGCTGAGCATATGGTAACATACTACATTACATGGTCTGTCTGTCAGAGCATTGCTTTAATTTTTCAGTTAATACTGTGGTACCATCCTTTTACAGCTCCAGATGATCAGTGCAATAGGTAGCTGATTTTATTCTGTTTGTGCAGCACAGAGGCAGACCACCTACAACATTACCCTGGCTTTCCCTCTCTCTCTCCCTTTTCTTTTCTTGTAATTGTTTTGACTATTTAGGCCATCAGGGGTTTTTTTCAAGGAAAGAAAGATTGTGTTTTATTTTAGGTTTTTACAATGTCTCAGGAAAAACGTGCTCCCAAACTTGCCTGGAGCCCAAGGGTCCCGCTGTTGTAAAAGAAGTAACAACAATATATTGCAAAAAGGCAGTATAAGTTTTTTAGCAGTATTTGTGGGTTTGTGGAGGAGAAAAAGCACTAGAACATAGATGATTCGAAATGTGTGTGTAAAGCTGTGCTCTTCCTGGCAAAACCAAATGTTCTGCTTCTTTTTTCTCTGTTACACCCAGATATAACATATAAACAAATACACCAGATTTGAGGCAGATGGGTTGTACTGGAATGGTACTGCTTCACTACTCGGCACAACCTCTACTTGTAAAGACTGTGCTGTAGAGATCATAGTTGGGGGGAGGGTGAAAGGGAAGAGAAGAAATTAGGGCTTCAGAACAAAAGCTTCTCTCTTTAACTTAATTTGACTGAGCTCATGCAGATCCCTTCCATTAACTGATATTGGTGTCATACCTCCTGAATTACTGAAGCTGAGACTCCCAAGGCATCACATTGGATGGTTTCTGTCCCAGCTTTGTCTACCACAGCTCATTCAGGAAAGATGTTCTGATATACCTGGAAAAGTCAGAACCCCAAACTGTGTTTCAAAAAAAGAAACCAAGGAAAGGTTTTCACCTGCATTGTTTTAATGCAGTTTTTCTTGTTCAAGTATTTGAGCAGAATTTTGTGTTTCTTTCCAGAGCAAATCCGTACCCATACCCTTTTCACCCCTTTACTAACTGCGTTTGGAGTCGCTGCAGGACTGATGTGCATCGTAGTCATGATCCTGGTGTACATATATTTGCAGGTAAAATAAAAAGGCTCTCTGCCTGAGTTAGAAAAATGTGTGTGCTGCCTGTGGAGGCTTCAGTAGTGACAGCTGATCTCTTTCTTTTGCCAGAAACCCAAGTACGAAGTTCAGTGGAAAGTTGTTGAAGAAATAAATGGAAACAACTATGTTTACATAGACCCAACGCAGCTTCCTTATGATCACAAGTGGGAATTTCCTAGAAACCGTTTGAGTTTTGGTTAGTTTAGATTTTTTTAGCTTCATCTGCAAAGTGAAACCTTCAGGTCTCATATGAGACTTTGGTCAAACAACACAGCAGGTTTTTGTCAGAAAGATGTTGCACAATAACGTAGATAGTGATAATTGCTCATTCTTACCTTGGGACAAAATGCAAACATGCATGTCTGCAATAGCTTCCTTGATATCATAAAATATAATGTTGAAACCTTCAGGAGGAAGTACTCCAAGTCATTACAGAGTATTTTGTTTGTTTTACTAGGTAAAACCCTTGGCGCTGGAGCTTTTGGAAAAGTTGTTGAAGCCACTGCTTATGGTTTATTTAAATCTGATGCTGCTATGACAGTAGCAGTAAAGATGTTAAAAAGTAAGTTGCTGTAGTATGCTAGACAATTTTTTCTCTCTTTCATCTGATCAATGTGTTACATCCTGAACACTGTGCTTTGCCTTGCAGCAAGTGCCCATTTAACAGAAAGAGAAGCCTTGATGTCAGAGCTTAAAGTGCTGAGTTACCTTGGAAACCACATTAACATTGTGAATCTGCTTGGAGCTTGCACTATTGGAGGTGGGGTTATCAACACATTATTGATTATTTCTGTTCCTTTTTTATTAACAGGAGGATGAATCTTGTGAAAAAAGAATCCAAGGAGCTGCTATAAGTGTAGACATCTTAAATTAGACAGGTTGCAGAGCATCGTGACTATCACCTATGATTTACTGAATCTAGATTTTAGGCTCCTAGAAACAGTAGTAAGACCCCCTGCAGCTGCAGCTAAACAAGAAGGTTGCTTTTATTCTCTTTCACGTGAATCATTTTGTGCTGTCTTCTTGAGAGATGACAAAATATAGAGAATAAGTTTTCTTCCTCCACCACACTCTTTTTCCATTATGAGAAGTAGTTCCTTGTTGGTATCCGAGGTGAAGGCCTCTCTTGTATAGTCTTCCAGCCTTCTGTTTAAACTGCAAATATGTCTGTTAAGGCAACACTTAAGTTACAAATTCTAAGCAGCAGAAAGTTGAGCAAAACAGTTGTCCAAATAAAGTATTGCACCACCCTAATATTTTATATTTAATATTAACTTAATATGTATTTCCATATATAATAAAAGCTACAAAATTGAAATACCAATACAGAATGATAGACATGTATTTTTATTTTGTATGCATTTTAATATAAAAGATGGTGTTGCTTTTTATGCAAACACATATGTTCTTTAAGATTCCGCTTCATTTTTCAAAGAAAAGGAACTTGTAAAAAATAAATAGTTTTAGGCAAAGGCAAAACATTTCTCCCATTTAATTACTCAAAATTAGGATGAAACAATTTTGTTTAAGCAGTCAACAAAGCAGACTTGGTGCCCTGAGTGCAGGTCTCTCTTAGCTGAAAAAAATGTGGCGTCTGTAAGAAAATCCCGCCACAAACACTGCTTTTGCTATTGTGAAAGCTATGATTTTTAACTGCAGAAAAATCGAAATAAACTAGTGAGGTTAGGAAACAATGGTGCAGAATAAACTTAGAGATGAAATAACATGCAGTGCAATTACATATTCAAGATCCATAGCTGGAGTCATTCACTCAGAAGACATATATTTGATCTATAAACATCCATTCTGAAGATGACTTGATTCTCTTTTCTGATTTCATGTTAATATTCTAAGACCTTGTAGTTTTCTGTCGCAGCAGCCTGTTCTGTTTGAATGATTTTTCCTATTACACTGCAGAATATAACACTCTACATCATTTCCAAAACATTACTGAAGGAGTGTGAAGCTCTACTGTAAACAGAAGTGAATCAAAAGGATTAATGTTTGAAGCTTGAATTACTCTTAACATTTGGAACAAATAACTTCCTTCAGGAAGTGAGCAAAATCAAACAGATGTGTCTGACCAGAAACATTATCACATGAAGAAAGAGAAAAAGACGTATTTGTGTAATTTTTGTACAATGCAATGCTATTGAGGGGCAGAAAATTAATTGGGACACAGCTTTAGCTGGGCCATAGTTGTTCATCTGTGAAAGAGAAGATGCTGGGTTACATTTCTGTAACTTTTCAAGTCTAGACAGTGGCAAGCAGTGTGTTTTTTTTAATAGTCTAGCCTGTGTTTTTCACTGAATGCTATCTTTATATAAGGTTTATTGCTTTAAAAACAATACTCACCAGCTTTATAAACCTTACATGCATCTACAGGTCCCACTCTGGTCATTACAGAGTATTGCTGCTATGGTGATCTTTTAAATTTTCTGAGACGGAAACGAGATTCATTTATTTGTCCAAAACACGAAGAGCATGCAGATGCAGCAGTTTATGAGAACCTTTTGCATCAGGCAGAGCCTGCAGCGTAAGTATGACCTGCTGAAATATACTTGTGTTTTTAGCACATTGGGAAGGAGATAGTCAAGTTTATTAGGGATAAGAGGTGTGGAGAAACCTTTCATGCAGTAGGCTTTGAAGATCCTTTGCTGCACAAGAAAACAATTTAATTAAGAGACAATTAGTACAGAGGGTAGTTTATTCTATCAGTGCAATGGATTGTATACACTCTGTTTTACTACTTTTATCAAATTCCCTGCAGTTATTTTGAGCACCTCCTTGGCATTTGTGTTTGCTCTTCTGTTAAACACTGGCAGTGCTCATTTAGCAGCTTGAATTACAATTCCTCCAGTGTTGGGGTGTTAATGCTCTGAGCTCTCCCGAGTTGCTGCCTTCAGAAATGACTTTTTACAAAATCGAACCAATGCCTTACAGTGTCAGAGGCAGGCTGCTACTGACAGTTCACTACATTTTGTGATGAAACGACCTGTGTCATGATTTTGAGATTGCTCTTGTACTTTAGCTTTTTTCAGTTACTTCAGCTGTGTATTTTTAACTGCTCCATTTTAGATACCAGCCCAGAGTTGTTCCAAGTGTGTTTCCTACTAGATTTTCTTCTCTTTGAAAAGTGAGGGAGACATAACTTAGCAAAACCTAGAGGCAATTATAATACCTGCCCAATCTAATTTTTGGTCTGTTTATTGCCCAAGAGAGCCCATTACTTTGTGCTGGCAGACACAAAAGAACTAAGCAGACCCACAGTAGGTGGTGAAGTCCTTTGACTCTGCAATATGTAGTACTGGTGAAGCTACAGCAACACGGAACAAACGTTCCATGGCAAGGGATGGGTGGATAGCTGGTGATGCCTAGAGGGGTTGGGACCACTGGGATGATGAACACACAGCTGTGATTTGCTGTTGGATATGTGCCTTCTGTTCAGTGAAGGGATCTTGCTGTTTGAGCACATTTTGTAAATTTCGTTATGAATAGCAGATTATTTACCAAACTCTCTTATTAGTATTTGCTGTAAAGTTGCATCTGCTGAATAATGTGTCAAATATGTTTCTGATGGTAACTAAAACTGTTGGTAATCTCAATGCTCCTTTCCATGTTAGCTCTGTGGTTGCATTTATTAGTCATAAACTAAACAGACATTTCAGTCTAAGGAAGTATATGAATTCTAATGGCAATGAAGTGGAAAATGCAAATGTACATCCATCATTTCTAAAGGTGCCTAACTATTTATTTATAGATCATATAGTATGAAAATCTATACACTTGAATTAGAAACAGCAATAAGAAAATTTAAACTTAATGTAGCAGATGGCTGTCCCAAGCCTCGGCTGATTTTTTGAAATACATATAAATCCCCTACAGAACTTGGGACTCTCTGAATTCAACATTTTTTATTGTTCATCTTCTGCATTTCAATTGCCAGTTGAGCTGATGAAATATTCTGGTGGAAGTTGGCCTAAGCAGAAGAAGGAAGCACTAGCAGACCCTGTGAAACATCTGGATGTTAATTTACAGAGAGTGAAGTTTGTATAAACAGTATTCATGCGAAAGGTTTTGTTTGCTCACCTGAGCCAAAGTCCGAACTCTGAGATGTATCATTAACTGTACTGTCAAGTCTCTCTTACTGTGCAGGCATTTCTTCATCTTTTTCACACATCCATGAGTTTCCAATCTACTGATGATTTGTAAAGCAATATATTCAGCAGGTTGGTGTGACCTTGGCTTTTTGCTTGGATGGCTTTTGGGACCTTTTTCACTAAACTGTGTTTCATTCAATGTGCTGCCTCTACAGTGATGCTGCCAATGAGTACATGGACATGAAACCGGGAGTATCATATGCAGTTCCACCAAAGGCTGATAAAAAACGACCTGTGAAGCCTGGTGAGTTTAATGAATCTATTTGCTGATGCGAATGCAGAAAGAGAGGCTTCATGGATTTGTTCAGTTTTTTCATACTTGTCTCTCATGAATGGGAACAATCAAAACTCAGTAATTGTTGTGTGAGGCTTGAAAAGAACATTTTACTAAATTACAGTGTGTTGTGCTTCTCCACACTTAAATGGAGTATCAGGATTATTTTTTGCATTCTGGTAATGGGCTATTTATGTGACCGTAGACTTACTCAAATTAACTGTTTTGTTTAACGTTAAGACAACTCGTTTCTACATGACTGCAGTTTCTCAATTCAAAAGCTGTTGTTATATATATTCTGTAGGATCCTACACTGATCAGGATGTTACCCTTTCTATGCCAGAAGATGATGAACTTGCTCTAGATGTTGAAGATCTGCTAAGCTTTTCTTACCAGGTGGCAAAGGGCATGAGCTTCCTTGCCTCCAAAAATGTAAGTTAAGAATTTTTCAGAGCTGGACAGAATCAGTAAATTTTTTATTTCTTTTAGCATCACTTTTAGTGTTTTAATGTGATCCATGTGTTTAAATGCTGAATACTTCTGTGTTCTTTTCAACAAGCACTGCAAACTGGTACGCTTCTTCTCATACCTGAGGCTTTGCCTAATGCTGGAGTCCTGTACTATGTTTACTGGCCAAAAGTGATGGTTTATATCGCGTAAAACAGAACGCAGGATGCACAGTAGTCAGTGTGAGGCAATGCTGTTATATCTCCACAGTTCAGGCTAGTAGAATCAGTGCAAAGCTGTCTATTTGCATGAATTTCAAACAAGGCTGCGCTTGCTACTTCTCTCATGCAGAATACTCCAATGAACAAGGGAGCTAGCACGTTGTGGGGGCTTTTTTGTAAGCATGGTTTCATTCACAGGGGATGTCTCGATTTTTAATTTTCTGGAAAGATAAAATCAGCTGAGAGACCCACAAAGCATCTTTGTTGGCAATGATGAACAAAATGGACATTTCTCTGGGTTTCATAGGAGAGGTATTGCATAACAGAAAGGGATTTACAAAGACTAGAAGTCTCAGCACAGCATAATTAGGATCTTCCAATGCTTACTCTTACTTTTTATTGCAGAAATGCCATTTAACATGTCAACATTATAACTAACGTAGACACGGAATACTCTAGGTGCGCCTTGGATAAAGTGCAAAAACAAACTTAGGCAATTTAAGGAAAGGAAGGTAATCCCTGGAGGTCTGTGTTACTTTTGGGAAATGTATTCTGCTCCAAGGAAAGTGCAAATTAAAACTTCCTTTTGTACTTGTTTTTTTTTTCCCACTGTTCATTTCTCCAAACCAAACCATGAACTTCCCTTTAGTTTATTTTTCTCTCATCAACAGGTTCAAAACAGGCCTGACATGCAAATGTATTGTATTACCTATTTACATGTTGTTCACCATGCTCCTGCATCCTTCAGTATTCAGGACATCCAGCGTATTTCTTCTGTTTACCTATAAAGTAGCCCTAGGATTCACTATGCATCATTCCTGGTGACTTTTTCTTCATAGCCTTTCCATTTTTACAGACACCATGGCATTGAGTACCAAAGGCAATAATGAATGTAACATCACCTCACCTTGAGTTTGGGAAGTAATGTGCAGTATCACTTTGGCAGTGCAGAGTTAACAACTATATCAAGAATTAAGTTGCAGTGTGCTAACACATTACTCTCCTTGGTCCTCCTCAGTCGCTGTGTACACACATGCTTTTAGCTCCAGCTAGGTAATGCAGAGTAGTGAGGGCTGATGGATAAGTTACCTCAGGTTGCCTCAAGTCCTCAAGGAAGGAGGGTCCATACAGACCAGCAGTGCAGAGGACCCAGATGCATTTCTGCAACTTGCTTGTGTATCAAGGCTATGCAGGAATTGGTGTAGGAGCTTATTCTGTGAGGGTAATTGCCAGAAGCAAATAATGCTTTCATCACAAGACAGAGCTTCCTCTGTTGGACAAAGTCTTTATTCACTGCAAACTGCACTGATTGTAGAGGAACAAGGTAGAGTCATACTGATTCTTGGCCATTCCTTCACTATACTGCTTCACTGCAGTTATGTGCTCAGCTTTACGTATGCAAAGTGCAGAATATGTTGGATAAGGAGGTGAACAAGAGTCCACTGAGACAATAGTTGCTATTAAAAACAGTTCCTTGTGTAAGCATGCTACAGTGACAGATATTAAGTTGCTTATGCAATCTGCAGTTGTTTTCTGAGCTTGATTTGCATAACTCTTGATATTTTAAGTAATTTTTTAGGGAATTACCAAAGCTTTGTATTTGAGGAAAAAAAAGGAAAAATTGAATTATCTTCAGTTATTTTTTAGACACCTGTGGCCTATGTGCTATATACCATCAGTAAAGCAGAAGGTTAATACTCTCCAGATGGCAAAAGAAATCACTTTGTTAGAGAATAATCTAATATATATACATAAAACATATTTTATATATATAATATATAATCTAATATAAATTTATCTCTATGTATTTATCTCTAATAAATACATGTGGACTCCACAATTTTATACAAAGAAACACAACTGCTGGAAAACTCAGGCAACCTTCTGAAGCTGCAATTACCAACGCATGCCCAGTTCTCAAGTGAAAACTGGAATATAAGCTAGCTAGATCACAGACCATGTGACTGTCTATTGAAA
>VXBA01003885.1:520516-674348 GCA_013399895.1 Serilophus lunatus
CCTATTTGTCCTTTACTAGGAAACAAGTAAGTGGTGATTTAGATAAAAAATAGAAAAAGTACTTTGTATTTTAGCTGAAAACGTGAAACACTTTAAAATGCCGAGTGACTGCAAGTGGTCTTTTCTAAAATAAATGCATAGAAAACGATATGGATCAATGTCATGATTGTAAAGATACTACACCAGAATGTTTAATCATTTCAGTAAGCTGATTAGCATCTAGCTTTCAGCATGCCATAAAATGCATAATGCAGTAAGTTGTATAGCTAAGTAAGCATGTAACCAAGCAACAGCCATTTAAGGATATTATAAAATAGTTTTGTTTGTTTGTCTGTTTGTTATTTAGTGCATTCATAGGGATCTGGCTGCAAGAAATATTCTTCTAACTCATGGTCGAATTACAAAAATCTGTGACTTTGGCCTGGCAAGAGATATAAGGAATGACTCAAATTATGTGGTCAAAGGAAATGTAAGTATATAAGATACATTATTCACTTGCTTTAAGTTAAAGGAGTTCCTGTTGTATTGACATGCGAAGAAAAGTATTTCTTAATTACATGGAAATCTTGATTTCCTACTTGTGTATCCGTGTTGGTCAGGACGGCTAGGAGGGCCAATTTCTGACATAGATGTGTGTGCTGACAAAATCCTTGGTGTATACATGTTGTTATGCTAGGAAACATGTCCTGGCATCTGAATGTATGTTGTAAGAGAAGATATAATATAATGTCCAGTCTTTCTATTATATTTGAATGTACTAAAAGTTACAGCTCTGTGAATAAATGCAAATCTTGTAATGGAAATATTCTAGTAGCCGGATCCTAAATAGAATTGTTTGAAAATTTTTCTCTGGGCTTCACTCTATTTGTCCATTACTGAAGTAGTTTTTTTAAAACATATCTAAATAATCAGGAGTTTGCAGCCCAGTCTTTTCTGTAAGGGATAACTCAGACAATGGAAACTGAATTTTGAAGTATGAGTTTATTAAGGCATAGTGGGATGCAAAAAGACCTTGGTTTTCTCTGATTCCGTACTGAGATCCTAACCTCATGTGTGTAACAAATACAGCTTTAACTTGCAGCTATAGTTCAGACCCTGTAACAGAGTTGGAACATGACACTATATTTTGATGAGAAAAGTTTAAAGCCACCCATGTAGAACAGTTCCAGTCTCACAAGTACCTACTGAACCTCTGGAGGGGTACAAAGACACTTTTGAAGTGATGCAGATTGCCTTCGTTGCACTTGAAGTCTGCTTTAAAGTGCCAGTGCAGTAAAAAGAGTCCTACTGCCAAAGGAAGTCAAGCTTGTCTGTGGTTAAGCTGTAGAAGTGTGTATGAAGTATAGGTATTTAGCATCTCAAATTAGTTTGTGGTGCTTGGATTACTGTTCTCTGTCACATAGGTGCAGCCAGCTGCTGCCTTCAGACTACACATGCTTTCACTTGCACTGTTTTTCAAAGGATCCTTGTTCACTGAGGCAACTCTCCTCGTCAGCCCAGCTGAGGGCTCCATGATCAGAGGCTGGTCACTAGTTAGGGACTTTGCAACACAGGAACTGAAGCTTGCCTGGCCTGGCTTTGGGCAGGCTGATAAAGAGAGAAAATCTCACACCTGAGCATCTCTCAGCAAAGGGGTTTGCCAAATGCCACTTGAGTCAGTCCACGGCACCTCAGGTGTCTGAGGTGTATCTCTGCTGCTTTGGTGTAACCCAACAGGCCTTGATGTTCCAGATCCTTACTTTGGGCTATGGGAGAGACAAGTTTTTAGTTTTCTTCAAAATCTTGGCAGCAGCTACTGGCTGCCTAGAATTTGAGGTTAGGGAACAATAGGAGCTGAAATAATTAAGGAATGCCTGCCCTGATGAAGTACTGAGTAGCTTTTAGTGTAAGAAAGCTACTTTAAGGCTCACGGTCACATCAGGGTCTTCTTGATCAGTAAAGGCTCCTGGGAGTAGGAAGTTCAGATCAGCACCTCAGAAGGAACATGATAAAGTTTTACTTGTCTAGACTATCCTTTAAGTTTGCTGAGTTCATAGAATTACAGAATCATAGAATGGTTTGGGTTTGAAGGGACCTTCAAAGATTGTCTAGTCCAACCCCCCTGTCATGGACAGGGACATCTTTCACTAAGTTGGATTGCTTAAAGCTGCATCCAGCTTGACCTTGAACATTTCCAGTGATGAGGTATCTACCATCTTTCTGGGCTACCCGTTTCAGTGTTTCACCACCGTCATTTTTTTTTTTTCTCATTTCTAATCTAAATTTACACTCTTTCATTTTAAACCCACTGCTTGTCCTGTAAGTACAAGCCCTGGTAAAAATCTCTCCCATCTTATAAGTCTCCTTTATGTATTTAAAGACTGCAGTGAGGTCTCTGTGGAGCCTTCACTTCTCCAGACTAAGTATCACCAACTCTTTCAAACTTGCTTCATTGGAGATGTGCTCAAGGCCTCTGATGGTTTTCATCATTTTCATGGCCCTTATCTGGACCTGCTTTAACATATTCACAGTCCTTCTTGCCCTGGGAATCCCAGAATTGATCAGTCATGCAGAGTATTTATTAGAAGGCTCAGTTTGCTTTGGCAAAACTTGCCAAAGAGTTGCCTGAGGGTAGGATTTTACGTGGCCAAAAAGGGTCAGAAGAGGAAGGACCTCAGAAGCTGCCTGGGGGAGAGAGGAAGCAGGGGCTGCAGGAGTTGCATCTAGTGTGATCTTAAAGTAGATCAGGGCTGAGGCATCACTAGCTGTGGACACTGCTTGGGAGGGAGTGCTGCTGACAGCAGCTGGGGGCTTGGCCAGGAAAAGTGTTAGCTGGAGATAACTCTGGTTGCCTCTCTGATGAGCCAGCCCATGCCTGCGTTTCCTCCATCTCATTACTTTTCTCTCCCTTTGCCTCCTTTTCTCTTCAGTCTCTTTAGAAGACATCAAGGCTATTCTCTGCAGTATGGTTGGACTATATCTTTGGGCTCATTGTTGCGGGACCATTTGAAAAGAAAAGGTCTCGTTTCTTCCAGAGCCAGACAATTGAAATTAACTCAGTTGGTTAGAACACAGTGCTAATAACACCACAGTTGTGGGTTTGATCCCCAGACAAGCCATTCACATAAAAGTTGGACTTCATGATCCTTGTGGGTCCCTTCCAACTCAGAATATTCTGTGTTTCTGTGAACTGTTGACAGTTTTAGGACAGAGACCTGACTGGCTCCTACTAGCAGACAATGAAAGGGTAAATCAGGGAGAGGAAGGTGAAAGCAAATACAAAGGCTTTCTATGTCCTTTCTTCTGCTCTAGTTAACATTCATGAGGGGTGTCTCTATCCACACACCAACTTCTGAAAAACTACAGAATCATAGAATTACTTATGTTGTAAAAGACGTTTAATGTCATCGAGTCCAACCATTAGCCAGCACTGCCAAGTCCAGCACTAAACAGTTGCTCCAAGCCCCAGCTCTACATGTCTTTTGAATACATCCAGGGATGGTGACTCCACAACTTCCTTAGGCAGCCTTTTTGGTGAATAATTCTTTATCTAATATCCAATCCTAACCTCCACTGGTACAAGTTGAGGCTATTTTCTGTGGCCCTGTCAGTTGTTACATGCAAGAAGAGACAGGTCCCCGCCTTCCTACAGCCTCCTTTCAGGTAGTTGCAGAGAGCACTAAGGTCTTCCACAGCCTCCTTTTCCTCTGAGCAGCTTTCCAGTTACTCTTCCCAACCTTACAGCACTGCATAAGCTTGTGGTGATCCACGTACTGGAGCTGACACTTGGCCTTGTTGAACCTCATACAGCCGGGCTCAGCCCATAGATCCTGCCTGTCCAGATCCCTCTGCAGAGCCTTTCTGCCCTCCAGCTGATCAACACTCCAGGCCAAAATATATGTGTTTATATATATTACTTATATTTGAATTTTAATTTTTCTACTGATAAATTGAGGAGTTAAAGCAGACGTATTGACTGTTGATTAAAACCTCGAAGCATCTTGACTGTATGAGTTTCATCTGTGGGCCTGTGGCAGCCAGTCCACAAAACTAGACTTACATGTTTGCTTGAGGAACCATGTCACAGTGATTTATATTGTTTTCCTCTGACTTCCTGATATCTCGAATTAACTAGACAGATGGAATCCAACAGTATCCAAAAAATCAGACTGCAAGGAACTACGTTATTTCAGTAGACCCACAGAGAGATAGGTCAGTAGCAGTGCAGTAGTTGGAGACTTAAAATGCTAAGATTTTCATTTTTGGTTGGATATGTCTACTTCTTGATTTTACAAGCATTTAAAGAACATAAATAAAGTTAATTTTATCTTGTAAATTCTGTATGCCTTACATCCACTGTCTTAATTCCCTTTTCCCTGGAAAGGCTCGTCTTCCTGTGAAGTGGATGGCACCCGAAAGTATTTTCAATTGCGTCTACACTTTTGAGAGTGATGTGTGGTCTTATGGGATATTGCTTTGGGAGCTCTTTTCTTTAGGTAAGCTCCTTGAAGATCTGTACTTCAGATTGTTTAATTTTGAGGTTTACTATAGATACAGAAATCATGTTGCTTCATTTGCTTTCTCAACAGGAAGCAGCCCTTATCCAGGGATACCGGTGGACTCCAAGTTCTATAAAATGATCAAGGAGGGGTACAGGATGTTCAGCCCTGAGTGTGCACCACCTGAAATGTAAGCAAACCACCAGCACCTCTAGTCACTCAAACATCAGTAATGATGCATCCATGCATTAAGGCTTATTGCACTGCCCCACTGTATTTTTTTAAGTTCTTTTCATGTTTTAAGTAATTCATGTACTCTAACTAGCAGAATACATGCCTGTGTTACAAGCAATGAAATATGCTCATGCTTTGTGCCATCTGATCACTTTGTCATGGCATCTCCTCTGTGTCAGTAAGTTATTGACAGATCACAGAACATAATTAAACATTTTTACTAAAGATAAAGAAGTCAGCGATATGTATCACCAGACTGTACAGCATCTGCATTTCTGCTGTACTTCCTGACAGCAAGAGGACTGGCTACTGATCTTCTTTATGAGCCATCTCTAATTCACTGTTTTGTGAATGGATTGGCATTTAGCAAGCTGTCAAAGAAAACTGCGTCCAGACCCTCCCATTAGTATTGAGTCCTCTCTTGTCATAAGCACAGGTGTTAGCAGCACCATTCCTCTTCTTAGAAGTTGTTTGAAGGAGATAGGACTGGATCACACTTTTTTTTTTTTTCAAATAATAATGGAGGCAATATAAAAGCTCCAAGAATTTCCTCATGAGCAGTACTTAATTTCAGTATCTTTACAGGTATGACATAATGAAGAGTTGCTGGGATGCTGATCCTTTACAGAGACCCACATTTAAACAAATCGTACAGATGATAGAGCAGCAGCTTTCAGATAATGCCCCCCGGGTAAGTTAGGGCTCAAGCAGTTTCAAGCAAGATGTTATACTAGAGCTGTGAGGAGCAAAGAGCCCATGCACTTAATTTCCAGTATTATTTATGTAGCTTTGCACTGTCAGTTGGGTGGTGGAAATGATGTTTGGACTACTTACTTCTGCTTAACTGTGCCATTAGACAGTAGCTGTCTAAGCCCATACCAAAGATGCACCAGCTTGAGAAGACTCTTTGCATGATTGGTGTTTCTCATTCAAAATAGACCTGTCGCAACAATTTTGATGGTGCTACATAAATTCATCTTATCCTTAACTATGAAAAATTCTATTAATCTGGGAAACATCTCAGAAATTAAATATATTTAGCTTTTATTAGAAAAGGTTTCTGGATGAAGGGGTGGAGCTTTTTGTGCTCTTGTGCATCATGTGTCATGACAAACTGTATTTGCCGTTCTTTTGGCTATTCCTAAGTAAAAGCTTATTCTCAGCGGGTAACTGGACAAAACCATCCAAAGCAAAATTGGAAGCACATGGTAAACTTAGATTTTCTCTCTCCATAACTTTGCTTGTTTCTGGGGTTTAAAACATATGTTTTAAAATCTGGTTTAAAAATAAAGCTTCATTCTACCTTCTGAATACCTCGTTTGGGCACAGAGTACATGGCTTCCTGACAATTTGAGAAAAGAGGAAACTGAAAGCTGCTGGTGTTCAATTACATCCTGTAGAGTATTTTTGGCAGGTGCAGGCATTACTAAAACAAAAGCAAGAATGTGAAGGAAGTATTAGTGAGGTTTCTGAGGGAGTTTAGTAATAACCAGAGCTGTGTTTATTCGAGCTCACTTGAAATTCGGAGTGCAGTTGAACAGTGCTGCAGTGTTGTTAGTAACTGAGATCAAGATTCTTGATGCTTTAAAAGAGGAGTTTAGCCCAAGGCCTTCTGAAACTGTTTTGATTTGCAAAGAAACGCCTGAGCTGGAACCCTTCCACAATGATGTGTAGTATGAAAAGGCTAGGAAAGGAGAGCTCTTCAAAAATGCATGAAAGGAGCAGTCTGCAGATCACTGACACCAGTCTTTGGCTTCTGCAGGTTTATGCCAACTTCTCAACTCCACCTTCCAGTCAAGGAAATGCTCCAGATCACTCGGTGAGGATTAACTCAGTGGGTAGCAGTGCTTCATCTACTCAACCTCTCTTGGTACGCGAAGATGTTTAAGTGGCTCCTCTGAAGAAGGGTTGCCCAGATGTATTAGCTATTTGTATTGTGCAGAGGGTGAGAGAGAGACAACTTCAATAATTTCTCTTAGTTTTACTCACTACTACCACTGTGTAGCTGAAACATTGTTGTAATACTGTCCTTTACCATGCACTGTTACACATAAACTTTAATCTGCTGAGCACGGTTACAGACATCATTGCAATGTTAACTGAAGCTGTATATATTTTGCTGTATTGTGTGTATTTGCAGTAGAGAGCCAGATGTGAAGGAAAAAAAACAAAAACGACCAACAAAAGAAATCCTGAACTAGGGTATGGAATGAGATGGCTGCAGATCAGACCAAATCTGCAGTGATCCTTCTCTGGATATGTGCCTGGAATGTGTACAGTCATTTTCTAGTTAATGTTGTTTTGCTGAATTTAAGAAATAAACAAATATTCAGTTAATGGCTTTGCAAACCCCTTTCCATGTCCAGACAAGCCTGAGAAGCTTTCCCTGGCAGGTATCACAGGTTGGACGCCTGTAAGGGTGCTCTGTGTACCTGGGAAAGAGAGGTAAGGAGACCGAGGCCCTTCCGAAGCTGGTCTGTACAACCAGAAATCCTCCTGGGAGCTCTGGGGTTTGAACCAGAGGAGAAGGGAGAAAGAGCATGGATCTTCATCTTTGTTTCCCACTCATGCCGTCAGCCCTGCAGACTGGTTGCAAGATTTCCATGGCTATATGCAATACTTCCCACTGGCACATTTTCCGCCAAGATGAAGCTGCCCATCGCAGGGTCTCAGTCCACCATGGAGCCTGAACCCATGTCCTCCTGCCCTGAGAGTCTGAGGACTTTGATATTTGTTTTGTTAATAGTTACGTCTAAAAGTGTTCACCAAAGATTAGTGGGCCCTGCCAAATTGGTCAAAATAGAGGAGGAGAGCTACCTCCAATAAACCGTGTCTTGAGGAGAGGCCATTTAACAAGTCATCTAAGCCAGAGCAGAACCGAAAAATACTCTCCTGAGAGCCCTTTCTTTATCTTTCCTACCTAAGTGAATCTTTCCCGCAGGCAGTCTTGGATGGTGCTAACTGCAAAGGGCTATTTTCCCTCACCCCAAGTTGTTTCATCTTTCTCTGATAGTCCAGAGACTAACTGGGAGGTACAAAATTTATTAATGGGGTAGGAGAAAGAATCCCTTTGGTCTTCTTTGACATACATGGGGCTTTGGGGTCAGCATCTGTTGAGACTCAAGGTTGAACTCAAGTATTTTCTAACCCCTTTTCTTCCCATCAGGAACACTGCCTGTTCTTTTCTTTCTTTGTTTCTGACTCCTAGAAATAAGTAATGACATTGAGAGAAGCATTCATCGGAGGCAAAGTACTAGTTGAGTACCTATTTATACACAATGCACTTAAGCACTCTGTAACTTTTACTTTACCAGGATTTTGGTTGAATTTACATGCAATTCAAATGCATAACTTAACTGCCCAACTACAAAGTAACTAAATACACACACCAATGGTATATTTTGGGTTACATTGAATACCATACTCCTCCTGTGACTGTGCATTTGGTTTATTGTTACAGGAATCTGTCTTTCAGAACTAAGTAAAAAATTAGCCATTTGCACTGAACTTACTTAGGCTGTTGCACCTTTCCAAAGTTAGCCATTTGTTTGGATGCACTCTTATGCATACTTGTTGAGCATTTTCAGTTTGATGCTATAAAAGCTCTTTTGTAACTTGTTGGCTTTCAGAGCAACTGTAGACTAACTAGTTGTTACAGATGTCTTGGTACTTTATGAACACTTAGCTGAAAGAGGTTTGGGTTTTTTCGTTCTTGAAATTTATATTTTTATAATTTGGGGTTTTTTGAAACTTATTTTGCAATGGCTTGGTGTTTTAAATGGGTTTATGCGTTGTTTTTGTAAATATGGAATTGTAGCAATAATGTCCTTTTGACTATTCTCAGTCCTTGAGTCTCAAAAATATTTTTTTATATATATATATGCAAAAACTATATGTATAAAAATGTGTTTGAAAGTTTATGAAACACTTATGGATATGTTGCTCTGTTGTAGAATTGCAGTTCAGAGAAGTTCAAATAAATCTGTAAATATGTATTCAAATGCTGCCAATGTGTACCTATGTTAAGATGGAATATTTTCATGTAAATCGTAATAAATTCTTGGGTTGAAGCATAATCTCAGTGTCTAGTCACACATAGGTTAAGTTTGGCATTATGAAACATTTTTGCAAATACGCGCCAGAAAACGTTGATATTTCTTTAAGTTCTTCACCTGTCAATATATGGATCAAATTCTTGAAACTTGGATGCAGCTTTAGTTGATCCTGTAGAACTCTTGATGCAGTCTATATATCATGAATAGTATTTAAAACAATGGTATCTTAGTGGTATGATTGTGGAGGCAGTTGGAGCCACTCAAATGCTGCAGTGATGCTGAGTATTCCCCCTTCCTTGAACACATGTACATACTTTTGTCCGCTCCTGCATGCTGGCACCAAGCTCATGCTGGGCTGGCCAAGTGCAGCACTGCAGAGGAGACAGCAGGAAATACCCAGCACTGCTTCAGATCCTTCTTCAGATGACAGTTATGAAGAGAAAATTGAATGCTTCCCATGCCGAGCAGGTACCCTGTGGTGTCGTAGTAGGAGACTCTTGCTTACTGCAAGTTTGAAATCTGTGACTCACCTGCTCCTCTCACCGTGCTTGTTCCTGTGCTGCATAAAAGTTTTTGTCAGCCTGGTTGGTGTGTGGTTGAATAGTAGGTATAGAGGATATAAGTGTAAGTGTAGAAAACCATTTTCCACAAGAATTATTACGAAGAGTTAGGGATCTTTTCGCTTACAAGCCTTTCCTGCCTGGAAGAGGCATTTTTTTCCCAGAGAAACATTCCAGAGCTTAGATGTTCCTTTTTCTCCTGCCTTGCAGAGGAGTTAACTCCCTGAAAAAATAACTTTTTCACAGACAACCTTGGAGGCCCCATGAGGAGGGGGCCAGGCAAGGCACTAAGAAGGCTGGGAGAGGGAAAAGAAGCGCATTCTTTCAAGCCCAGTGTATGCGCTGTTTATGTGTAGTGTTCTTGCCTTTAGAAATAAATTTTCTTAAATCCTTCTGCCTGATGTTTTGAAGGTAGCTATGTTATCCTTCCTCACAGTAAGTTTCTAGATACCAAAACACCTACTAACTCATATGAGAGTCAGAATTCTACTGTTTTGCTCCTTAGGTATTTTTGTTAGCAGACCTCCTTTAAGAGCTCCTCTCCTTCAGATACTTTTGTAAAATAGCTTTTTCTTTTTTCTTTGTTTTTTTTTTTTCTTTTTTCATTTTTTCCTTTTTCTTTTTTTTCTTCTACTCAAGTCTTCATTCTGTTTGTTAAAACTAATTAAGGAAATTAAAACTTAATTTTGTCAGGAGCCAGGAGGCTCTGGCTTTGTCACAATTAGCATTGTCATTGTTTCTAACAGTGCTTCAGAATACACCAAGATTGTGTCTGATTTGGGACCATTTTTTCACCATTTTGTCCACCCTCATTCCAGCAAAGTAGAGTTCATACTGACGGGTTCCACTAGCTGAATTGTACAACTAATTTGTGAATTCTCATTTTGCATTGCCAAAGGAGCTATTTTATGTATTTATTTGGTTAGCATGTAATTAATTTTATTTTCCTAAGTTCTAAGCTGTAACTTACATGGCAAAGCACATAGGACAACATTTAATAGGTATTTAATATGTTCTTCAATGCATCATTGTACCCAGATACAAAGAGCAACCAGTACCATGTTATTAGGATGGACCATCGAGGATCAAGTATCGGAAGGGAGGGTGCAAAGAAGACTGGTGCATGCTCTGTTCATTGGTGCCCAGTGATAGGACCAGAGGCAGTGGGCACAAATAGTTCTCTTTGACCATCAGGAAACACCCGATGCACACACTGAGCAGAGGGCCTTGCTCTTAATATGTGGCTATGGGTGATGGTGCAGTCATCAGAATATAAATTGGCTTAGTACCACAGCAGTCACTTGTGGTGACTGAAATGATAGTGACATTTGACTTGCCTGTACAGAGAGGGAGGAAAGCTGCTGAGCAGGACAGCCAACCTAAGTGGATTGGTGATGTGAAGAGTGAAAGATGCCTCATGCCTCTAGCCCATTCAGTGCATAAAAAAAAGGACAACTGCAACCTCCCAGATGCTAATTTTGGTGTTTTCTGATTTAAAATAGCAAAATCAATTCTAACTCATTTATGATATGAAAACATTCTTGTATTTTTACTTTCAGCCATTTTTTACTCAAAAGCTGTTTGCATTTTTCTTCTTTTCTGGGACTAAACATTAGCTAGTCATGTTGTTCCAGAAATCAGCATTATTTGAAACTTTCCAGAGTTCTTGTGTAACATGCTTTTGTGTTTCAACTCAGTCGGGTAGACAGAATGTCTCTGGACCAAAGTACAGAGGGAAGGACTTCTCCTTGGACTAGAAGCAAGAGATCAAGTGGCAGTAGTTGCATAGCCCAAGGATAGCCTGAAGTTGCTGCATTGCTAAGAGCAGTAGAAGCCCACTGAGCCTCTCAGGCTGGATAGCAGCATGCAGTCAAGCCTGGCAAGAGAAGAGGAAGAAAGTAGAGTTACTGTAGTTACAGAGTATTCTGAGTTGGAAGGGACTCACCAGGATTATCAAATCCAACTCTTAAGTGAATGGTCCATACAGGAATCAAACCCACAACCTTGGCATTAATACTACCATGCTCTAACCGTCTGAGCTAATCTCAGTTATTGGCTGTATCCCTTCGTAAGGCAGGCCTGCAAAGGTGTCCTTACTAATCCTTGGTGTTTGCAAGTGGTTTTGTTTTGAGGAAGTAGGAAGAAATTATTTGTGTAATAGATGATAGCTATTCAGTCTGAGAAAGCTGGCACTAAAAAGGATGTTAGTGGGGAATCAAGTGTGTTTTAGAATACCTTCTCTTTTAATGATGAAAAAAAAAATTGTACTGCATGTTTGTAAGACTCCTTTGAACTGTATTGTTGAAATTAAGTAGGATAAAATCAAATTTCTTCATTACAATTAGCTATCTAATTTTTGAAGGTTTATTCTTTTAGAACTTCTGGTATCTTGGGGCATGGAAAAAATATGAAAATAGGAGCAATACTAGTAACCACCTCTTCCCCATGAAATTTATAGAACCCATGGTTTATAAGTACTTTTCAAAAGTTCATGGTTAGGCTACTGGAGACTTCAGAGCCCTGAGGCATTGAACCTGGTAGTGGGGAGTCGCTGTTCACAGGCAGAGCCCCGGATTGCAGGGAGGTAGTTTCAGCAGGAGTCCAGAGGACATGAACTGACAAGAGTCTTGCTGCGTCACTTCTGGCCATGGACTGTCAGCTCCATAGAGACTTCTTAGGATTTCTCAGGCTCATTTGAATGGCAGCAGCTGTTTGGGTTTCACATGTAAGGTTGCAGGAGAAAGAAGCAAACTGATTTTGGCCACTGAAGTGGATAAACAAAGCAATTTTTTTATCATAAAAACATACTTTTAAGATCCCTCCAGCAACTGCACTGCTTGCAGTCTGCTGTGCAGTCAGTCTGCTATGTGGTCTGGGGAAGATCTGTTTCTGCTTGGTATTAATGACACAAGGCTCTACCCTTGAGAAGAGATGGTAATTACGAGAAGAAAGCAATAAAGATAAGGTGTTTTAACACCAAACTTAATACAGCTTTAACACTTAAGTTTCTAAGTTAGAACAAATAATTTAGTAGTCTAACACCTAACTTTATGTGTTGACTTTTGTTATTGTGACACACAGTTTGTTTTACTCAGAATGATATTAACCAATTGTAGTAAAAGAACAAATGTAATATCCAATGTATAACCATGTATAACCAATGACCTTAGGCCAAGTGTCAATGCAGCCACCATTATTAGTATAAAAGAATATGCTACGTTGCTATAATCGTCTTCACTAACAAATTTCTCCATGAGAAGAAACAGTGTGTAGTTAATTGCCATAGTTGGATGCACCAGTAGAACTCAGGGCAGCAAGAATACTAGTGTTCCACCACAGGGTTGAGCATCCCCAGCAGCACTTACCAGCCAGCTTCTCTTTGGGCCACGTATGGCACTTTTAGGGTCAAGAACAGCTGCCCTGTATCTCACTGGCCCCTTGCAAAGAATCCACCAGCAGTTGACTGGGGACAGGAATTTCTCTAGGAGTGCTAGGAGTTAATCCAGAGGATTGGGTTCCCAGGTGGCCTCTGTTACTATGCCAGTTAATCCCAGCAGGAAGCATATTACCTGCTTCCATACAGCCTCTGTCACAAACAGCTGGGATGAAAAAGTTTATGATCTTTAATCCTTCTTTGCTTTTTAATATATATTTTTTATTGCTACTTAATAAAGTTGCCTTGCCAACCTCAGCTTTTGCAGCATTCAATAGTTTTGATTTTTCTATGAAGCTTTTGGAAGATTTTGGGTTTGGGTAAACTGCTCAAGGCCTCTTTCTAGCAGCAAAGAGGCTCTGGCTGCCTGTCTGTGATGATGTGTGTGTTGGTGTAGGGCAGCTGCAGTAAGCACTCTCCTGCAGATAAACGCTCTGCCAGGGCAGGCAGCACGGTTTGTCCCAAACCCCTCTAGCCTCCTCCTTAAACAGCTTTATGAACAAATATCTTTTTAATCATCCTTGTAAGCTACTGTTGCAATTATGTAGGATCCCAAGGCCGTGTGATAGTCATGTGTGCCGATCACCACCCCAGCACTTTTCTGTTCACAAGAGAAATGGATCTACCTCCTTGGGATCAGAGCAGCACTGTCAGCTCTGCCCCGAGCACTGTCTATGTGAATGACCATGTGACGGTGATTTGGACCTACTCTTGTCATTTGTTCAAAGCAAGGAGCATTTCTCCTCCTCCCTGAAGGGAAGGAGAAGAGAGAGGGGGAAGGCTGAAGGAGAATCATGTTTTGTCATGTCCTTCATGGCAGAAAATAATTCAGACTGAAAAACATCACATCTGCTTTCTCACACTTTAGTTCAGAGGTAGAGAAAAATTAGGATCTTGATAGAACATCAAAGTATTTTGCATTATGCAGTGCAGGGCTGCTAGTAATATAGTTGCAAAAACAAAAAAGATATCTGTAAACTGGGTGGAAAGTAAGAATTTCAATGCTTTCATTTACCCTTTAGTATCCAGACAGTCCAAGGAGTCACTTATATGACATGAGAAATATTTTCAGAAATAACATCACGAAGGATGTTTTCTGGCCTGCAAGTCTTGTAGAGAAATATGTGGCCGATTCATCACCTTTTCAATATTTCTTCTGATACCAAAACCTCTCTGAAGCAGAGCCGGATTTACACATAAGCCCACAGATATGAACAAATTAGAGCTGTGGACAAGCATCTGCTCCCCTTGCCTGCCCACCCTTCTTCCAGTTCAAGATCAGATAAGAAGTTTTATACTCGTGTGTAGCCAATTCTAGAGCAAAGAAGATGGCATGGAGAACCATGGACCCCATCTGCACTGTGCCATGAGATCATTACAGTCATATGATGAGCTATCTGGATTGTTTGGCACCCAAATTGTAATCTGTGGCTACATACCAGCCTAACCACAGCAATACCTACAAATATGGTTTAAGCTGATCTACAACATATCAGCTGGAGAAGGAAATGTTATCTTCTTTGCACAAGGAACTCTATCAAAGTGTTTATTTTCTCTTCCATGACAAAAAACCCCAGCCTCTGGGGCTCAGTGGAAGTTGTAGAAAACAAGATTTCCTACACTGCAGTATTATTATTCTATAGGATGGCTCTTCCTCCAGCTAAACTACAAAAAGCTCAACCATCAAGTAAATGGCTATTTTAAATTAAAAAGAGCAATTTCTCTGGTGGCAGATTAAACGTGAATTGTGTACTGCACACACTTGTTTAGGTTCAAATTCCTGTCAAAATATGGAGTTGCTTAATGAATCAAGAAGTTGGAAGGAGGGGAGAGATGAAAGACCCACTTTGTGATGTCAGAGCCGACTGGTTGAGCTAGGCTGAACCTCTCATGAGGTGGTTGTACCTTCCATGAAATTCAGTGGTCAATTTGTGGTAAATCTTTTCCATTAAATTTTGTTTTAAAAACCCAAAAGTAAGCAAAGCCTTCTTCAAAAGGAGTCAAATAAATATTTTCCTGTTTCCCTGAGCAGTGTTGTGCAGACTCGATGCAGTTGGTAATGAGGTTTCAGGTCATTTCTTATTTTGAGTACCATCTGCTGCAGTGAGAAATAACAACTACGTGTATTTTATAAATACCATGTGAATACGGTTCATTTTCTCTAATAATGTCCAAAAACTGTCTCCAGACTACACATACGCAGAACTTGAAAAGACCATTCCTGAACATCAGTGCAGCTTCAGAAAGTCTGTCACTTCAGAGCAGACAAACTCGATATAATTTTTTTTGCAATTAATTTTAGCATTTTACCCCAATGTAGAAAGAGGGCTCTACAGAGCTGCTGTGACAGCCAACTCTATGTCTATGCATTATGACTTATGCATATTATGCATATTATGACATGACTATGCATAATAGACTAACCATGAAGACTGCAAGATGAAGACATACTTTAGAATTCACATTATTCTATCACCTATCCTTTGTGCAGCATTTTTAGTCTTTAAGTCACGATGCCCTTTGTCGTGAAAAAAAAACTGACTATTTTTGGGAAGTCTGTCAAGAAAACTGTTTTATGAACTGCCCACAGATGCAACATGCTAAACTAACTGGTTGCTTCTAAGGGTGCTCACTGTTACTAGGATAGCTCCTGCCAAAGCATCTTCATTATGTCCTTAACAGTGCTTTCCAGCATCCACCTGTAGTCCTTGTGCATCTGCTCTTTTCCTCCATGCCCTGCCGCAGAAGTATGTGGGAAGAAGTGTGTAGAAAGGATAAAAGTAGATAGTCTAAATGTGCTGAGGGCTTGGAAGGCATGGATTCTGTGTTATTTTATCTGTATAGTCTGAACAAGACAGCTCAAAGCACAGCCACATAGCTCCTGAGACAGTCTGGTGCAAGCATCGCCATCAGACATGCAGCTGCCTTGGGAGGCACTCCATGGAGATGGCACCCAGCTCCACTGGCTGAAAGAGTTACTCTGGGGACAAGGAGACGGAGCAGTTTGGGGTATTGCACAGCTAATTTTGGCTGGAAAGTAAAAAAACCTTCCTGGCAGAGAAATATTTAACTACTGGCAGAAACAAAGTATATACCCTCCAGTTTTGTTTGTTCTGCAGCTACAATTAATTGACTCCTTTGTAAAATTCTATATCATGAATAATGAAATGTATTAAATAAGAACAGGTCTAATACTGATGCCTGCACCCTTCCATTAAGGATCGTATTGAAACAGAGATAGTTCTCATTATGTTTTGTTTAAAGAAGGTTTCAGTTCATGCTTAGACACAACACAAACCTGCATCTGGTCCTTGGGCAGTTAGGATTTTGTGCTGCATGGCATGAAGAACAAGCTGACATCAAGAAGTATCATAGCTCTTGCCTCACAGTTCGCCGCCTAATCTACATTTGCCCGTTGTTCAGGGAACAATGACGGGTGGCTGTGATCAGAGGCAGATCATTCAAGGAATATTTTAAAACCATATTAATTATATTCTAAGGTTTGAAATGAGGTAAATTGTGACTGCAAAACTACCACTTCAGTCAGAGGGTCAATAAATGTGTAGATTGCCTCTAATTTTTTTTTATTTTATTAAGCTTTTCTCCCAGGATTTAGCATTTTTATTGAAATCTTTCTGATGTCCGCAGTGGACAGGGCAGAGACAGAACAAGGAGAAGGCACCACAGTGCAACCAGGCTGGGACTCATGCCTGCATGAGCAGGGGTGAGAACGTCTCTTCATCACCTCCCACCCAAAATACATGAGGTCATTTCTGAGCACCGACCTCCTCCATCTGCTGAGCATAGATTATCTTTTTGATGCTCTTATCTTTAGTCTGCATGCCATGACCAATCATACCTTTTGGGATGTTTTCTTCTCCTTTTCCACCCTATGTTCCTGTTTAGAAAAAGATTTTAAATAGTTTCTCACTAACCAGATTGGCCACTTCTTTCTTCTGTTTTCCTTTTCAGAGCAACATTGCCTTGTATTCATTTCAATGTCTTATTTACAAAACTGAGCCTAGAAAAGATCATTTTCCCTCTTTTAGTCTCAGACATTACTTCATCTAATTGCACCACCCTGAAGAGGGATCTGCTATCTGGGACTGAGTAGAAGGGAGCCCATTTACACTGCTGGCTACATCTGGTCACAACTCTCTTCCCAAGCACTAAATTGCCTCCTACCTCAGGCCTGGCCATGATGAAAATATACTTGAACAAGAGAGAAGACAAATAAAAAAACAATGTACCTATATCTATGCAAAAAATAAACCACTTTGTTTGTTGTTTAATAGAATGTAGCTGGCAAAACCAAGTGCAGGAATTTTCATAATTCAATTAAAATATCAACAGTCCGTGATATGTTCTGACTTCAAAATAGCCTCCTGCCTGGGGCAGTTATGCTGTAGTTGCAGGCTCAGCTTCACCAGATGAGATACCAGCTGTGGATGCCCTCCTTGTCTGGGCCTTTCCCACCAGTATCATGCTCTCTTTGATGCTCTTAATGCACAGCACCAAACTAGTGGTGAGAAAGCTTCGTCTGCAGAGGTGAATTTGAGCAGCATATACGCATCTATGCACCTTTGTCCAGCTGGTCTGGACGAATTGTAAACTAGGACTTTCACCAAGCCTTGGTTGTTTTGATACTGACACAGAGCAACAAAATAAGATAGAAAAGCTCATAAATGGAGATAAACACAGGATGACCAGTTAACAATTACCAACATAAGCAAAGCAGACTCAGTGTGACAGAGTCATGTTTTAGTGGTGGTCTGGGCAGCATTAGGTTAATGGTTCAACTGGATGTTCTTAAAGGTGTTTTTCAACCTGAATGATTCAATGAGTCTATGAAGTTGGTGGAAACAGTCAGCTCAAAGTTTTATTTCCTTCATCATTTTTGCTCTTTTAAATTTTTTTTACTATCCCAAGATGTATGTTTGGATTAATTCCATTTTCACAGTCATGTTTTGCATAGTCCGTTACTTTCCAAATCATTTCCCAAACAGGTTTTCAAATACATTTCAGCTTTGCAAAGATCACAAGTTTTATTTATTTTTATTTAGTTAGTTATTTACTTACATGTACTCATTTACCTTTATTTATATATCAATTTACTTATTTACCTTTATTTATTTAATTAAATAGTCACATGCTTAAAAAAACATACATACAATACCATTATGTCAGGGCATAGAAGCAGAATCAACATTTATAAAACAGATGAAAGAGAACACGTTTTTGCATGTGTGTGTGTGTGTGTGTGCATATGCATACTCCTTGGGTGCGTAATTCATCTGTTTAGCAGAGTGTGATGCTAATTGTAGTGGGCTGAGTGCTTTGAACATGGGGGGTTTTGTGTGTTGGATTTCCCCCTCCTGAGTATAAGACCATTTAGGCTGCATGTATTTTTAAAGTAAAATTAGATGTCTGTGGAAGGTTTACAGTAATTCACTTTCAATTTAGGGCTGTTTTTTGAACTAGAACAAATAGCTGAGCATCTGTTGCCCTGAAAAATGTTACAAAATGCAGTCACCAGGCAAAAATCAAGCATCTCTGAGAATGATTATTTTGGCTACATAATCAAGCAAGCAATTACTGCATTATCTGCAAAGTATGATCATACATTATTAATACATTTTCAGGGAAAAAGGTTTCAGTAAATGCAGTTTTTCTGGTTTTTATGATACTCGAGACCCAGACGTAATTCTAACTGATTGAAAATACTTCATGGCTTGTCATTTCTCAGTTTAAGATGCAGTTTGGTTGGGCATGGGAGACAGTAAGGAGGGAGCAGGAAGAACAGAAGGATATGGACATTTTTGTAAGTGATTACAGACATCCTTCCTATGTGTCATGCATATCCAAAGCCAGAGAGCAAATTTTCCATTGGAAAAGGATTTAATGAATGCAAACAGTCTAGTGTGCTGTGCCGTATACAGGACATTGTATTCACATGTTCAGCTATACAACCAGGCAAGCATTTTTCACTGAGCACCAGAGTTTCATGTGATGCCGAGAGAACATTTTCAGAGCTGGGAAAAGAGCCCAAGTGAGGTGCTCACTGACCTCTGATGTTCTGGGCTGCACTGACTTTACAAACTAATTCACATCTTCAAAACCATCTTAAAGCAGGATTAATTTCAGTTAATTTTGGCTGTGTGAATGTCAGGCATCCTAGCCAAGCTCCTACCGCAGTTTATTTCTGCAGCCCACAGAGAGACTGTTTCACCTGTCTTAGATGCTTGCCCTGTGCTGGGATGAATCACTCAAGCTTACAAAGCTGGCATTTATACATTTATACTGCTGAAGATGTGGGAGGTGAATCCTTTAAATATTAAAGTTTCAGACAGCTTGTGACTTCTGGAAATGGAAATTGTTTTTCCAATTAATTTTGGAAAGTGAGTGTTAACTCAGCCTTGATACAACCAAGCAATATGATCTTGTCTTTGAGCTTCACACAACAAACTAATGTGACAGGCTAAAAGAAAGCTTCACAGACTGGTGTCTGATCTTTCTGGGTCCTACTCTGCTTCCTTTTCTAAAAGACGGTTGAAAGTGTATCCTAAAGTATCATCCGGAAGTACTTTTGCCTTATGGACAAATAGGCCAGACTTCTTGGGGACTCATCACTCAAGATTGCTTTAAAGATAAAGAAAACGTGAGCAAGACCTAGATGGGAAAGATCTGATCAAAAATTCTACTAGTGCCAAAAAGTCTACTAGAAGAATATTGGCGTTGAGTTTGTGTGTTTATGTGTATGTGTGTGTGTGTGTGTGTGTGTGTGTGTGTGTATGAAAACATTGGCAGATAGGCATTACAATAATCAGTTACACAAATTGCCATTAATGTGTGGCAGTACCAAATGCCATGGGATAAATTCATCTTTGGCATGAGGAGGGGTAATTAATCCTAAATGCACCCTTGTGATGTAGGTAAGTATTACCCTAGTTTGACAGATGCAGAGAAATGTTTTGCACTTGGCAATTCTGCTTTCCAGAAGACTGACTATCATAATTTATGGTGGAGGATTACGTTATTCTCTTTAGTTGGCATGTCTTGTAACATTGCAACACTATCCCGTAAAGAGACGCATGGGTGCTTAGAGTTTGGAAAGCTGATCCACAGCTAGAAAATTCAGCAAGCAGGTTCATGTTGGAGTAATCCAAAAAACCTCTGAATACACAACACATCCACGTTTATGGTGGCACAAATCCATCGGTAAGGAAAATTTACTTTTCAACAATGGAATTTTCGGAGTCTTTTTTCCTTTGAAAATTCACACAAACAGCTCTGCTCAGCTTTTAAGGGTTTTTTTGTAAAACAGTTCCTGCTGGGTCTATAGGCCTTTCCCTGCAGCCTGTAAGCCATCCTAATGCATGGCTTGAGCTAGTCCCCCTCACCAGTTCATTTGTTGGTAAAGACCAGCAATGACCATTAGTTTAAAAAGTACTGCTGCACATTGGTAAGCCTCCCGAGGAAAGGAACATTTTAAAGTCATGCCTTCAAAGATTACTATCCATAGCATGAGAAGACTTAAACTGTATACCATATGCTTAACATATAAAGGTTTTAACATACAGCAAGTTACAGCTGGACAGACAGATTGTACATTGAATTTCCTCCATAGCAGTCTGTAAAGACCACAGGCTATTTGCATTTCTTATAAGTTCTCATTCAGTGTAAATAATTTTTACAATAATAATAACAATAAGAATCTACTGGGACACAGAAATCTGTCTTTTTGGGCTGAAAATGAAGCTTTGAAACAAATAAGAACAAGCAATCTAGATTGGCTGGAATTTAAGCAATACTTTTGGTATAAGTTTCTAATGCTAGGATAGAAAAAAATATCATCCTATTACAAGACAAAACCATAGCCAGACTGAATTATGGCAGCACAATATTTACTTGATTACACAGAGAAAAAAATAAAATTAAACAAATATATATTTCCTATGCACAGTTCTTCTGTTAATGGGTCTGAGTCAATGTGTTTGTCTTTAAATTTTGCACTTCCTTAAATTTTAAAATTACTTGAATTGTTAAAAATACAAACTTCTGTTTTCTTCTCTCAGAGAACTGTCTCTCAGAACCATTCTGAAACACTCAGAGGCAAATAATCTTTGAATACTTTCTTAATTTTGAAGCTGTAGATGAAGGACACCAGTTCTTTGAGCTAATGTGCATTAGTATAAAAAGCCTTACCAAAAATTATTTAAGAGATGCACCTAGAGACAGCTTATCATAACATCCTCATGAGTATGTTCCTTTCTGTGGAACCGTATCTTGGCCACCATATACAATGTGAAGTTGGACTTTGGAGAAACTTTAGGAGCTGCAAACATTTAGGTAAGTGTTAAAATATATTTTAAAAATTGCCTTTTTAAGCATGTAGGTAACCTAATAAAGAAAACCCTGACATTATACACATGGACAAACACCCATGGCTAAAAACATTCCTCCTGCCCATTAGACTTTCCCCTCCCCTCAGAAAGGCAGGGGCTAAGAGGCACAAACTCAGGTTGAGGCAGATTAGTGTGATAAACAAGTACTAGGGACTATTAAAGATGCCACTTGCTGGCTTTTTCCCAAGGAAACGTGGCTCCCAGCAGGAGTGCCTGGGCTGGCCACGGTCTCCTATGAGGATCAAGGCAGGCCCTGGTGCCTCAGAAAGACATCACTTCAGGTTTCACAGATAAAACCTGTCCCTCGAACTTCTCCTCAAATAAGCTGCAAACCATGCTTTACATACCAGGAGCAACCAACTGACAGAAAGCAGTTCTCCAGAAGGGGTGTCACTTCAGGCTCCTTCCAAGGGCAGGGCAAAAGAGCCCTGTGTTGGGAACTTGAGCTGCAAAAGGCAGCCAGCTGCAGCTTCTGTAACCCCCTCTCTGAACTCCCTGAAATCATGGAGAGTGGAACCACCGGAGTGTCATTTCTGTGCCTTTCTGAGCCCCTGTTGTTATATGGGAGACATTTTGCAGTCTGCAGTATCAAAGACTTCAAAAGCATTGCCTTTTCAACCATACTCAGAAAAAACCCATGATGCAAAACACTGAAGTGTCTTCAGAAACCATTGGGACCAAAATAATTTAGAGTCATTGCTTCTCTCATGGAGGCAGCAGTTGCCCCTCTGGTTAAAGCTTGAGCTGCATTGTACACTGAGGAAAAAATAAAGGTCTCAAAAGTCTGGTAGAGAGACTTACAAGAGATTTCAAACTCAGAAACAATGTAGAAACTGGGCTGTCTCTTCTTAAAATTACAGAAAACCACCGCTACACTGCACTTTCAAGTGTATTTGTGTGCACACACACATGTTTACCTAAGGAGAGAGACTGAGAGGAGAAACCCCCTGACCTGGACGGTTTCACAGTTTAGCCCCATTGCAAAATGTAGGTGGTTTATTATATTTTTGTCTGGGTGGAAAGGAAGCAAAAGGCTCTTACTGGGAAAGCCATGAGGCCTGCCTGTCTCATGAGCCACAGATGCTCAGGAAGCCGAAGCTCTGGTGTGGCTGGTGCATAGGAAGTGCTGCCCTCCCCGTGCCCCCCAGCCCCAGCACCCCTGGCCACCGGCCCCCAGCCCCGGCTGCTGCGCCAACCCCCGCCGCTTATCTAAGGTACGGCCGGCTTCCTCGTACCCCGCTGGGTGTGTGGCAACCTGCTGCTCTTCAGTTGCATAACGAAGCAGTTGCATAAGAGGATCTTAAGAAAGGATCAAATAATTAACAGCAAATAACTGCCACTGCACGTTTTGACAATCTGAACCCGGACAATATTTAGGGGGAAAATAAAGCAACATGAGACAATCTGCTTCCTGAAACAGCACACAGCTGATTTAAATCCAGTGTCACTTTCCCCAGCCAAAGTCTCGGCCTTAATTAGTCCAGACCAAACCAGCAGGGGCTTAATCATTTGCCTATTTAAGGGCTCATTCTCTAATCTTTGGGCATGGGCTTTTATCTAATAATGGGCTATCTTTCACAAGCCCAGCGAAAAACAATAATTCTTGCTCTTGCGACCTCTTGCACATCTTCTGGGTCCTGGTCCAGCACAGCCTTACATGCCCCTGTGTCATCCCTCATCACAGGACCAAAGTGATGCTCAGTTGGTCCACTGTGAATATATGGACTAAAGGTACCCAAGGATGACTTGGTCAAGTACAACTCTCTCCCAAGAAAAAGATACAGAAGCTTGCCCAGAGATGGGATAAAGGGCATCAGGAGGATCTTCTCTGCATGAAGTAGCTGCGTACAAGAACTGTTCCTATACCTGCTAAGAGCATATAGGAACACAGGGGACACTTTTCAGAAAACCTGGCTTTGCAGTTAAAGTACCACGGTGGGGTGAGCAAGCAATGAATGATTCACTTTGGTGTCCCCAGCCAGGTGACAGATCTGGGTACAATTCTTTTAACTTCTTTGCTGTTGTACCACCATTTCTTAACATCTGCAAGAAAAAGAATAATATCTCCAAGCTTTGTGAAATTAAACGAGTGAGTTTGCAGGAAGCCACAGGGCAGTTAGAACAGAAGACATGATGGAAATAAGAAGATACCTCATACATGGGCATTCACGTCCACTACCGCATTACAGCAACTTCTATTTGCAAAGCAGAAGAGATTTCTCATTGCAGAAAGAGGTCTAGCTCCTTGGACAAGGAGTTTTAGCTCACACACTTGTTCAAAATCACTGCCAACATGCAGTACAAATGATAAATACACTTTCCTGCTGATGAAGCCCAAGTCTTTGGATGGGATGGTAGGAACTCAAAATAGCACCGCCTGGGAATCCAAAAGCACCTATCAGTCAAGAGCTTCCTGACATCATTATTGCATCACACATAGATTTAGGAGCCTTCTTCAGCCTTTTAGAAAGAGTAGGGAGAACTCCATCAAAAACTAGTGCAGAATACCACCCTTGCCTCTCTACAAGGTGGCAGACATGTCAAAGTGCTGCACAGGATGAATATTCCTTCCTTGGTAACCTAAGGCAGCACTCTGGCATATAAAGAAAACGATCTGTTATTATTCATCACCCATAATAAAATGGCATTAAGTCAGAACGTGCTATTAACTCTTTAGTGGCTGGACTTGGATTCTTCCAGCATGAGCTACACACTAATGCAAAATGCATTATGCTTTTATGGTAAAATCCCACTGACTGCACTGAGAGGTTAATTAAACTGGAGAGAAGAAAATAAAGAGGCTTTTAGAATGAATTATTCAGGATATCATTAAAAATCAGGCATAAATGAGAAGCATGATACTTAGAAATCCTAAATGTAAACACACATTCCTGGATTAATGTAAGATTAAGAAGATAAATAAATGTTATCTACGTGTTTCTACTGCAGCAGAGTTAGCTTGCATGCCTTTAAGAACTGCTTTTTAATTGTGAACATTTTTCATGCGGAAGATTAAGGAAGGTGAGATGAATGCCCTAAGGGGAGCAGTGTCAGACTTCAGAAGGCTCCCTCACTCTGTGCTGACCACGTGGGTGTCCTTTCATCATGGACCTCCTCCTCTCTGCTTCAGGTAACACAGGCTGGGGTACAGCATATGCAAATATACACTAACTCTACTGACACTGAATCACCAAGTGCCATGATCCCTGAGACACCACTGCTAGAGCAGTTGTGGGATATGAGTGGTCAACGCCTGCCTTTGCCCACCACTGATTCCTCGGTTGTGCCGACTTAGATGTTCATTCAGCCCAATGGCACTGGCTGTTCCAAAATTGAGGAAAACAAAACATATAGAATCCAGGTTTTCTTGGAGGAGGTAAAGAAAGAGGCAGTAGCCTTACTGCTGCCTTTGACCCATGCTGGGCACAACTGTAACAATGGGGACATTTTTCTTCGCACTCATGTCTCTGCTCTCAGAGATAGTTTTGACCAGAGTTGGCCATCTTAATTCTATACTAGCCTTCTCAGTGTGTGAGTCGCCTTCTGAGCTGTCAGATGCATGAGAAGTCTCAAACACAGATGCTTTTTTCCTAAGAAGATTTAGTTTGACAGACACTATGGTGATCAGCAGATTCACTAAGACTGGCCCTTGTGGTATTTTCTGAACACTGGATGCTTCATTTATCTCATCTTGGTTCTGCCACTGGTATTTTCAGCTATACAACTACCATTTTACACTTCGAAGAAACAACAAATGCATGAATTAATGTGAACTTTCTGAGTCTGAGTCTCATAGTTAACAAGTCTTTCATTACTGGGGCAATGAATAGTGAGGTTATAATATGTATAAATAATACTTATGTCCCTTGTGGTCACTTTACACAGTCAGAAAGATATTAAAAGGTATATAAACATTAGGCCTCTAGTCTAGATTACATCTACTTGAGTCAGGCAGGGGATGGAAGGAATTTGCAGTGATAAAACATGGTGCTTATCTCTGGTTCTGTGAGATTCCTTCATCTTAAGCTGTCTTGAGGTGAAGTCTGCAGATCATTTTAAAAGCTGTAGTAGAGAGGGAATATGAATAATGCTATATCACTGTCCCAGACTGGAACTGTGCTCTGTAACCTTTTTCTCTACATACTTAATAGAAGGATTTAATAATGCTAACTCTTGAATGCAATTTCTTTTCATTATTAACCATCTTAAAGCAACTGTTTCTTTACATTAGAAGTAACTCCCTTCTATTTCCATTGAGAAATGTCTACTGGGGGAATTAAAAGATCCTGCTTTCTCCAAGTCAGCTCAAATACGTGAAAATACTGCAAAACATTCACCTGAATTCTTCTGAACAGACAAGACTTAAGGTTCAAGAGCAATTAGAGAGCAAGTCTTTGAGATGCCAAGGATGCTATGGACTCCTGTCCCGGTGTGGCAGTTCAAAATGACAAACGTTTGTAAGTTCAAGGTTCTATGATAATAGAACATCACAGTGAGTGAGGCATTCTTGTAAGGTCAGCTGCTGTCATGAGCTGTTTGTTGTGATCCTCTCTCTTAAATGGATTAGAATGGGCATTTCCTCAGATTGTATTGGGCTTGGATAAAAAGCCAGATGGATAAATTTCTGAACACAGTTTTTCATGATGTTTCACATAATCTATACTCCATAGAAGAGTAATTTCCAACCACTAGAGAAAAAACCACTTCTTCAACAAGCCAGAGACATGACCTTTTTGAGTTTTAAGGAGTCTTTCTTTCTGATCACCTTTTTCTGGTTTCATCTTGCAAGGTAAATGTTGTGTTTTAAGACTGCTAGTGCATAGTCCCTGCTACCATGACCAACACTGTCACATGAGAGGCAAACCAGTAAGTGCCAAATAACCTCCTTGGAAAACATGCTCTTTGCTCATGAGCTCAGTTTACTTTGTTAGTGGTGGCCACACTGTCTTGGCAGCTGCTCCTGTGGAACTGGAAGGCTTCAGTGACTGATCGCCCTGCACTGGGTCAAGCCACAATACGGGCCTTGGGCAGCTTGAGGTGCACTGAGGGGCATGCACGGACACAGAGGCTGTTAGGGAGGATTTACAACACACATTTCAATGGCTGCTGACTGGGCTTCTCCCAGGCGAGCTGGGTGAAAGGCAACACAGCACTGCCAAGCACTTTCCAGACCTGCAAGAGAAAGTAGAGGATGGGAGAAATGGTACTTAGGTCTGGGTGAACTCCCCTGAAGCTGCCACCTTTTTCACAGCCCTCACTTTGCATGAATGAAGTGGTTGTTTTGCCCCACCAAGACTTGCACCTCAGAATTATTTCTGAGAAAGAGTCTGGCTCCTCTATCAGGCTCCCTCTGTGCTGCCTGGCCTTTTCCATCTGTTCTTGGTGCCTCTCACCTCGCCCCACAGCTTCCCAAATGCATCCCACTTTTACACTGTTCCGCCCCTCAAATTCTTTGGCAGGTGTGAACTGGTGATTCACACACACCAGTCTGGTCCTAGAAAGCATTTCCTCCAGGCCATGAACAGCCAGGAAACTCACACAAGGCAATTTTAGGAGCATTATTAAATCTCTGAAACCTCAGTTGCCACTGGTTTTTACTCAATTTAGAAGTCTTTACCCAATATGGCAGATATCTTCAGTCCGTGCAATGCTTCTGCCTTCATCCACGTGACTGTAGTCTTAAGACCCTATGGTTTAGCAATGCAGAGCACAAAGAACTCCGTGAAAATATGCCCATGGATTTATTTTTTCTGAAGGGCAAAGCCATCTACATATCCTGCTATTGTGGCTTTAAGTGCAGATGTCTCACAAATGTGCAGAATTTTTTTCACTTTTCCTCGGAAAGAAAAAAGGCAAGTGACACGACATGTGCTGTGTGCCAGGGTTTGTTTTACAGGAGAGGATAGGACATGTGCCAGGACAAGGTGTCACCATTTAACTTACTTTCCTGAATATTCAGATGAAGCTGGTGGCACATCAGCTCCATGCTTGCTCTTGGCATCAAGCTGTCCTTTTTGGTAACTCCCTGTCTTCTGCTCGTTGGCTGCCAATTCGTCTGAGCTCATTTGTCCCCTCAAGACGGTGTGAGCCACACTTTCACTGCTGTTTCTGTTGAGATGTGAAATCTTAAAATGAGATCTTAAAAGAGTTAAAAAACCTGTTAGCTATTCTTTTTCACTAGTATCTACTGTTTGTATGGTGCAGGAGTTACATTAAGGCTTTTATGCTTCCTCACAACACCAATTATCACAGTGGCCATGGGGATGATGGACTGTGATGGAAGAAAGTTTGAAATTCAGTTCCCGAAAGAGAGTTTTGGTTTTTCTTCTCATGGAAGACAATCAGTCCAGTTTTCAGGAAAAGTGAGATGGACTTCTCTTGCTCTTCCAGAGTGTGTTTCCAACAGTGATGATTCAGTCACATCAGTGCAGAGCAGAGGTTGTTGAAAGCACTTGAACACAACAGAGTGCAGTGTAAGTGGCTCTAAGCTATTTAGGGGCGCCACATGACAGCCACAGTTGCATAGGTGATAAAGAAGAGCACTAACCAGGGAGAGGTGGAAGTATTAATTCTGCTGGAGGGCAAGAACACTCTGCAAAGGAGTCTAGGCAGGCTGGAGTGCTACACCCAGGCCAATAGTATGAGGTTCAACAAGTCAAGTAACTTTTGCAATAATATTTTATTTGGCATTTGTTTTCCATTCAGCTAAGGTAAGCAAAAAGTCTTCTGTGAAGAAGTACAGCTAAAACAAGTGTGCACATGCAGGAGAATACCCTTCACCAAGAGATAGGTGTCTCGTTGCATTTCAGACTGGCTCTGAATGCAGTTCCAGCCATTTCAGCTTTGAGTTTTCTTTTCAGACTGGTGATCAGTCTGAGACTGCTTTTGGAGAAAAAAACGCGTCTGATCACTGAACCCCTCCTGTGCAGCAGCAATTTTTGCTCAGTTCCTGGGTTGGTGATGTGTTGGGAGTGCAGAGGAAGGGGAAGAATATCTTGCCACTGGCTGCAGTGGAGATCATTGTGTAGAGCACATGAGTCAGAGAACCTCTGAGGCTATAGAAATGCCTTGAAGGAGCCTGTGTCCAAGGTTCACCTCTCTCGAAATTATTACCAATGTGAAACTAGAATAGGTTTGAAAGGAATTTTACTTACCTTGGTATAATCCAGCTCTTATAATACCAAATGTACTTACTGGTGTTAAACAGACATCTGTGATTTCACAATAAATTGAAACACATGAAGTTCTATTACTACTGGATATTTGTGAGAATAATGAAAATGGATGTCCAGTGTGCTGCAGAAGAAAGGAGCAGCTTCACTTCCTCTATTTTAGTATTTATCACTAAATCAGATGTATTTGAGTCGTGCGAAAGCAACTTACTAAACAAGATGAAGCATCTACAGAGAAATAGCACACGATCCTATCCATGGCACCAACATCACAATACACAAAGAACATGGTGCAGAATATATGCTGATATAATTCTGGCATTTCTGACCTTTCACTTGCATGAGTTTGCCATCTTAATAACACCTTTTAAACATGGCAGGATTGTGTGTGTGCGAGTAAGCCATCGTTTCAAAGTATAAAGGCAATGGAGTTACTTTAGGGACAACATCTCTTATCACTAAAGTGAGCAAACATTTCCTTTCATTCTCCAGACTGTCTCAGAATTTGTTCAGAGAAGGTAATTCCCACACTGGAAACTCACTGAAATTCAACAGTCTTTTAAGATACTGAAAATAGATATTAAAAATACAATTCTTTAACAGCTACAGTAAAAGCTTATGTTATGGGCTATAACTAATTTAGAGAATAAAATCAAGACTTCAAATTTTGGAGTGGAAAAAAATTACCTTGAAACAGAAGCATCATGTAAAATTATGGCACGTGGTCAATGCAGGTAGAAATGGGAAACCTAAAATTGCACTAGTAAGTGCATTCATTAATAAAGGCTGTGAAGTCATAAAAATTGTTTCAAAACAGGGAATTAAGAATCCAACATCTATGTCCTTTTTATCAGTTCAGAAATTTTAAATGTTTCCACAAAATGTTTCCAAAACTTTTTATTCCAGAAACTGTGGCTCCTAGGAAAAAAACCAGCAGTCCATGTATTAAGAGATTCACAATAAAATTAAATTTTTTAACATTATTTATGATGGTGGGTATCTGCACTTTAGACTCCAGTAAAACTCTGGAATAAATTTATTTTTAATAACCAGCTACTGTTTACCTCTCATGCTTTATATACCCATGTGATAGGAAAATTCAACCAGCAATATCTTGCTACATTCCAACCTCACACTCTGCTGGAGCACAGCTTGTAGTCATAGCTTTTTGAGAAGCGCTGCACAAAATTAAGCCTCCGGGCTATTTGTTGCACATGAACATCCACCAAAGCTGATATAATAGTTCCAAACAGCTTGAGAGAGGGAGCCAAGAGGGAGATGCAGAATCTCAATAAATATTTCAGTCTGTGTTTACATAGTATACAACTTTACAAATAACACATGAAACATTTTTGAAAAATCTTTGAAATAGAAACCTTCAGGTAGTAAGCACTGATGTTTTCTTCATGACAACCTCCTACTCCTTATCCCTTCTGATGAGATCACAGATGTTAAATACAAGGATTTAATACACTATTTACTTTCCTGTTCTGTAGCACAGAAACTCAGACTTTTCTAGGCACTGAGCTTCTCAGCTTCCTGAGTCTTAGGCAACATGCCCATCCAAGGATCCTGTTTACGTACCTTCCCAGAGGACATCCTTCTTTACAGGGGCTGCAGGGCAGGATCCTCCAGGGGAGATATAGTTGGAGGCTTGAGAGTGTTGAATGAGCCGTAAGGCACAGGTGCTTGCATTGGGATCTTGCCAGGGCAATTTTACTCCTTTGGGTTTTTTTGAATTCTTGAAAAGAGGAAAGAAAGTGAGGAGTTGCTGTCTTGGCTCTACATGTGAAGAATCACACTCAGGTTCACACATACCACAAGACAAGGGTGAGTGTCTATTAAGAAAAGTGCAAGGCAGAAACAAATTAAAATCCACTCTCCACTCTTTTGCTGATTGTGAGTCAGAAATCTGCGACAGAGCCACACAGAAGCACTAAGCTTTGTCCTGCATATTTCTTTAGGCTTTTCTTTGATGTGCCGATGCTATTAGCTAAAAGAGCCGAAGACGTGTTAACAGGACGTTAGAAAGGCTCTGCTTTACTTGTGTCTGGACCTATAGGGATAGTGAGAAAGCTACTGAGCATCTTTGTTTTCTCCTGTCTTCTTCAGAGCATGCCTTACATTTGGCTATATTTAAGAAACTCTGTTCTAAAAACAGATGATTTCCTTCCTGACCAGGACATGTAAATGACAATTATTTTCCAGCCTGTATGTTTTATATTTTGTTCCTTTGCATTCTTGTCAAGTAAATGTGTATGTATATGTTGCACAGCAATCACTTCCAACACATTTGTTGGTGTCAATGCATTCACTTGTCTGTTAATGATACTTACTCATCTAAATAAAAGACTGTTCACAAATATCTACACAAACAATTGCATGAAGGCAGTTGAAAAGGATGCAAGCATGGCTGATTGAATTGTAAATCCTTGGCAAAACAATTTTCCATTAATCACTCAATTCCATCCACTCAATACTTCAAGCAGTGTGTATCCATGGATATGGTAGTGCTACACAACTTACCCTCCTGTCACATGCTCTAGTATCAGCATGCTCTGACCACCGTTCTTCAGTCTGATTTGGCATTATCTGTGCAGCACACTGTAAGCAACCTGCAGTACAGTCCTGCACCAGGTACCAGCACTGAATGACTTCTGTACAGAGCTGTCCAGACTCTGTTGTTCCCTGGTCACAGGAGAATGCTGTAACTGTGCCACTTACAGTGTGGTCCTCAACTTTACAGGGCTGGCTTGAAATAGGGGGCTGCTGTCTGATATGCCAGGCATTGTGCGGTATAACTCCATGAGGCTGCTCAGAATCAAAGTGTGATGCCTCTGTGCTGAGCTAGGGCCATGTACCACCATCACCAGCTATGGGCACAATGCAAACTTCTACAGGGTGGTCCTGATTGTCCTATTAGGAAGCTTCGTATTTTCTCTTGACTGGAAGACTTGTTCAGTCTGGGCACATGTAAAAAGCATTATTTTAATTTCCCATATGCTGGTCTCAGTCAGAAGTGATTATTAAAATCATGCATGTTGATTCTTCAGCTCTGGGGTTATTGTGTGCTCTTTGACCCTCAAATAAAGTGTGCACAGTATGCATGTGTTCATACTCAGCTGTTAGTTGTTACATTACATCTGGGATGGTAAGATAGTTGAGCAGGAGGATGAGCTGAATGATAGCATCAAGGTCGGTACTGAGATGTTACTTTGGTTTTGATTAACTTGCAAAGCAACACAAGCTTGGTGCCCCAACTCAGAGAGCTTGTGGCCAATTTAAGGTCAGCCCAGGCACACTCTCTGCCTAAAATTTGAGAGAAGGGGAAGCGGGTCTAGCTGTTCCTTAAACTTGTGTGTGTACCTTTGACATTTTCTAAGGTAAAATTGTTATCACAGAATAGATTGTCTCTAACTTAACTTCTGGGAAAAGGCAGTCTCTACACTTGGTAGAGTAGCGCAGATTTGCATCATTCCAACTTCATATTTCTCATTAAAAATCTGGCATGTACCAAGATATACATGCCTTCACAGTGGATATTGTTTACTTGCTTGTAGCAATTTAGGAGCAAAAGGAATTTTCAGTACAATTTGAATTAAAAAGACAGATGAAGCCTCACAGGCCTTTCAGATTGATAGCTAATCCTTGTGAAAAGGGCGATGAAATGAAATGTTAGTTTCAGGGCTAGTTCCATTTGCTTACTTAACCTAAAAACCTTATTAAAGCCTATTAAAATGAAATCCAATGAACAACAGGCTCTCGTGTTTATGGGCTGTCAAGTTAATTTCCATAGAGCTGTGCTGTGTTCCTTGTTGTTGTTGGCCAAGGGTTAATTCGCTGCAGGAAAATGTGTGACAAAATTCATCACTTTAATCCCTTTCTTCTGCAAAGATGAAGCAGTAGGAAAAGTAACAACCGGGAAAATGTTAAGATCCAGAATTTTTTATGTAAACTTGTCAGCCATTCCTGATGTCTGCAGTAACAAACACTCAACTCAACAGTGAGGACTTTTCTTAAATCTCCACAACATAACAACTTTCAGAGGGGAAAAAAAAAAAGCTGTTCAAAGACTTCTTCTGAATGCATTTGCATTTCCAGGCTTTGTTGTGTTATCTACACAGAATTAAGCAGTTGCTCTTTCACCATTAACCCTTTATAGAATACTCTTCAGCACCAAAGCAGAGTCCTGTGCTGAGTGTGTCAGAAGTTGGAAACTGTGATAGGTAGACTGGTAAAATCCTGCCTTCTTGGAAGTTTTGTGCCAAAATCATCTCATTCTTTGTGAATCTGCATTTCATCTTCCATTTATTTCTTTCACCCCTGCAGTCTTTTTCTGCAGCATTCATGTAGTTGGTACTGAACTGAGGCTCTCCATAAACCAATATTTTCAAAACCGCTGGCATTCTTTTTCCATTCCATAACCCTAGCATTGCATACCCAGCAATCTTCCCCCTATACCAAATCTCATCATACACCTCAGCCCCTGAGCAGTTCCTATTTTCAGAGTCCATGTCCTACCAAATAAAAGGCAAAGGACCTCTACCTCAACATTTGCTTTTTCTATTATTAACAGAGACAGGCTGCTAATGCTTGGGCAGCTTTTGCACCAAATAAACCAAATGAATGAATGAAATGTTCAGAGGCACAGATGTTTTCAGAATAAGATGGGGCGCTTGGTTCACACAATTGTTCTGCCTTTTTTTCTGTTTTCCTGCACGGTTCTTTCCTGTGGAGTGTAGGATATATTAACTTGCAGCCGCAGAGTACTTGAAACGCATCTACTGGATCAGCCTAGTGCATCAGTGAAAGATGGCTAACAGTCTTCCTTTTCCTGTGCAGCTGTTGTTTGCAGAAAGGGATAATTTTTAAGTTGATTTATTTACCTTAGACTTCTTTCCCCCTTCTTTTCTTAATCAGAGATCATCAGCATGCTAATTGTTACTAGTAACTTTGAAACAATGAATAAACCTCATAAACACAATTAGGAATTTAATAGAAAAACATCCTTGACATGCAGGTGGAAAGCTAAGGACTTTTGTCTTCAGGAATGTTGATATCACAGAGTTCCCAGTGGGAAAAAAAAAGTCCATACATTTAGTTAGAAAAAAAGAGCAAGTCCTCAACTTGATCTTTTGATATAATTGACAAAAATTATGTGTGATTGTCATAGTTTTAGTAAATCCATTTCTGCTGTAAATTATTGTTCCTGCTCTGATTTGACTGCCCACCGTGCTGGAACAGAATGGTCTCCACCGTCAAGGTCCCTTGTTTGCTCAGGAATTCTCCAGACCATTCAGAGGGGGCACAGAAACAATCAGGATAGGTACCACTGCTGTCACGGTCTTAAGAACCAGCTGCTGCAAAGACAGCGCTGTCATTTCACGCCAGATAAAACTTTTTGCCTTCATAGATCAGGAAAACTTTGTTACTATATGTAAAACACCTCACTGATGTGCTGCCTCCACCCACGATACAAAGTGCAGGGGTGCATCGGCAGCAGACGAGGCACAGCTCGACATCCCGATTATATGAGTCTGTATTTTCCATTTACTAACCCTTCCTGCCTAGCTTCTCTTTCCCAGTCACTGTTTTGGTTTTGGTTTTTTGTTTTGGGGTTTTTACCCCCCCCTCATTTCTCTTTATGTCTTACTGGCAGAGTCTGCCTCCCTGTGGCAAGAGTTTGCATGGAAGGAGGTTCTGCAAAATCTCCCTGCCTGCAGATTGCAGCAGGCTCCTGGGACAGTTCTCATGAGTTTACAACAAAACACTTCAAGGCACCCAAGAAACTCCTCACTGTGCTTTGAGGAGCTGAGGGCTTGTGCATCTCCTGGTTACTAGCTGAAGAGAACCGCCCTGAACGGTCATAAAAATCAGAGAAATCATAGAAAGGCTTGGCTTGGAATGCACCTTAAAGATCAACTAGTTCCAACTCCTCTGCCATAGGAAGGGACATCATCCACTAGACCAGGTTCCTTAGGGCCCATCCAACCTGGCCTCGAGCACTTTGAGGGATAGAGTATGTTTGTGTCTGCCACGAAGACACAGTATGCTCGGGCTTCACAAGTATGCAAAGGGATGGAGACACAGATGGCATCAAAGTGAACATGAACAGGTGAAAGTGAGCTGGAAGACAGAGCTCAGGTTCCGCATGAACGTGGGAGAGAAGAGGAATCATTACAGCCCACGTACAGGGTGAAGAGGGAAGTAGGAGCACTGTCGGGCCACCAGCCAAGCCGGCTACAGGCATGAAGCAGCAGAGACTCCCCTGCAGGAAAAACTTTGCTCTGCGGATTCTGACCTACCCATTTTGTGTGGGAAAAACTGAGGGGCCTCAGAACTGCACTCCAAATCTAGCTGCACACGGATTGAGGAAATCAGTTCGGAGTACAAATTTGCATTCTGGCAATTAGAGTCTCACCAAGCTTTACTTTGAATACTTCAGTCTGTGTTTTGGCTCTAGCCCTGATTGTCCCTGGGGGATATGAAAGTAATAAAAGTTTTTTAGCAGCCTGAGTCATAAAAAACATTGCTGTTCTGGGGAGGAATGAGACCTCCTTTCTTCATTCGCTGTAGCTCATTTCACTAGTAGAAGATTTCCGAGAAAGTGGACCATCAAAGGGTCAACATTTTGCTATTGCAATAGAAACCCTCCCCTCCAATCAAAGCTTTTTTGGCTTTTAACATATGTCTGCCTTGCAGGGATGAGTTTGGTTGTAAATAGATGTGAATCAACTTTCCACTGAAGTGTCTTGCATGGGGAAGTGCCCTGCATGGGGAAGTGCCCAGACATCTAGATGCAAAGGCTTCTCAGGAAACGCATTCTGACATCTCATTCTCTCAGTGTCACACCACTTCTTGCCCACTGGCCTCAGGGGCTTCTGGGGAGATCAGGCTACCATGGCCCATGGCTCCTGGGCTGCCAATGCACTCTGTTTCTAGAACACTAACTTTAATTATCAAACTACAGAGACTGATAATGGCTGTGATAGAGAAGGCTCAGTCAAGAAAAAGGTATTACTGCTGCTGCTTTTAAATGCTGCTGATTGACCATTACTGGCAGGATATGGCAACACAAAGTGTCAGCTTCTCCCACAAGCCAGCTTTTTATAATTTAAAAAGGAAAAAAGAAATAGGAAAAAAGTTGATTCCCTGCTAATAATGAATGGGCACTGTTCCATGGCTCATGAAAGGCAGGACTGTCTGCAGCGCAGCAGGCACAAGGACTTGGCAGCAGCCACCAGGACTCTATCCGTTTTTCGCCATCGGAAGAAGGAAAGCTGCTGTTTTTCCTTTTCCTGTTTCTTTGCTTGGAGAAATCTGTTACTTCCCTCAAGATTTACATTCTGACCTATGTAAATCTTTGAACTGCTCTCTTTTGCATTTCCTGTAGGGAGGCTTCTCGCTGAGAAACACGGCTTGAAGGAGCACAGGATAGCACTATTTATACATTTGACATTAGTAACCTATGAGGCAGTATTCATCAAAGAATTGCTTAGGTTTGTCCATGCTCCAGTGTTGCTCACAATATGGGGTCATTTTCCTTAATTAAATCTCTTGATACTGTTCAGAACAATAGCCTAAATATACTAATGCTGCATGTCTGATTCCACTTGTTTCTTGAGACAAAATGCATCCAGAATGAATATTGCTTTACACACACAGAATTACACACACAGAAATAACAAGGTTGGAAAAGACTATGGAGATCATCAAGTCCAACTTTTATCTAGGTTAACAACCTGTCTAACATCTAAACCATCTAAACCATTTAAACCATCTAAACCATACCACTAAGTTCATCATCTAACCTATCCTTAAACACATCCAGGGACGGTGACTCCACCACCTCCCTGGGAAGCCCGTTCCAATGGGAAATCACTCTCACTGTGAAAAAGTTCCTCCTGATATCCAGCCTAAACCTCCCCTGATGCAGCCTAAGACTGTGTCCTCTCGTCCTGTCACTGAGAGCCTGAGAGAAGAGACCGACCCCCGCCTGACTACAACCTCCTTTCAGGTAGTTATAGACAGCGATAAGGTCACCCCTGAGCCTCCTCTTCTCCAGGCTGAACCATCCCAGCTCCCTCAGCCGTTCCTCATAGGCCTTGTGCTCCAGCCCCTTCACCATCCTCGTTGCCCTTCTCTGGACACACTCCAGCAACTCAACATCCTTCTTAAACTGAGGGGCCCAGAACTGGACACAGCACTCGAGCTGTGGCCTGACCAGTGCCAAGTACAAGGGAAGGATAACTTCCCTGGTCCTACTGGCAACACTATTCTTGATGCAGGCCAGGATGCCATTGGCCTTCTTGGCCACCTGGGCACACTGCTGACTCATATTCAGCTTCCTATCAACCAGATATACTTCTCATTGTTTATCATATATAAAAAGAAGTAATTATCTGTATATGCAATTATCTGTATTTTCTAAAGGCCAGTAGTGATTATATTGTAATTCCATGATCATGGACAGTTTAGTAATGTTTGAATTATTCCCTGCTCAGAGGAAATGAAGGAAGAATGTTTCCAGATTCAGAATACACAAACACACATACACATGCACATACATGCACACTTGTGCATACACATACACATATATAACTTGTGGTTTGTTGATGGTTTGTATGTTTGTTTTCTTTAAAGCAGGGAACAATTGACATAAATCTAAGAAAAAAATGCAAAGAAGCATTTTTGTTATTAGCCCCTGACCATGAGAATTTCTATTCATGCATGTCCCACAATCAACAGAGACAGAAAGAAAAAGAAGGGGACTTCTGAGAAAGGGCAGCAAGGATTCCTGCTTATGTCTGAAAGACCTGTGAAAGGAAGATGTGAGGAAAGGTGAGCTTCATTTAGCAAGCAACTAAGAAAAGTGCAGCCATATGAAGAGAAAAACTTAATTGTTCTTCACTGTTATTGAGCATTCTGCACATTGGTACAGCCGCTCCTGGGAGCCACGCAGGTGTTTTGGGAAGCATCTAACACTGAGCAACCTCATTAGGCTTTGGTGTGGTCAGTGGTCAGCAGCTTCTTCATCCCACCCCCAGAAGATATAACCCCGTGCCAAGGTTGCAGATGCTGCCACCCAAGTGCCACCTGCTTTCCTCTTCCCTCCCCTGCTCCTGGTCACCCCCTCTGCAGCAGCAGGCCAGTGGAAGCCCAGGCTGATGAATATGGCCCCAGATCAACACAGGCCTCATCAAAGTGGCATTACAATTCAGAGTGGGCTTTGCTTTCGGGAGATGCTGATAACTTGTCAGTCACCCTGCACTATCTCTGAAGTGAGGGCATGCCACAATTGTTGCTGGAAAGAAATGTTTTCTCAGTGGGTTATTAATAATTGAATTCTGATGTTCAGGCAGTCCTTTAGTCTCCTCTGTTTACATCCTCTGGGAGTTTTTGTTGCTGTTCTCAGGCTCTCTGAGTCCTAATCTTGTCAGTAAGCAAAGAAGAAATCATCTCTTTCTGAAAATCTTTGGCACTGTTTTGGTTATTTCTAATAGCATCTTCTTTGTTTTTCTTGAAAAAGTTGTACCTGGTCACCTTGAAGAGCCATTGGGATATTCAGACCATGTTTATCTTGTCTAACATTAGGCATTGACCCCACCAGTAGATGCCTGCATCTGAACTTGGTACCAAGGTGCTCATCCCGCCAGAGATTTTGTCAGGTGAGATTTTGTAATCTAGCTTTGCAAATCTAGTCAACTGCTTTAGGCAAGAGTAATTGCTTTCTGTATTTCATTAACTCTGCTGACTCTAAAGGGTGGTTACCTGCCAAGCTGGAATGTAGACGTGCCTCAGAAGCACTTAAAATCAGGTAAAAGTCATCTCTTTATTATTACTCCATTGTGTACAACCATCACTGATTCCGAACCCAAGCATTTTAAAATCCAAACTTCCAGTCTGTTATATTTATTGAAGTTCATTTAAATGCTTGAGAATTGGGAAATACAAAATTCCCCAAACAACAGAAGTGTGCGATGTAGGAGAAGCAGTGGCAGTGCCTCACTGTCAGTTTTGGCAGTTCTATTCTAGATCTCCAAAACACGCTACAGCAAGTAGGAAAATAGTAAGAGTCTCCCAAGGGTTGTGCTTATCATCTTTCTGCAGAGTGACATCTGAAAAGCTCCAGAAGAATGGTGGTGAAACACACTGCCAATAATTCTTTATTAGTTCAGAGAGACTCAGGGTTCTGGCTACATATGCTTATTAAGAAACAATCACTTCGCTCCAGTGTAATGGGAAAAGTGAACACCCACTGCATGGGGCTGCTGTGTTGCTGTTGACATTGTTTGAAAAACAAAAGATGGTGTTTCCAACGTGCTGGGCTTTTCACTAAAAATGCAATGATCTGCTACCATATCCTCTCTCCTGCTATCAAATCTGTACCCCCACAGAGAACAAGGGCACAAGACTATAGACTGTATAGTCCAGTCATTGTTTCCACTTCATGGGAAACAGGATTTTTCCATCAGTCTAGCAGCATTTGAACATCCCACATGACATAATCAGATTTCCTTGCATCACATGGCTCTGACCCAACCTTCAGGGACAGAGAAAAGAGAGAAATCCTTGCCTCAGGAATACATCCAGGGGAACAAATTGCAATCTTGGCTACATTGGCTCAGCTCTCTGCACTGAGCTGTATGATAGTGGAATGGGAGTGTGCTTCAGTGAGGAATAGAACTAACTCACTGCTGCTTGTGGGGCACTAAGGACCTCATATGGACCAAAGAGTTTTTGCTTGCAACCCAAATGTAATTCCCAGGAAATTCTGACACCCACCATGGTGACATCAGGTCCTTAGTGCCTGATAGCAATAGCAGACAAGTCAAACAACTTGTCATTTTGCAGAGGTAGGAACTTGTTTCTGGGTAGTGTGAACGGTGGCTATATTACCACTATCATCTCAAAGTTTTGTTCCACATACTGCTCATGTTTTTATTGATGTAAGTTTTTTCCCCTCTGATTTTTAGGCATCATCTCCACTATTGGGTTTTTAGTAAATTTCATTTATGTCTTCATCTAACCATTGTTGCAAAAAGAAAAATATTTATACACACTTCTTTGGTGCACAAAAATTGATGGGTTAGTCCAGCCAGCAGTGGCAGTAAGAGTTCTCAGTGCTACCTGCCTCTGTTTTATAGAAGAACAATGCTTACATGTCAGGAATGATACTGGTATAGAATTTTTGTGACAAATTAGTTCCTGTTTATGACTAAAAGTGCTAGTAATTACTGGAGAATAACACAATTTGTTCTAGTTCAAGAAATCTGGGGTGATGACTGATACTGACCTGGTATGAGTACAGGATTTTCACCCACCTAAGAACTGTCACTTGGTAGAAGGAAATTATAATTCAAGTCATGAAAGTAAGCTGCCAACAGGGAAAAGGCAGTATGGGTTCATTGAAAGGCAGGTAGTGCCACACTAACCCAGTGTCTTTGTTTGGCAAGGCAGCTGATTTTCCCAGAAGATTTGCTCTGTTATGATTTCAGTAAAGCATCTGACATGGTGCCATACAAAAAGTGTCAACTGAGAGAGAAGCTGTATCAGAACCATGACCTGCCAGAGAAGCTTGTTTAAGGGGAATGAAACACAGGCTACTGAGAGGGGGGAAGCACAAGATCATAGGTCAGTCAATAGAAAGATTCATCAAGGATTGGTCTTTAATTAGTGGCTGCAGATTCCAGCAGTGTTAGAAGGGCACCAACAGTGCCATCAAGAACTCCAAACTGAGCTTTGTTAAGATGGGAGGTAGAGAGGGATTTGGAACTGACCATCGATGGGTCCAGAGGGGCATCTGCTGTGCTACCAGTTCCTGCATCACCTATGCTGAGCAGAACATTTAGTGAACATAACCCACGCTGTCAGATCAATGCAGACATTTGATATGTTGATCCAAATTAGTCTTCTACTTTGAATACTTTGAATACTTTGAATACAAGACCTTCCAGCTTCACAAACAGGAAAGAATATCAGTGAGCCAAGAGCTGGCAGTGCTGCTGGCTGCAGAGGTCTGCTGGTCACTGGCTTGCTCAGCATATGTGTCTAGGAAGATGGAGCAGGACCTGCTGTAATCTTTTTTGAAAGTTGGGAATGCTCACATATGACATTACATGGTCACTTTATAAATACTGAGAACTTAGGACAGTGTAAGGGGTTCCCATGTGTGTATGCTACATACAATGTGCAGAAATGTAGATTTTACAGTGAAGAATTCCATTTTCCCTCATGTATGTCACAGTAACAAGTATAGGTAAGAATAAGGAGCAAAAAAACCCATTGGTTTTGCTTATATTCTTGTAATAACCCACACACTTGTCCAGGAATTGCAAGCAGATCTTCACTAGGGTTTTACAAATAATAATCTGTAGTTTAACCTTGTTTTCTTGTCTTAAACTTAAATCTTTCCTCAGCAACAGATTAAGCTTTGGTGAAGGAAAAAGCATGGGATGCTATAGGAATACCTTCTCTCTAACGTTTTAGCTGGAAAAGTCATGAATCCAGATAAAAAGAGGAATGCTGTAAATCAGGTACATCTCAATAATCCAGTGAAAGACCTAGAGTAAATGCATACTTTCATGTACCAGTGGATGCTGTTGGGCAGTTACCGGTACAAACTTATATTACCAAGATCATTGGCACCTCTGCTGTACCTAACACCTTTCCCATGAGGAGTGACCTGTGGCAGCCAGGGAGCCTGTGCCACATGGTGCTCTGAGGGAGGCAGCCAGGTAGGCAGGGAGGACAGATGTGCAAAGCACCACTTTATTTGTCTCACTTTACAGATCTGCTAATCTACGAGGCAGTTGACTGTCCGAAATCTTATCCATTCCCATGGTACTAAAATGTCCTAGAAGCTATTTTGACCAAAGATTTTTCCAAATACTGTTTATATCAAGATGAGGCAAATGAGTGATTTTAGCAGGGAATGGAATAGATGTTTTATTATATTTATTATTATTATTATATCCTCTACAGAGGATCCAACATTTTCCATTCACCAGCAATAACTGTAGCTCATACTCTGTGAATAAGAGCTTCACTTTCCAGTGCAACCATGTGTTTCATATTCTCCCTTTCCCTCTGGGATGACCAGTTTCAACCTAGCAGCTGGACACAACAGAACTCCAAAAGGCAGTAGCTAGTGCTGCGTCTCAGTCTGCAATGTGAGTGCATGTATTTATTTGCAGTCTACCCAGTATCTACGTATTGTCCAGCTGGTAGACCAAACCGTACCAAGAACACGTGACTTCATTTGATGACTTGTCTCTCCATAGAGATACTCATCCAAGTCTCCTTCTACCTCCCAGCGACTGCTTTTCATGAAACATACAGGAATTTCATATCCTTGAGATTGCTAGTCTTCTATCAAACCTGCCTGACAGGTTCAGAAGTTATTAATGGGAGACAGATGGTGTGATCATACACACTTTGTTTCTTAGGAAATCAACCTAAAAGTAAACCATTTCAATGGAAATCCATTGCCCACCTTCTCTCAGATTGCTTTCGGAATTCTGTTAGGCTTGTTATTTCCAGATGCCTAAACAGGGGCATGGCTGATAAATGCCTCTCTTTATCTAACATGGATAACATCGACTTACATGTTTATTCTTCCTATCATCAGACCCTTTCAGGTCTTTATTTACATTTATTTATGTATCTTCCGTTCTTGAATGTCAGCTTGTGTGTCATTTCTTTCTTCATCGCTTTCAAAGTGGATCACTGAAATCTGCTCTAGATGGAGTTGGGTATAAAGGGCATCCCTTTGAAGTCCTTGTCTTGTTTAAGATGCTTATCCTTTACAGGTCATATTAGGTAACATATGTAACCACAAATACAAATGAAACATATTATCAGTACTAAAATGTCATGCAGTCAAATCTAGATTTGGAATAGGGAAACTTTCTAGCTTCGAAGTTCTAATTGTTTTTTAATTGTTAATTAATGGACCCGGAACAGACATCCACATAAACAATAAATACACATAAATACAGAAGTATTTAGCTCACAAAATATAACTGCACCTACATTTAGCCAACCTATTCTCCAGCTAACCTAGTCTGTCAAGTGACACAGTTTTATTCCAGGTCTAAAACAAATAAAGGTTATTTTGTATATAGTGACCTGAAACATTCAGTAGGAAATGTGATCATGCATACACAAGCTACATGTACTACTACTATTCCTGACCCAGAGAGCCACCAGTGTTCATAATCCACCTGGAACTGAAGATAATATTTCCTATTTGACCCTGTAGTCCTGTTTTTCTGAGCAAACGTCACTCAGACATCACTTTACTTGCCATATTCTATATATACTATGCTGCATTTCAACAGCCCTTCAGATGGTTTCTATCCTACCTGAGGCATTCACCCAAGTTCAGCACTAGATTTATAATCTGTAAGGAACAGGCATCCCTTGTGCTGCCCTAATATTGCACTAGTGAAGCCTTGACCGAAGCAGCATCCAGATCTGTCACATCTCTTGTAGTAAGGGTTAGACAAGGAGACAGCTCAGGGGAGAGCAGAAAGCATAACAAAAAGGCATTAGGCAGGAAAAGACTGTAAGATTTACCCTTGCTTTTCACAAAGAAAAAGCAGCAGAGGAGGCACATCTACCAATAGGCAAATTGTACATCAAAGGAAACACTGCTCAGGTGCCTCCTTTTTTCCAAGGCAGGACAAAAAGAAGCAACCTCAACTTGCGATAACCTAGACCTGAGAGCAAACTGCCCAAGTGAAAATGGGCAAGCACAGGGAAAGGCTGGCCACAGAGAACATGAAATTCCTACCTTTGGAATAGGGATGTTCTGGATGTTTCAAGGGATAGGACAGACCAAAATCTACTAGGGCTAGCCTAGGTATAATTAGCCTAGGTATTGCAGAGGATTCAACAAAAGGATCTTTGCTCAGCTCCATCCCTATATTTCCTTGTTTTGTGTTCCTTCAGCTTTTCTATCCTAAGGAAGAAATAAATTCAAAAAGTGGGACCTACAATCACTTGTGTACATGTATAGGGTAGTCCTCTCATACCCAGCTTTTAAAGATTGAAAATAGAAGGCAAAGAAAAGAAGATAACGAAAAGAAGATAACAAAAAGTAGCCTGAGAAATGGTGCTAAAATCTTTAAAGTATGAAATGACAAAACATTTAGGGATTTAAGAATAAACTGAAAGACATTTGTATATGAGAACCTTGTTCTTCTGACACTAGATGGCTCTGCAACTCCGAGAAAAGATTGTCTCGCTGGACCTCCTTCCTTTTAGTTCAGAAAATAAAAGCAGCAAAGGGACGGAATAATGATGAGAATGCTTCCAGACTGACTTTAATAAAGAAGCAACACAGTAACTGCAGATCTCCTCTTCTAGGATAAGGATTTGTTCTCCATAACAGCCTTTAAAATATTTTATTAAAGGTTATTGGATGTATTATGTAAAAGAATGCCTATGCAATATAAGCTTGGCCTAGTAAAAATACATGAGAAAGTAGTCTTTAACCACGGAATAATATGACATAGATAATTCGATCATTAAAAGTATTGTCAATTTTTGTTTTATTCTTTTTTTGTTTTAATTTGGCAGATTGAACCATTTTAGTAAGAATCAGTAATTTAGTATCAGATATGACCAGTTTGACAGCGCAGTGAGCAAGTGGTGAGTGGTACAAAAACGCCAGGAGATCTGACTGCAGTTTGAGTCTGGGGAACTTTAGTAACCTGGCTTTGATACAACTCCATAAAATAAACTTACTTGCAAAAAACATTAAATGTTTTTATTTTTTGGTAAGTTTTTTAATTTTATCGAAGAGGCAGAAGAAGATCTACTGAAGTCAGAGCTTTCTAGATTGTTATACAATATCAGTGCTCAGAAAAATGATTAGCATGAAGGTAATTTAGTTTTGGAAGGATTTGGTTTCACTTGGCACAGAGTCTGCCATTCTTATTTTAGCATGCTATATTAACCTACTGAAAACTTCCTTAGATTTTTGTCACTTTCCAGTTATCTTTCTGTATTTTTGCTGGTCTCCTGGTAGGGAACTACGCCTTTATCAAACTATCCAAACCATTGTTGCTAAGGAAGGTCACCTTCCTTTTCTGCTATTCTTCCTTTGTCACCTCACTCTGAAATCTGTCACTGACTTCCTGTCTCTTGGTGCATCATATCAATTCTCTATTTTATCATTTGCAGAAATGAGGGGGCTTATCTACTGTTATCTCTATGCTTCCAGGTTATGAAGAGGAATTACACAGATTTGCATACATGGCTTATTTTTTAGAAGCTCAATAAAGTTCCTAATGCAAATATTTGTTAATAAAATTAATTACATGGTTGAGTGATATATGATTTTTTTTTTACATTGTGATTTACAGCTCAAATTTTTTCATTGTACTCCTTAGATATCTGGTTGAGAAAGACACATTTCTTCAGGCTGTGAAGTTTAAAATCTTTATGGCTACCATAGGCAGGTAGAGTTTCTTTCAGGTTTCGCCTATTACCTGTTTCATTTTGCAATATCTGTTAGTGATAATCTAATATCTATGAGTTAATTAAGAAGATCTTTGATGCTTTGTATCTGAGTGAAGAAACGTGAAATAAAAACCCAGGAGCAATCTGTGTGAAGAAGAGGTTTCTGAGATGGCAGAAGACACTGGAGGCTGCACAAAGCTAGGCAGGAGATGAGATCTGCAATGATATGAGGCTGTCATTATCTCTCCAGAATATTCTTCATGTATATCTGGACGTCTATTTGAGTACACATAATCAAATTCATGCATGAGTGTTCAGCATTGTATACATGGGCTTAAGCACACAAGAGGCATAGCTACATTTAGTCCCCTCTCTTAGTGTCAGATGATTCCCCTTTAGTGGCTGCTTGTGTATATTTGCCATCTGCTATCCACCTTCCTTCTCCTTTTGTATTACCAGGAGGGAAATCCCTGCTGAGACCACTAGATCTCAGCACACCTATAGGACAACCTATGCTGTGAGTTGAGATTTGAACCCATAATTTCCACTTTGTTGTTACTCAAAGACTACATTAGTTAGTAAACATCCATTGTTTTACTCATAAAATCACATTACAGTCTAATATACAGCACTATGTAATTCTTTCTGGGTCAGCCAAGGTTTCTGTATTTCAAGAATAAATTTAGTTTTATCTTTCTTGGAGTGTTTTGGTTGTCTTAAAACTCAATCCCTGTGTCTAAAAGCTTTACACCAGCCCATTTTCCTATCAGCATCATCAAACTGAAGCTAGTATCTTTTTTCCATGGGCTGGACTCAAACTAACAGCTAAAGCAAAGGGAAGACCCAGTTTAACTGCCTTGAGCTCAGGTGGTTCAGTACCCTTGAATACAATAACAATTATTGCGCACAAAAAGTAATCTTGGTCTGTAGCAACCACAAAGGCTGAGTGTGAACTCTGAAGGTATATGGAAGGGAGAAGCAAGCAAAAGAACATTTTTCTCTGTAAAGCAGAGGAATGGAGACCATGTGAAAGTCTGTGTTCATATTTTATGACGGACATTCCAGGATGAAGTACAGAAGAGGGTTGCAGTAAAAGAGGAATAGAAAAATAGAAGGTGGTTTGATTATTTTGAATTTACCTTCACAGGATGAAAAATTTAAGGTCCAGAGACAGAGCAAGAGCCGGCAGTTGGAAGCCAAAGCTTATATATATATATGAGCGGAGTGTTTGATCAAGGAAAATTATCAGATGAATTCCTCACCTCTTGTTAACTTCAGATGAATGCTGGACCCCCTGGGAACTACCAAGGCAGGAACACTCTTGGGAGAAGAAGTGGCCATGCAGCAACAGAGGAGATGAACATGCTGCATGACAGATTCTTGCTTTTCTGGGTTGTGTCAAGTGATGTCATGGGTGAGAAAGAACATGTCAGCAGCACTTAGAGACAAATGGCACATCACAGTCCTCACACTGGCCACACACTGAGTATCAGACTCTATGTAAATACCGCTTAGTGAAACTTGGGGTTCTCATAAATGTATCAAATTGTTAAATTGAGTAGTAAAGCCGGGCAGTTTACAAAGGGGCCTTGAGGCATCGTAGCCATTGCACGATGCAATGATTGCACAGTAGCCAGGAGTGCTAGCTGGATAGAGGTGACACATCTGACCAAGAACCTTAGCTAGTGTGTGTGATGGTGGGTTGGCCATCTCCACCCAGGCTGCACAGTACACAGCACTCCTCACTCTGTGTGATGCAGGAGCATTCAGCCCAATAGGGAAGGCAGCCTTTCCCACAGTCTGGAATAGCAAGGCAAGCCTGAGTACTCCTTACTGTTACTGCAGTGCTTGTGTCTGAAACACAGCCAAAACACCTTAGTTAATTTTTTTTTCTTTTGAGCAACTGTTACTTACTTTTTTTCTTCCTCTAGGACTTTTTTAGAATAACAATTCTCTATCAATTTTGCATTTGAGAAATGATCCACCTGTAGGTCCAGGTGAAAGACAAATGGCTGTGATAAACCTCATTCTGTGCTGTGATTAGAGGGAAAAGAAACACAGCGAGTTTGGTCCGAATTTGGTTGTTCAAATAAAGCTGCATGAACTTTTACACTTTATATTATGTTTTATGATGTTTTCAAAATGAACCACAGATATTTAATTACTTGAGATTACTTGAGATTTTTTTATCCCCTGGCTGAGTCACCTATTGTCTAGGCCAGATCTGGGCAGCTTAAACAGGAGTCTCAACGAAGAAATCTCAAAAAGAAGGTCAACATTTTATTTGATTTTTAGGTAATCCTCTGCACATACCTAAAAAGGTAATGAAATAAATATATTCTTTATATATAGAAAGTATATAAGTATGGGAAGTAATGGGTCCTATCCAAATCGCTGGTGTTTCCCATCACTCAAAATGGATCAGTGGGGATGAGTTAGCATTGAATTTTGCCCATAGCTTGCTACTTTTCTTTAAATATTCTTCTCTGATAACATTGTAGGAGTAGAGGAGACTGAAAAGTTCCTGAGAAACCTTTGATCATAGCTCTGTATCTTCAGCCCTTTTGAGCAAATGGGATCCAATCAAGCAAATCAAACTGGAAATACTATGTAAAACTTCAATATGATGGCAAATGATCAGAGACATATTCTGAAAAATGCCAAGTGTCACAGCAAGGGCAGGGGAAAAAATCATACTTCTCCTTTCGGAAAAAAATAGTCACATATTCTCTGACAAAATAAATCAACATGTTACTGCAATATCCATTGAGGATGATACTGATGTGCAGGAAAAAAAAGACAGTTCTCTTGCAAGAATTAACCTGATTCTCACTCAGTAGTGTGCAGAGTCCATCCTAGAAAGAAGAACAGAGATCTGGCTATAAAGAGTTGTTTAAGACTAGTAGATGACAGCCCATTTGAAACAAAAATTCCCGTCCAAACACATCTCCAGGATTTTTTTTTAACGTGTGCTTCATTTGTTTTCTTGTTTTCATAGAGCTGTGTAATAATACATCCAGATCATCACAATACATGTTATAGTTTTAACAGGGCATTGTCCTTGGAAATTTTCAAAGTGGTTCTGTATATTTGCAATATCTGTCGTTAGCACACTCAAAACCAGAGTGGTTAATTTCCTGCCCAGTGTCCACTTGTTTAACCTTTTTTTATTTTGGCTGTACCCTTACAAACATAATGGAAAAATCACAACTTGCAGATAATGAAAGATTAATACATACAGCAGAAAATGTAAGCCATGGAAAGTCATTTGTAAATGTCAGTGCAAAGCAGTGTTTTGTATTAAATAGCTGTGGTGAGTGCCTACATCTTTGCAGTTAGGGGGTCAGTAGTTTGGAATCAGCTAGAGCCTTGGGTTACTTCTACAGTGTAATTTCCTAAGAAATGAAATAAAGGTCTATATGATCTCTTAATAATCGACATTTCGGTGCATTTTTGTTTGGAGTGAACCTGTGCTAATCATTAATGCTTTGTACATCTAGTCATTAATTATTTCTTTTTTGAAAGTGCAGTCTCTATGGCGATTGTCAGGCACTGCACAAGTAGATGAGTTCTGAGGAATAGAGCGTTACTTGTGACATCTGAATGTTACCAAGTCCAGCATCTGCCAAACCCACATCCTTGAAAGTGAACTAAACCTTATCATATTTTGGATTATCTCCCTATTTCTTTTTTATTTTTCATAAAGAAAAATATAAGGAAGCCATCAAACTACTCTAGTCAGTCAGGTCAAAGCAGCCACTAGGAAAACAGGAGTCCACAGAAGGCCTGACTCCTTCTTCACTCCTTCCCATCAGGTATGTATACACATAGCTAAGACATCCCCAAGACATCTCCAGGCTGAATGAAGAGTCTCAGCTCCCTTAGCCTCTCCTCTTATAAGAGATGCTCCAGTTCCTTATTGCTTTTGTGGCCCTTTGCCAGACTCACTCCAGTATGTCCATGTGCTTTTTGAACTTGTAAGCCCAGAACTTGACATAGCACTCAAAATCTGTCTCACCAACAATAAGCAGAGAGGAAAAACTCCCTCTTAAAACTGGCAGCTGGTAATATGAGCGACCCAGGGAAATAGCTGAGAGAGAAGACAAAGGCGTGGGGGCTTAGGGTTGGGAGGGAGATTAATGTCTAAATTTAGGAAGGATGTTGAGGTGCTGGAGCGTGCCCAGAGAAAGGAACGAGACTGGTGAAGGGGTTAGGGCACAAGTCCCATGAGGAATGGCTGAGGGAGCTGTGCCTATTTAGGCTGGAGAAGAGGAGGCTTAGGGGACACCTTATCACTCTCTACAACTACCTGAAAGGCGTTTGTAGACAGATGGGGGTTGGTCTCTTCTCCCAGGCGACCAGCAGCAGGACAAGAGGGCACAGTCTTAGGTGCACCAGGGGAGGTTTAGGTTGGACATTAGGAAGAAATTCTTTACAGAGGGAGTGATTGGGCATTGGAATGGGCTGCCCAGTGAAGTGGTGGAATCACTGTCCCTGGAGGTATTTAAGAAGAGACTGGATGTGACCCTGAGTGCAATGGTCTAATTAGACAAGCTAGGGGTATGTCAAAGGTTGGATTCAATGATCTCAGAGGTCTTTTCCAACCTAGTTGATTCTGTGACTCTACCTGAGCTGCTGGAGAACTATCAAAGTCACATATTCATAGTGGATAAGAAAGCTACCAAGGATTTCCAGGATAAAATGGCAATGAACCAACTCATAAGTTTTCAGCTAGTCTTCATTTTGTGGGCCAAGGTCAGTGGATGGATGCCAGATAACTGTAAATGGCTCTGGAATTTGTCATATTACTTACTTTTTTGTTGTTGTAATAGTGCATCAGAAAAGGAAGCAGGTGCTAGAAAGGAAGATGGGTACAGGTCATTATGAGTCAAGTAACTCCAGCTCCGTGTCTTGCTGAGAATTGGCAGTTCTCGTATGACTCCTGACAAAGCCCAAAAAAGCATGAAAAACCAGAAAACAATGAAACTCAGTTTGCAATGGGCAATAGTTCAATTTCAAAAATAAAGAAATGATCACAAGACAGAAGAGGATGGAGCATCACAAATACAGAAATGGGCACTGAGCAGAAAGACCTGAGTGTATGAAAATCAGCTTTAAGGTTAAGTCTGAATGCATAAATAATAATTGTAGGTTTTTCACTACTGAATACACATTGCATAAGAATAGTAGTGTAGTCACAAGAAAAACTTGTAAGATCTTCTGGAGTCTGGGGGATTCTGACTGAAGCCGATAACCAGACATCTCTTTACTCGATGAAGAGGTGAACTCAAAACTCCACTTGGACAAGTTAACAGCTTTTGAATTGGCAATAAAGAACAGGAGTAATGTAGCACACTAGCAAATCCAAACATGAAGATTATTTATAAAAGTGGTTTGTGCAATGTTTGGGTGATTTTCAGCAAAACCAGTTAACGGCTTTCAGTAACTGTTATAGGATCCAGTTACTGAGAAAAGCACCTTGCAAAGTAAAATCAGGGGATTATCAAGCTGTACCCTGACACCAGCATCTTCACTGGCTTTACCAGGTGAAGTTCTTGTCCAATTAAAACCAGGAATATTATTTTCTCATACATATTTAGCATCTAACAAAGGCAATCAGGTCCATCACTGGGTTTTCCTTCTAATTTGCAGGACCCTACAAGTTGGCCAACCACCTATCTGAGCATCTGCTGTGCATGCAGCCATGCATATACATACTTCTCTTTGCTTACCTGGCAACACAGATTGTGCTGCAGCTGCCACAGAGACTGCATAAAGCCTAGAGAAGTCTCTAACACACAGCGCTCTCTGCCTGTTGCAGCAGTCCAGACAAGAACTTGAAAAGGATGTTCTTTCTGTATTAAAAGCATCACCACTAGGGGAAACCTGGACTGTGTTTATTCTGCTTTTTGCTGTGTGAAAAAACCATTGTTTATCACTGATCTCAGCTGGAGCCATTTGATGGTTTCTTTTCGACCTCACTTTGCTTCCAATTCAATAAGAACTAAAAATAATAACGTGGATAATCTAGTTGCAGATCACTAGATATCCTGACTGCTCTCAGTCTCAGAACATGTATCGCACGTATGCTGGATGTACACACAGTGCACAAGCTTTCTAACAGCAGTAGCTTTTCACACAGGACAAGGGTGACAGTTGTGAACCAGTAAGTCTATCAAGGTTACTCTGCTCAGCTGATATAGTGCAGAGGCTTTCTTAAAATAAGTAACAAGTGTTGATCTCTTTCTGTGATTGCATACCATGGCCAATGGGAAAAAAACCCCAAACTGTTTAAACCCTTAAATTTCATACATGCTGAAGAAATTTTCAATAAAAGAAAACAGGAAAGCATTTGCAATATTAAAAATAGATTGCTTCCTGTAAGTAACAATCATAATGTTCTTGACTTTTTTTTCCGTGTTAAATGCCATTTTATACATAAGCAGAGCCAGTCAGCTCCTAGTTTTATTTTAAATTTGCCTGAAATACAAAATTCATATGGTAAAATTTATACTTTGATTTTTTTATATCTATTTTTATGCAACACATTTCTATTTAAAATATATTGTGTGACAGCTTGACTTCAGAGCTCCCAGAGAAGCATCTCAGCCTTAGAAGTCATAAGTAGGACAAATACTGTTTACTGTTACCTCAGCTGTTGCTGGGTGTTGTTGCAGGTGAAAACTTAGTATCAAAGCAGAAAAATTATTACAAACATAAATACTCAAAATAATGTTACAAATTCTACTAAAACTCTTGTCATAGGCGTTCTGAGTTTCAGTGGCAGCTTGAAGAACGCTGTACCTTGCTGCCCTATTGATCCCTGATATACACACTAATTCCCCATGAAATTAACTGTTTATACACATCTAAGTTGTGTCCTCATGCTTTGCTTTGGATAAACATTTGCCAAAGGGTTTTATATACTAAAGTTGTTTTCCTTCTGAAAGGTGATCCCTAAAACAACTCCTATTAAAAGACATGCAAAGCTGAATGATAATTTTCTTTTTCAAGGGTCTTTCAACCTTTGTTTAAGGTGCCATTTTTCAGTTAGACTCAGTTGTTCTATGAATGAATCTCTGTTTTCTTGCCATTAATTGCAAAGCTTTATTAGTCAACCTTATTTTTTTTTCTTGTAAAAATATTACATCTCAAGATTAGGACATTGCCTGTCATCTTGTTAACCAAGTAAACAGAATGTCCTATTTTAAAAGCATGCAGAAATATATCAGCTACCCTGCCTACTCATCTTTACCTGTTCTCACTTCACCCAGGATATGAAGGAAATAATTTCCCCAGGCCACTTGTCTCCATCCCTGAATCCATGGTTGATGACTTCTCAGCCTTACTTAACAGTGACAGACAAAGGAATGTTCAAGCATGATTTCAGACTCCATAATCTCTCTGCAAATGTGAATTGGGTTATTTCAGAAGTTGTCTCCTCTCATGCTCCCTTGTAAAGCCTTGAAAACTAAATCAAAATATATCAAAATTACCACCAAGAATAAAAGCACCACAGAAGCTTGACTTAAAAAAATGGAAACAAAACCAGATGATCAGACAAATGCAAGCTAACGGGAGCAGAAAGAGAAGAAATCACATGTTTTATCTAGTGAGGAATGCAGTGTTGGGGAACGTTTTAAACTGCCTACAGAGGGCATTAATTTCGTTTAAGGATGTATTCCTGGAGAAATTCACCAAAGGCTTTGAGAAGAGGATGTAGTTTAACCTCTAAATCATGAAGCAGAGAAAGACTCCCTGCCTCAGTCTAGTGGTACACACCTTTTACCACAGAGGTAAGAATTGAAAGCAACAAGTGATAACATAGCAAATTTTCTTTCTCGAACAGAAACGTGGGCAGCTTCTGTGTGAAGCAGCATACAAATAGGATGCATTTGGTGTGAAACATGTTACCACTTCTGTTAGTATGTGATTGAGAGATTATAAAATATTTATCTGCCTCTTTTCAGGCAAGTCTAACTTTTCTTTTTCAGGAAATAACTATACAAGTGTGTAGAGTTTTGCAGACCTTATCGCACTCATTTGATAATATAGAATTTGTTCCTTTTCACAGTAGTTTGGTGTTACAATAGAAATTCCACATTTATGTATCTATTTACAGTATGAATTTGAAAAAACTTGTATACAGATAAAGTAGTAACTGAAATAATGTGTCCTAGGTCAGTTTTGAGTTATTCAAAAGTGCTTCTGGTATTTTCGTCTTGTTTCATGTCAAAATACACATGAAATAGTTTCATTTATACTCAAGCAGAATTACTATATACAAAGCTCTCTGTTGAAGTCTTTTTCTAGAACAACCAAAGACTTTCAGCCATAAAATAAATTAGGATTAGAGGAAGTTCTGGGGCCATCTAGCCCATCATTCTGATCAAACCACGGCCAACTTCACTTTTATCACATTATTCAGGGTCTTGTCACCATCAAATTTGCAAAATCTACACTTCTCCAGTGTTTATGCTGAAAAGCTTTTGTTTATCCTCATCTTAAATACCCCTTACTCTTAACTATGACCATCTCCTCTTATCATTTTGCACTGTACTTCCAAGAAGGTATCTACAACAGGTAGCTGAAGAAAGCAATTAGATCTCCACCTACCCTTTGCTTCCACAAGACAAACAAACCCACCTCCCCCCACATCTCCTCACTGCTGGCTTGTGTTCGACTTCTCATCCAGCAGGCCTCCTTTTTGCACAAAACTGGTCAGAGCCCATGCTGCTTTGTGGGGTTGTTCCTCCAGGACAAAGGATATCTTGGTTCTTTGTAGGTCTTTGTTGAAGGTTCCTGTTAGCCCATGCTAGCTCATTCTTCCACTATCTCAGGCCCTTGCTTGAGATGCCCTAAAATGATATGACATTCCCCAGCATTTTCATCCAACATATCACACTAGTTATATATCAAATTCTCTGTGATATAACCACAGCTGATTTGTAGTTGTGAATTATGTGCCCTATGATTATTTTCAGGCATCCAGAAACTAGGATGTCTTCTCAAAAGGAAAAGTGTTTATCATTAGACCAGAAACCATGATTACTCAAGGTGATGGTGCTGACAGGTTCCTCTCTCTCTCCTATTCCCTTTTTTAACTTTGGCTTCTAAGTTTCAGGATAGATTTATGTGCATAATCCTATCTTCTTGCATTTTTTTAAAGAAGGGAAATGCTATGATATGTCTTTCAGCACTATTATCTTGATATGATGCTGGTGAAGTGACAAAACTTCCATTAAACTCAAGTAGCAGAAGCTGACTTTCTCATTATTCCTCTTTGCCATTCATTATGATGGAAAGAAAACTGCTTAACTGATATAATACCCAATGGATGAGCAAGGAGGTTATAGGAAAATAAGCAGTAGTAATAGTTGTAATGGTAGCAATCAGAAGCCAATAAAACACATCTAATGCTGACCTCAATTAACATTGACATGCTACCTCATTTTAGCAGTAATATCAAGTGACTGCTACAACATAGTTAAAGTCCAGAGCTCTGTCTTCAAGGGATGCTGGTGACAGTTCTGTTTTCAAAACAAACAATTAGAGGCCACAAATCAGGATACTAAGTTGAAACATGGTCTCCTGAGGATCTCGTGATCCTGAGCTTGAGCTGTCAGATAAACACAGTGCTGCTACAGAGAGAGTCACATTGCTTTTCTCATTCCAGATGATAAACAGGTGTAACCTTCAATTTTAAAATCCTGCCAGGAGTGGAGCTGGGATGATACAGGCCTTCCTCCAATTTATAAAAGCAGATAATATGACATACTCACTGAGTAGCAGGCTTAACCTTTGAGGTTAGAAAGTTCAAACCAATTTGTTGAAAAAAGCTAAAGGCTTATATTAACAAGTCTTGGGAAAGGTCTGGAGAAGTAGATGGGTATGGACTAACTGTGATGTGAAAACTCCTACAATCAAGAACAATATTCATTGGAATATTTTTTTCATTTTTGAGGGTATATTTTGGAAGCAAATCTTCCACTCCCCCTCATGGATGAATACTTTGGTCACATTAGAGCACTTTACAGAGTGTGTAAACCAGTATCCCTTCAGATAATACTAGACAAAGTGGAGACCTCTAGAAACATAACTGACATGCCTCAGCCACTAAAGGGCGTTCAGGCTCTGAGTCAGACTAGAAACAGTTCAAAGCAATGTCCTCTCCCTACATACAATGTGCTCACTGAGTCCTTAGTACCAACTGATTCATGTTACAGAACTGCACTGATACTAATGCAGGCATAGCCTTATAGACCATTTCTGCTGGTTGACAAATCCAAGAGTACCTACTCGCAAGAAATTTCCCAAGTACAAAGTCAAGAAGCCAAGAAATACTTTCCAGGATGACAAAAGGCTTAGCCACCTTCCGAGAGGTTAAATTTGAGCCTTCTGTAGATATTTAGGCATATGTAAATATGTAGGCATATTTCATCTTCTGTGTATTGAGGCATCTAGCTCTTTTTAGGTTTTAGTATTGAATTCTCTCTAAATGAAAGGATTGACTCCTTTGAGTCAACACATCACCTGGATAGGGACAACAGAAACTTAAGAATTAGGTGTCATCTATGGTTTGATCCTTTTAGCTTGCAGTTTGACATCTAATAATCATTGTAGCTAGAGTCTTTATTTGTCCTCTAGAATCATACAGACATGCAGAACAGAAAATGTAAGAGGTTAGACCCCTGTGGTAGGCCCTGGAAGAGCTCACCAGGCTGAGGTCCAACTACCTCAAAATACTTGCTTGACTTTTTGTGGTTAAAAGATTGAAGTTAGTCTGGTCCCTCCAGAAGTTGTAGCTACTTTCCACTGAGATAAATATCAAAAGCAGCTGGCTTACGTGAAAGATTCTGCATAGATGATGTCTTCAGCTGGTGTCAAGAAGATGCATTTGTTTGAAATATCAAGGGACAATTTCATAACCTCAACTATGTTTAATAGAGGTGACTATTTTGGTGTTGCCCAAATCACTAAATGAGGTGGAAACATATGAAAAGGGTTTTGCTTAAGTTGTGTAGCCAGTACAGATTTATACTGTTGTGAAGCCTTTACAATGGATTTATTCGTAATTTGATGGAATGGATAATGAGATCAACCTTTGCTTTAGTTTGACTTCTCTGATGCTGAAGAAAGCTACCCTCATTCACCTTCTGACACAATGAAAATCCTCTTGTGTATGATTTTCCAGTTCTAGAATACTATTTAGAATTTTCTCAGTACTGTTACTGCAGGTTGCTAGTACTAACAACCAATGTACGGAGAACCCAAATGTTTTCCAAATAAAAGATGATCACACCAATAGACCAGATGGCCTGCATCTCGAAGTGCTGAGACAACTGGCTGCTGATACTGCAATGTATGACCTTTGAAGAGTCATGGAAATTAGGAGAGGCTTCTCTCTAATGTCTGGAGAAAAGTAAATGCTACATACACGTGGTCAAAAAAGGCCGAAAGGATAATCCAAGGCACTGCAGGCTAGTCAGTCTCACTCCTGGGAAAATTTTGAAACAAGTACTCCTGGAAGATATTTCTAAGAGTATAAGGGAATGAAGGTGATTGTTATCACTTAGAATGGATTTATGAATGGTAAGTCATGCCTGATCAATTTGATTGTCTTCTGTGATAAATTAACTGGCTTTGCAGGTGAGGGGGGAACATTTCCCTTCAGCATTTAGTGAGACTTTTGAGGCTGCTGCTCACAATGTTCTTGTATCCCTAATTAGGACTCTGCAGTGTGATGGATGGGCAATTAGATGGCTGAAAAATTGATTGGATAATCTGGCTATGTATGATTAACGGGTCATACTCCACCTAGAAGCTGGTAACAAGTGGAGTACCTCTTGTGTTTAGCACCAATGACTAGAAGAGGGTGGTGAAGTTCACTTTCATCTATCTCAGAGCTGGTCCTGCTTCAGCAGTAGCCTGAAGTAGAGACCTTCTGCAGTCCCATCTAACCTGAGTTTCCCTATGATTCTGTAAGACGGCATTAAATGCAGTCTATGTTGTTCTTTCAGAGGGTATTAACATCTGAAATGCGGCGTGCATCATTGTTCTTTTCACTTCACACTGCTGCAGACAATTTCCCTTTCTGTTTTTCCATGCTGTGCATTTGTTCATCACAGGAGACCACGATGGGTCAAATGACTTTGTTGCTTATAGTTCCCATGCTGAAGCTGTGGTTTGGGTTTTTTACTGGTTTTACTCGTGCGATGAATTTCAGTGCTCAGCTTTTGCTTCATGTATTCTAGCTGGCAATGTGATTTCAAATAATACCAAGTTTTTCACTTAAAGAGTTAAAAAAGGAGAAATATTCCAGCACTAATAAGTCAAATACTATAACTGAAAAAGGGCTGTGAGTCCTGAAATAGACTGGAGAGGATCAGTGTTCAAACAAAGCTTCCGTGTGAACCTCTGACTTTTATAAATACCAGAGACTTTTTCCTTTCAGATCCCAAGTTTACCTTCCTCATCTGGCTTGTTGCTTCCTTTAGCTGCACTGGGGACTGATGTTTTGCAGGGAGAAGCCTGGGTTATTGTTGTCTAATTGACCTTGTTAGTTTTTTTCCACAGATACTGTCCCATGGGCTTCAGAAACTGTGAGACCAGTGAAAGATGATTTTTCTATGCACAGTTTGTGAGATCTTGCAAAGACAGCAACACATAAAATATTAGCTGGGTTAAAATCAAAGGTGAAATACTCCTGGGTTTAACAAAGACAGAATTTCTGATAGTTCCTTTTGCAGCATGATGTCCCTCACAGGGAGGAGGTTTACATGAAGGCAAAAATCCAGTGAACTTTAGAGAAAATGCTCAAGTTTTCCCTGGACTCTCTAAAATAAAAGTATTCAATGGTTGTGGCATAATATTCGTGGCATTTAACATTTTGCATAACATCATCCTGATGGTTCTTGCAGACCTCAGGCAGAAAATCACTCTAATGGAATAACACTGTCTACCTGTCCTCCCTTCCCGTCCTCTGTAGTAACTTTCTAGTTGACTAACTAATTTTCGAATTTGAATCCATTCATTTTCCATTTTATCATTTTATATATAGTCTAGTGCTGGGGAAAGATTTCAAATGGAGTTTGTGGCTTATTAGGCACTAAGCAATCTGACCACGAGAGCAAGAGCCACGGTCAGTTCAGCTTTGCTGATTCCAGGTTCAGAGGTCTCAGGTAATGTTAGCATATTCTTCCTCTGACAAGTTTTTTTTTTTTAACATGTCCTTGTCTGCAGAGGGTTGAGTTGAGAAAAATGCAGCTGTAACTTGAGTTTTCCCTACTGCTTTCAAAGCAGAACAGTAAATATTTGTTCCCAGGATCTGATTAGCTCCTGCTTTGACAATGCAAATCACAGCCTCGCATGCATCTCCATTTATCACCACCAACAACTAAGAAAAGCTAGACCAAGTTTATACAGCTTTGCTCTAAAGACAGTAGAGAGGATGACTGAAATGTTAAGGTGCCAGCATGTACGTGAAGCAAGGGATAAGGAAGAAAAAACCTATTTGAATAATTAACCCCTAAGGTCCAATCTTGAGCTATTAAGGCAGGATATTTTAAAATGAGGAGTAAAGTAAGTTTTTTCTGAAATTTCCTGGGGCCCCAGGACTTACAGCAATATTTGTAGAAATTTACATGTTCATATCATACCTCTTACAGGGGAGAAGACTTAAAATGAGACAGTGGCTTGCTGAAAAAGGACACAGATAGTGAGGTGTAAACTGAAACAGGGATCCGGATTTCCTGGAGGACAACTTTATCCAGGTGTCCATTCAGTTTCTTTAGCCTTACTGGAAAGTTTTGGAAGAAGTCAGACAGGTTAACTGCTGTGTTATGGTCCTGCCCAGGTATCTTACAGGTATGCATCACACATGGTTTATACAACCCCTGTATCCAGATCTCTCACCTACATGCTGTGCGTGGGCTGACAGAGCTGTAGCAGCCCTTCCAGGTAATTGGTGCTCACGTGCACCAAATACCAAGCTTCAGATTTGATGGTGCTTTTCTGCCCAGGCATTTATTTATTTGTGTGCAGAGAAGATATGGATGTATGAGTCCCATCAGCCGCAGAACTGAGTTACTGTACCTAGCTATCTTTTGCCACTGGGGTTTTTCTCAGGGCCAGAACATCTGGCTATCTCTTAAAGGTTGACACCGCAAGGCAACATCCAAAGACATCAAAGCAAACACCTTTTACGTGTCATGGACTTTCAGCAGTTGTTTAGCATTGCCATGCTTTAGTTTCCAGGAAATTTTTCCTTGCAAAATTACTAACTACAGAGGCATCCCAATGGTGTCAATGAGCTTTCCCTCTCCGTGCATTGCTTGTCTGATGTTGAGTTCTGTGAACTTTGAGCTAGAAGCATGGAGTCATAAGAAAAATGTGATTTAGTTTTTCCTTTATGAATTACCACTTTACATTCACCTTATGTTTTTTCCTGTCTTAAAAAAAAAAAAAAAAAAGGAAAGAAATGTAAACAGGCTGACTTCTTCACCAAGATTGTGTGGAAATACAGGATATATATATTTAGCACTAGTCAATCTGTTGAGAATGAGTAGGAAGCCCATCAGTTCCTGAGGCTGTAGTAGATTTCCTCTGCACAACTTGTCAGCAGCCTGATGGAACTGAGGATATTCTGCCTGTGTACTTGAAATGTCAGGAATGTGTTGTTTATTTGCAGTGAAAAAGCTGAAAATCGGGGCCTAAAGTCTCTTACCCAGAGGTTATATGACTCTTCCACATGCTGCTGCATGAGGTATAAGCTGTGCAGCTGGTATATGGTGGCACTGAAGCATCACTGAAATCAAACTGTAGTCTGCAGCCACACATGCAAGGTATGGTGTCTGATCCACTGCCCCTTCACCCTCTCTTTGGTGACATATTCATTTTCCAGGGACTCAGGACTACTTAGATCAATTTATCAGAATTTGTTTTACCAACCTATACGGTGCTCAGTGCAGAATAGTTTAAGTGTGCAATAAAAAACACACATTTACACGCAGCCTGAAAACTGTAACTCTTACAGGGAATTAATGTGTCAAGATAACAACTGTAAGAGCTTACAAGTCCACTTTCAAAAACTTCAGGAGTGTCATATCACAGTATACTAAAGCACCCTTCTAGGAGCTTTAGCAGTTGATAGTGAAAGAAACAGTAAAAGAGCAGGATAAGCACATAGAAATCTTCTACCAAACACCCTGTCTCAGTTTCCCACGATTTGCAGTTCAGAGATTTCCTGAACTTGTGATGGTGTCTTATATATTTAGTGCATCTGAATGCTTTCTTCTTCCATTAATTTGCTCAACAGTTTTCTAAACTCATGTAAATACTAACGATCTGTGGAAAAAAATTCCACAGGTTTACCAAGTACAGATGAAAACTATACTAATATATTTGCAGCTCACACTGACTAGTTCTCTGAAAAAGACAGAAAACAGTTTTTCCCTACAACTCTTCTTTTTCTATGAGACACATCTTATGTAAGTAGCTAGTGAAGAATTATCTGTTCTCTGTATTATCTTATTCTCTGTAATACAACCAAAAGAAATGCAGCAATTTTTCTGATGAGGTCTTACACATATCTGAAGGAATATCTCCAAATTTACTTGAAATCCTTTCAGCTAGTGAAGAAAAAACTAGTACACAGTGGACAGGAAAAGATGCCTTACCCTTTCAAAAAATGTCCCAGATGGGAGCAAGTGGGTGACTCTACCACATTTGCAGCTCACAGACACACAGACACACCGTGCTACCTCAGGAAAATACCACCGTGGTTTTAGTTTCATAAGCAGTTAGCTGGAGGAAGGAATGAAGTGTGCCTCTCCACCACTGCCAGCATCCGCAGCTTTCCCTCCAGCTGCCATGTAGCTGTGGTGCTCAACAAACTGCGTCCTGGGAGTTGTTTGTGTTCAAAGTAACCTGAGAAAACCAACCAACCAAATAACCCCACCCCAATTTGTTTTCAGTCAGCTCTCTCCTTTGCTGGCACAAAAAACCCGCACAGCATGGGGCAAGGGTTAAGCCTCAGGGTCAAGGTAGACGATTTCTTCTGTGACATTTCCACCTAATGTCAGAATAAGTGCCAGAGCTGCTCTGAGATACACTGAAAGTATATATACTGCAAATACAGCTCATAAAATGAAAGCTGCCTGATATGTACCTAGCATTTTTTACCATGATATTTAAGCTCTGATTGACTGTCATATGCCCAAACCTACCTAAGGAAATGCTCTCAGAAAAGAAAAAGTACAATATAATGAAAAGTTAAAAAGCACTTTATCAATTCAGATGAGGAATTTGTCACAGACACTTGAGTGGCAAACAGTTCTTTACCTGAGATTAGCAAATTTTTGCAGTAAGTGGCAAATATGTTTATGGTGGTTTGAATATACATATTTATATTAATATATTAATTTTCTTGAAAGCTAGGTAGTGGTCAGGAATTTTGATGATGTTTGGGAGTCAGAATGGGGGGGAGATTTTTAAACCTACAAAAATTATTTTCTACAGTTTACTTGTAAAATTGTCAGTTGAATGCAAAGATTTAAGACTGACAACAGATTTTGCAACATTTTCTTCAATGTCTAAGACATCTATCTCATCATGCAAAGCCCAATTTCAGCAGAATTATAAAGATTCCTCCTTAATTGGTTTCAAAGCTAGCCCTATAACAGACTCCATAAACAGTATAGCTAATAAGGGACTCTACATTATACAAGGTTGATTTCTCTAATAGCCATATAATTATACTGAGATGCTAATTTCTAATAGAACTTAATAATCCTCCTGAAAAATTAGAGAATTAGCCCAGGAGCAGGCTCGAAATGACTAAAGCCATTGTTATGATGTCATTACCGAGCATATATTAATAATTGTATCAATTTAGCTGCACACTCCCTGCTGTTTTAGTACTTAACTAAACTGTAATGCTAAATAGTTGTTGCCAGTTTAAGAAGTTTATCAGACAATATAAAGATGTCTTTGTGATTGTAATATAAAGCTACACAGTAGTGTACCAAAAACGTTCCACTAGTGAAGTTATCTCCTAAGAGCTCCCTTTATGGGTATTACCCAAAGTTTAAAGAGAGTTTGTATACCCTGAGTCTTAACTCAATAAGTAACTGATAAGATAGGCCCTGCTTTCTCTCTGTTCTGCTAGTTCACCGTGGTAAATGGTGCTCCTGTTCATGGGGTGTTTCAGCCATACAGCCTCTACCTTCTGCTTCTTATCCCTCCCCACAGCCAGCCAGGAGCCAGCACAAACAGCCTGGGAACAGGGCGATGCTGCACGCAGGAGACAAATCATGCCCAACCCCAGGAAACCTTTCACCGGCCAAAAATAGCAACACTGAGAAGATGCCAGCAAAGTCAGATCTTGACATTGACTGATGTTTGCCAATGCTGCAGTACATCCGTCACACAAATTAGTTGACAAAACATGGTCCCTTGCTGGCTGTCCCACGTGCTCCTTCTTCCCAGTGGAAGGCGGGTATCTTGTGGAGACCTGCTTGGGAACCATGCCAGACGTTACTTTCTCAGCAAGGGGCCCTATTTATAGGTTTGAGGAGATGCAAACAGATTTTACTATAAGGTAGGAATACTCCGACTTTAAAGAGGACTGAGGGTATAGCTGTCCATAAAATCCAAAATTACATGGAGAAAATAAGTAGAGAAAACTTGGTCAGTGTACTGGAAAATGGCTTGGGCCACCATGTGAAAATCTGTATGCAAAAAGCCCTTGCTGCAGGATGTTGCAGATGTTAAGGGTTACACAGAGTTCAAAAAGCAAGTGGAAAATTCACCAAAGGATGAAACATAAGGATCCTTTGCTAGTTCAAATGCCTTGCCCCACTGATCAGCTCTTAAACCATAGTCTGCAGATGGTCTTGCAAGTCTGCAAGCAAAACTCCAGAAAACTATAGTACTTTTCCTTCCTAGAAATAAAGGGGCCTTATTTCTGCATGAAATATGCACTATAAAGCAGCCTCTGCATAACTAGCAGTAAGCAGTGCTGGTCTTCCAATCCCACAGAGCAACCTGAAGGTCTCTGATGAGCAAAACTCCTTTGTTCTGCCTCAGTTCCTGATACTAAAGCACAACTCTCCAGTATAAGGACCTATGGATATTTGAAAAGGACACATACAATTATTAAAATTTTCTTTCAGCCTTTTGCTCCTCTACTCTACTCTATGCAACACTGCCAAGCCCAGTCAAATTGCCAGTCCCAAAACCAAGGCCACCACTACCCGCTGGCCTCCATCATCTGCAGATTTAACCCTGGTCCATAGAGCTGGGGTCTGCAATCTTCAGTCTCAGCAGAGTCTGGGAAGAGATTGTAGGAATAAAATTCTGGAACCAAGGAGATGAAATATGACAAATAATCTTTGCTCTGCAGTGCCTGACACAGGTATAATCATGTGTTAGTGGGGTCCAGCAAGAAGTGCAAGAAACTCCAGCAACCAGACATGACTTGCATCCCTCTGGCTGTTACTAAATGTGGAGATGCTGCAGTTGAAAGTGTGACTTCTGCACATAGAGAGATTATCCTGCAGCTAACTTTCTGCTAGTGAGGTTGGTGCCAGCAGCATGGACTTTGCTGTGTGCTGTACGATCAATGCTGCACCAAGCAGAAGTCCAGGCTGCCAAAACCTCTGTAGTACTGCTGCTTGGCTTGGCAGGATGAAAATTACCTTATGTCTACGTACAATGTGTTACAATCATGCTTCTGACTGTAGTGTGAAAACAGACCAAGAGGAATAAAAGTAGTTACATTTCCATTCGCTTTTGTGAAACTGTTGCTAATTATATCATTTAGAGTGACTGTACTGAAAGAGAGAGCAGCATGGAGCCCAGGGAAAGAGCTCCACAGGATGCTGAACAGCTTCAGCTACCTCTGGAAAATAGAAATGAATTTCATTTCATATATTTTACCTTTTAAGAAGGTCCTTATTTTGACCAGGATTTAGGAAAACACATGGCACTGCCATTGTACCTGGCACCAGAGCCTGTGTCTGACACTACAGCTGGGTACGGAAATCAAATTCTCCTCCCTGCCCTGCCCCCCCCATCCCAAAACTAACAAAGTGGTCATCATTCACCATTACACGTCATCCTAACAAGCTGCAAGGCAGAGATACTTCACATTTTAACCAACTGGTGGCAGTCAGTGAATAATGTCTAGGTAGTCGGAACACCCTTCATCATGAATCTGATATGTTTAACAGCTAATTACATCTGTGTAGGGATTAGGCTCTACATCGTACAGTTTTATGGCAACAAAACCTGAGCTTCCTAAGATTACATTGACCAGCTCCTTATCTCTGATGCCAAGATGTTTATCAGCACCATATGTTACAAGCTCCTGCTATGTTTCCCAATGACCTTCTGGGTCTTAATCAGCCCAAATGTCAGGGGTTGAGAAGCTGAGAACATATATTATGACACAGAATGCAACACTCTGCCAGGCAGAATAAAAATCCAGGGCTGAAGTCCAAAGAAAAGGTCTTTGCTGGTTAACTTCTCTCCCTAATAAATTTGTCAATTAGAAAGAACAAACATTAACTTTGTTTTCCTTGCCCTTGCTGTTGCTTCGTGAGGTCCCATACTGCGAGGTAACACAGGGTGTATACTCAAGTATCAGTGATGAGAGGAAACCTCAGATGATATGGTTTGGGAATGTTTTGCATAAAAATAGCAAATTCCAGCTTTATATCTGAGGTTAACTGTGCTACCCAATTATGTTTTGCAGCCTTAGAACCATCAAAAAAGATGCCATTAGGAGTAAATTTTTGTCCCCAATGTCAACAGCTCTGTGATTGTAGTGGTTTTAGTTACGCACTGCTTTTAGAATTCACAAGCACTCTGTCCTGAAAGTCTCCAGGCATGGTCTTTGGGAACAACAACATCGGAAGACATGGAGTATCACATAATACTTTTGTTCTTGTGTGAAATGCACTTGCTTGCAATTTGAGATGCATTAATAAAAGCTTACGCCAGGGCTGGATTTGCCACGACGTTTCCATGCAAAGAATGAGATATATTTTACAGTTAACTTTTTGCAGAGAAAAGGACCTACCTATCATGCATGGACGTCCCTGCATTCTTCAAGTGGGCTGTATTTACATTGATAAGAGTTGGCATGAGTCGTCTTCAAGCCCAGAAACTGCCTATTTCTGGCGTGGATCTGCTTCATTCTCCACGTCCAAACTCACCAGCAATTGCAGTTCATTTTGGCAGTTCTTCTGAACAAGAGGAGTGAATCTCATCACTGCTTCTCTCCACTCCTATCCAGCTGCTCAGAGTCATACGTTTGGATCCATAATCTCACAAATGTCCCTTCTATTTGTAGCTCATTGGGCTCATATCCAGGCTGGATTTCACAGGTAAGGATGCTGATCCAGTGTTGACATTTCACTGCATGGCTGCAGAATGAAGATAAAGCTGGGATTGGTTTGCAAAGCATTTGCAAATCTGTGCACTTTATGTCTGTTGTTTCATTGCAAATATCCTTTTTGGAATTCAAAGCATCTCAAAGACAGATGTGGCATGACTAGGGTTTTGCTGAATGTACTGTATTCAGAATACAACAAAAAGCCCAGGTGTTTTAACGGATGTAATGGCCATGATCTAAGAAAAGAATTGTGCTAGTGGATGCCAAATAAATGAACACATTTCTAGGACCTTTGCTTGCTTCTGACACTGAAAATATGGTTTTGGCTGTTTTGGTTTGGGGGTTTGGGTGCTTTGTTGTTGTTTGGTTGGTTTTTTTAAGAAGATAATTTCCTTTCCTAAAGCAGATGTGTGCTAGTTCCCACATTTTCCAGGCATATTTAAAATTATTTGGACCTACAAGAGAGGCTCATTGGCTGACAAGAATAAGTCTTATAAGTGAGAATTCATTAGCTGAAATGGCTATTTTGCAACCTCATCAGCCTGCATTATGGTGGACAGCTGTTTTAGAGATACTGTAAACACACAAAGAAGCATTTGACTGCATGTAAGTTGCACATGTCCTGTGTTACACCAAGCCAGAGAGGGAAAAAACCCTAGAAAATGAGATGTTTAAATTGAACATCCTAAGTCTTGGGGAGACCAGGTTTAGGTCAGGTGGATATCAATTACAGATCTCCAACTTTACCTCACTGTCAGGATTTTCCAATATGTGGCTCATCAAGGTTCTGCTAGTGTCAGTATTTTATGTCTATTGCATAATAACACATAGAGCACTTTCATTAAAGGTAATGAAGCCTATTGCAGAGGGGGGATGTTAAAGAATGTAACATTGTCTGTTGAGCATACTCTAGTGGCTGGACTGTTGCCTGGGAAGCAAGAAAATTGTCAAATATATATGTGAAAATTCAAGTCCTTCCTTGAAGGGCTTACAGACATCCTAGGAAGTCCCTCCCTGTTTTTTCTAACTGACCTCCTAGCTCCTGATTTCCTGGCTGTAAAATGCTTTAGATTTTAGGGGAGGAATGAAGAAACATTTAAAGCCTGACATCCCAGAGTCCTGTATTTAGGGAATGCACATAGTGTGTAGAAGATATTAATCCCACATTCAGCACGAGAAGAATTTAGCAGTGAGCTCTCCCTAGATGAGTGTTCTCACTAGGCAGTAGTCTCTGAAGGTCTCATCTCAAACTGCAATAAGGAGAAGCTAAATTAAAGTCTGCAATTTATGTCTTAACTTCCCTTGCACATTTTTTTAACACAAGCTGTTATAGTTCTTTGAGTCCTGATACTCCAACAGTGAATAGCCTTGCACTGAGAATGAAGAACTACACAGTGCAGAAGAGAAAGTCAAAAAGTGGAAAACAGAGTGAAAAGGTGAGTTTTAAGTACAGACTTAAAATAAAGGAAGACTTCACTGCACAAGATAAGGGACAATATTTTATCTGTGAGAAGTGAGCTGGAAGAAACACAAATGGGAAAAGATAAATAAGGCCACTCCCCAGGCAAAATCCACAATACAATTAGATCAACCATTTCCTAACTGAACATAATAAACTCTTTCAGAGGAGATTCAGCCTGTACAAGCAGTCTATTCCTCTGACCATTTCTCTAAAGGTATTTATTGACAACTGCTAAAAATCATTGAAGACATACCCGATGGAATGTTCATACCCCGTCCAATGGTATAAAAAACTAGATTCCTAAATGGCACTTGAAATAAGTAGTACTTTGTAATCTTCCCTGTCAATAGAAAGGATATAAGAAAAATAAACATATCTACTAGTAGCCTCCAACTCTAAATTTCCAGTCTCTTTTAATAAAGTGAAAAGTTTTAGCTATTAAAGAATTTTGTGACCTTTGCAATGCTACAGAACACTGATACAAAACATGAATAGTACAATATCCATTATATAATATATATTTATATTTTAATATATTACATTTATTTCTACATAAAGAGGCTATAAATACTGTATATGACTTATATTTATAGTTCCCAGCATTTGACATTATAGTAAGTACAAACAAAAAAATACTTATAAAAATACAAAAAAACCTCAGTAGAAATAGCTTTACATTTTAAAATCTTGTAGTCTGCGGTATGTCTATCAATAAAGTTTTGGGACTACAAGAGCACAGGTAAGAAGTTGTCCAACAATTAGGCACAATTTCACCACTTGGAGAAGATCAGAGCTGCCATGAAACCAGTCATGGATTCCCAAGGCTACATAAACTGGTATTTCTGCCTTTGCAAAAAAGACTTAAGAGTTTGCAAAGAGAAAGAGTCAGACCTAAATCTGAGGGATTGGGGATGAGATGAAAAGGTAGGGTGCCCTTAGGATGCCCCATCAGAACAACAGAGCTTCCTGTGGTCCTAAGGTAGATTACATTGTCTTTTCTACCTGTTGCAGAGGCTGCCCAATTTGGGAGGAGGAGAGTGTTTTCTGCAGCAGTTTCAGGCTAGCTCGGAAGCAGGTAGGCATCTGACATGTGTCAGGGGTGCTGGGGATTACAGGGGGACAGAGCCATCCTCAGAGGTGCAGCATGGCCTGGCCATCCATGTCCCTTTGCTTGGCTCAATGCTGTACCTTCTTCCTACTAACCAACTTCACCACACAAATCTTGCAAGTACATGTAGCTCATGAGGTCTTGTACAGCAACATTTTTCCTCTGCCAAGGACAGAGACCGTGACCCCAACCTATACTTAGCCCAGCCCATGTTTAGTCTTAGGCTGTCAGTGGGTGCCAGAGCCTTGAGCTGGAGGTTCCTTTTTTTGTTTGTGAAGGTACAAGCAAGGAATAACTCTGAGAAACATGCCAGTGTCATGCTGTTTCCTTCCTGGAGTCCAGCCACAAGGGCAAAACCAGAAAAAAACCCCAAACCAACCAAAAACCAAAAGCAGGGCTATGCCGTTATTTCGTACAAGTAGAAAAAGTTAAGTTGAATGCTGTGATGCTGCCTGCATCAGGCAGATACTCGACGTATCACCAGGAGCTGCCTCTGCCATAGGGTCAGCGTAGCACACATATTCCAGCCGGGGCTTTGCACCCTCAGCCACCAGCGTCTCTTGAAGTGAACCCCTAGCCTGACATGGCACAGTTCTGCTGTCAGCTGCTTCTGCATCCTCTTCAGGAAAACTAAATGTCTTTTCTTAGTGCCACGGATGCTGTCTTTCTATACATCAAACCTGAGTACCACCAGCCCAGGCAATGAAGGCACATCCCAGGGGGACCCGGAGCTGCCAGGTTCACCCTAGAGCGGTGGGGAGGTGAGCGGCGCAGGGCCGTTATGGGCGAGCCCATGCGCACGGCAGAGTGGGGCAGAAGCCTCCTGGGAACACAAGAGTTCCGTCTCCTCACTGGAGTACACGGTGGTGTCCATGTCATCTGAGTGGTATCCCGACTGGTACCCGCTTGTCTGGTTGGAGGCTTCCGACATGACGGATTCATTGCTCTTGCTGGGCACCAGTGTGCTGCAAAAAACAAGCAGAATCAGGACTGAGCGAGCTGTAGAGACTGTCTCCTGAAGGTCAGGTGAAAGATTCCAGATGGCAGCTGCCTTCCATCACAGCAACAACCAAAGCAAACTGCTGTACTTAGCAAACCTGGCAACAAGTCTTTTTAAACATGCATTTGATTATAAAGAGAGACATTTTCGTATGTCCTAACTTCATTTAACACATGAAAAAGATGTTTAATTTTATGATGATACAAGGAGTTAGATTGTGACTGCAGATGAAATGGAGAGAAAGTTTTTAGAGGCTTTATTTCAGCTGAAGTGCTACTGAACTGCAGTACATCTTTGTCCACGCTGAAGTTATCCTGGAAAAAAAAATAATTCCTGAGAAGCTCTCAGAAAGCATACGTGACGTTTCAGCTCCTTGAACAGCACCGTGCTTCCTGTGAATTGCACAATGAAACCCCTGTACAATACTCTGAAAATACACCCAGATACATCCTGCAAACTCAAGAGTCAGCTAAAAACAAAACAAAACAAAACAAAACCCCAAGCAAAAAAGAGCTCTCTGTCAGTGTCAGTTCAGACAGGTCTTCACAAACATGGCTCAGTTGTGTGCACCAGTTCAGTACCTTTGAGGGCTGGTTGATGCTATTGTGGCAAGTCCTTCCTGAGTGCTGACTGATGCAGACAACAGCTGTGTTACCTCTCCTTTCCTGGTACCAAATGTGGATAACTAGAGAGCATAATTTTGCTTTCTGTTTTTAAAAACATTGAGAAAAGCTTTTGTTTTCCAAACAAACCCATCAATCTTCTGACATACTGCAGGTAAAAGGTCATATTCAATCCTATGTGTAGCCTGAGCCTTACCTAAAGGGTATTTTCACTTGTTTATCATTCTCCTCCAATGTCTTCAGCTCTTCAGAGGCAAGAACCATCCCACTGTCTGTCTGGTTTTCCTGCAAAGGTGTTAGAAATGCATTAAATGGAAAAGGACTAAAAATATGAAAAAATATATCAACAGAAGGAAAATACATACAAATGGTCAAACTCACCTCCTGAACAACTTTTACAGTGGTTACCAGTGGGACATCTTCAAATGTTTTCACGCTTACAGGGCGGCTTTTTCTCTTGCTACCTTGTCGGTACTGACTGCAAAGAAAACAAAACAAAAAAAGTTTTGTGTCCACTATTCACAACTTGGCTGCAAATGCACAATGATATCAGAATCCTTTTATCTCTCTTCAGAGAAGTTAATCCTTTTGTCAAAACATATTATGCAAACCTTCAAATATCCACTTATTGAAAAGGATGAACAGCCTAGAAAGTGGCATTTTTCTGACCTTCTGCTCTTGACAATCTTGATCTCTGAGCAAATACTCAGAAATGGCTTTGAGAAAACAGCTTCTTTCCTCAGTTATGCTGGAAGGCTTCACTTCCTGCAAGTTTACTTAGAAGTATAATAAACAGAGGAGCCTGGAGCACAGATATGTGTCTCTTCCTTTGGACTGTACTTCTGAGCCCCCTGGCTGGACCTAGGACAACAACAGCAGACTCAGCAGACTGCTGCCCTTAAACCATGGGGGATCAGAACAAGGAATGCTACATCTCTCTTGAAAGCTCTTCTCCAAAAGAAGACCTCTGGTCAGGATGAGAGCCATAAAAAATATTGGACAAAAAAATAAAATCGACCTTCATGGAGGTACTAATACAGCAAACGAAACAGCTACCCTCAGCTTTCTGCCTAAGTGAATATGGAATAAAATGGATGTTGTCCCAGTCAAAAAGGATGTTAAAGAGGACAAATTTATCTTCTTAACAGCTAATGAAGGAAAAGCCATGCAGTTAGAAGAGTAACCTGCATCCACGTGAAGGGCAAAGCTAAAGGAAATTAAAAGCATCATTCACAACATTTCCAAGCTTTGAGTCTAGCTATGCAGAGACATCTATCTATCTATCTATCTATCTATCTATCTATCTATCTATCTATCTATCTATCTATCTATCTATCTATCTATCTATCTATCTATCTATCTATCTCCAAGAGACATTCATTTAAACTGATGGGGATTTTACAAGTTGCCTGTGTAGTCTGCTCAAGTGCTCAATCACACTTTAGAATCTTTTTCAAATATTAAACCCAAGTACTTTCTGCAAATAAAATTTGTCCTAATATTGGTGATACAGAAATTAAATAGCCCCCTTTTTGGAGCAAATTTTCATATACTGAGAACTGTTACTATGTTCCCTCTCCATTTTCTCTTCCTAGACTTAACAAAATCAGTTATTTCAAGCTCTGCACTGGCTATGTCTTCTGCTTCTGCAGCAGTATCTAATCTGCTTCCCATCTAACACTACCAGGACCAAAAAACACCAATGGACAACCTAGTCCACTTACTTTCCTGGACAACCTGACCTTGAATGATGGCAAGTTCATTCTACAACTTGTCTTCTAAGTTTGAAAGCTCTGTGTGTCTTGCATTTAAATGTCCACACAGACATGGAGATGCACAGCCAGAACTACAGTTACCAGGGTGGTGAGTACTAAGAATCCCAGCCTCTTGATCTGAATGACCTCCCAGGTATGGGAGTCCTGCCTCTGCTCAGCTTGGACAAGAGTCAGCCTACAAGGTTACAATGAATGAGATTCTCCTGGTTAAGCCAAACAACTGTGCAAACAGGACCAGAAATTGTGTGCAGACAGAGAGAGGCCATGTGTGGATTCTGAATCCTGCTCAGTGGCAGTGAGAGATAGCTCAGTTCATGTCCTGACATGAACTGACATGTCTGCCTTTTGCAAGAGATGGTCCCATTAAAAAAAGGCCAAAACTGTCTTACAGGAAATCAAAATCCATCCTCTCTAGTATCCTCCAGATCATTATTCTCCCTAAAAATGAAACTCAGATTGGTTTGGCATGATTTGTTCTTGTCAAATCCATGCTGGCCATTTTTAGTTAATTCATTTTCCTGTAGGCGTTTACCATTATTTATCTGATTGTTTATTCCAGGATTGTTCCTAGGATTCAAATTAAACTGATTTAAGAATTATCCTTTTTCTGTTCTTTCTAAAAGCAGGCATTATCTTTATACTAAATCTTCTATACCTCACCTACTGTTTTTAATGACAATCTTTCAAGGTTCAGAAACTGCATATCTATTTTCTAAGCCCAATATGGCAGATGTTAGAAGGTCCTGCTGATTTTAATTTAAATCAACAATCTAAACATTCTTTAACATTCTCCATGTTTTCCCTGTGCTTGCTTTCCTCCTCCAGCTTAGATTTAGAGATCGTATTTATCAGTCTTTCCTCATAGTTAGTACTTTTGTGAAGAATTGAAAAAGACACCTCTGAACAGATCAATCTTTTCCACTACCTGTATAGTAAGATCCATGCCTATAAAATTATTTTCATCTAGGAAAATAAAGCCCCAAATGTTTTAATCTTCCTACTTTGCCTCTTCTAGCACAGTTTCCACACAACCCTGTCATACTGTATGACAAAACAGATTCAAAGGCTCCTAAAAAGGTTAACAGAATGATTTTACTTCTGTTCATAACAGGAAAGGGCACCAGGAAAAGCCATATAGGATGTATTAGAAGTGGAAAACAAGTGAAGTTTTCAGTGTTAAATCATGTCTTTTTTTTTTGTCTACTAAAACATGAGGTTTAGAGTTCAGCTGTAGGGCTGTAAGTTCAACTGAAGTGTGAAATGCAGTGTGCTTACCTAGTCTTTCCTGCAACCACAAAAATGTCATCCTGCAGCACCCAAAATCATTGGGAACTTTGTCTTTGGTGGGTATAATACAAACACTGAGGGAAAGGGCTCCACTTCATGGAAACCATATGAAACCTGCCAACAGAGTCTACCTCGTGCTTGGATCCATCTCTTTCTATCCTCCTTCTTCTGATATTGTATTAAGCCATCCAGGGCTCCCAGCATCTAAGTGCCTGAATTTCATCTTAGGCAGCACTGGATGAGATACCTTTCTCCTTTACATCCTATGCCCGAGGTCCTTAAAGGGTCCAGCATACGCCCCTTAAGTGCATTAGTACAAACTTCTTACTGGAGAAGTCACAGCATCTACCACTATTGCTCCACTGTGGATGCACCAGTAGCCCACAAAACCAAGCAGTGGACAAAAAACAGTGACAACACTATTTATGTCATGTTTCCCTTGGCTATCAATTCATGAATTATTTTCCAACATTTCCTTTCAGGAGAACTGCCAGAGAAGTTATTAATGATAGATCTATCACCATTAGTATTGTAGGGAGCTGCAACACAAGAGTGCGAACACAGCTGAATTGGTCCAGTAGAACCTTCTATGTGTTCTTGTGGTTTTTTTGTTGTTTTTTGTTTTTTTTTAATGAGAATACCAAACCTTAAAAGGGTAGCAACATTAAACATAAATTAAACAATGATTAGCATCTGGGGAGGTAAGAAACTAGCTTTTGCCTACAAAAACTCTACAGATTCCTTCTTATCCCTATGGAGAAGGTTAAATATGGACCAGGCAGCTGAAGTCTCTTCCTTTCATTTTCCCTGCCCCCAGCATGAACAAAACCAGACCAGAGGCCCCAGTAGGATGTGTCCACCATAAAAAAATACCTAATTCCTGCTGTGTTGTCATAATGGAATTTAGGATCACAGACTTCCTCTTCCTCCCTACAGGAAGCAGGTGAAGTTGGGAGAGAGAGACCTGAATCCTCTTCCATATTCAGAGATACTGACAAAGGAAGGACAACGTAGTCTTTACCATCCTGTAGAATGCAGTGCAAAAATACAAAAATTAAATAGGCTACAGAGACACACAAACATAAACAGTTATATGCACGGATGTGGAGAATGCATCAGTCCAACAGTGCCCTGGTTGTTTTATCAGAGCAATTATATTAAAAGAAGGAAACTTAATAAGAACCACTGCCAAGGAGTTTTAAATTAAATAAAATGTATTTTCATACAATATACTGTAAAAAAATGTATAAACTGAACTTTTCATTGATGTCTTTAAAAAAAATACAATTATAGTAGTGTTTGAATACCAATGCCACAAAGAACATGAACCTGACAGTTTTAAAGGGTGGGTAATTCCCATCATCACCAATAAGTTAGAAAGGGAGAACTTGTCTCATAGGAGTGTACATGGCCAAATCCAAATCTAGCCTCCTTCATGCAGTATGTTCACATCTATTGCCTTGGCCTAGTCCACTTCTGCAGCAAATGAAGAGGAAGCTATAAAGTGAAGAACTTGGTAGGGAGGCTCGTGTGCCACCTGGTTGCAGTGAGCTCTCTTGCTGCAATGCCTGCAACCCAGGACAAATCTTAACACATTAATTTGGAAGGAGTTGCTCACAGGCAGTAAAATTTCTGTATCTGTGCTTTCCAGGATAGTCATTAAAAGTGTCACAGCCCACACCCTCACATACACTAAGATATCCATCTTTGGCACAGTAAGATCAACAGGAGCTACCTGCTGAAATGCATCTGCAGCATGCAGAGAAATCATCAGCAGAGCTGGGAATTGAGCCTGTTCCAACAACTCCCTGGCAAGACAGCAGTGGTGTCATGGGAAGACCAATAGGCAGAACAAGATGGCTTTTTGTTACCACAACACAAGTTCTGGGACCACAAATCATTCTCTGCAAGTCACAGACCCAACTGCCAGTCAATAATGGGAGTGATGGAAGAGGCTCAGGCTCCCTGACAGCTCCAGCAGACAAGCACCCAACTATGGGATGCTGTGGCGGCTGGCAGAACAGAGCTTTTAGCACCCAGAGAATACAAGTCATGTACCTGACGGACATTGGCTTGCAGTAAATTTCCCAGGTGCTCCACCAGCTCTGAAAAAGTTGGTCTCTGCTTAGGATCTCCATGCCAGCAATCCAGCATTGTTTGGTACCTAGAAGGGCAAAAGCAATTAAAATACCAGTGTAAAGAAAAGATCACCTATCGCTTGCTCCAGCACCTGCTATTATCATGGGGTAAATGCGGGTAGCTGGAAGAACAGTTTCTCACATTTCTGGTGTTGTATAGTCTGGTGCTCTCATTCTTGTTCCTTCTTTCAGTCTTCTGCAAAATTCCTCATCAATTTTCACTCCAGGGTATGGTGACGCACCTAAAATGAAAGCAGTGGCAATTTTAATGCATTACATTCCTAAATTTTGGGACTGATTTTCAAACAAAATTGCTATGGCCTATGTTAATAAGACAATTCAGTATCTTTAGATGTGTAAACAATTTATATATGGAAACAGCAACTGATGGATTAAATGAGGTACATCATCACATGCTGAAACTGTATGAAGAAGCATTTCAAGTCCATGTTCCTACATTTGCATTCTAAAGAAAATGTATTTTATTTTGGCGGAGAAAATAAACAGGAGTTTCTCAAAAAGTAAAAAAGAAAATGCTAAAGAGGATCCAAGAACCCTTTGACTGTTTTCTTCAGACTATTGTTCAATGATGCCTCAGTAAAATTAAAGTGACTCACCTAATGAAAATATTTCCCACAGCAGAACTCCAAAGGACCATACATCACTCTGAATGGTATATACTCTATCAAAAATGGTTTCTGGTGCCATCCATTTTAGGGGTAGTCTGGCCTGAAAGCATTTTCATAAACAAAAAGGTATCACAGTTTAGCAAAACACTGAGTTTTCACAAACCCATTTGAGGGAAACAGAGGAAAAAAGTCCTGATTTCACAGTAATTCTTTTCAAACAGAGAATCTGAAACTTACATCTCCTTTCCTGACGTAATCTGGGTCTTTGTAGATGTCTCGAGCCAAGCCAAAATCACAGATTTTGACCACGTTATTGTCTGACAAGAGGATATTACGAGCAGCCAGGTCCCTGTGGATGCACTGCAAAGAGAAGTAAACAACTTCATATGCTGCCTGTTGTCACAGCTCTGTCCACAGAGCTGATCTCTTTCACATATGTGCTCTTTTACCCTCAAAGGCCACCTAATTCTTAAAACCTTTTAAGAAAAAGAAACCTCAGCATCAACACTAGCTGATTTTAAGTGGTTTTTTGATGGTCACAACTGATTTCGCCTAGGGAGACTTGTATTCCCAAGTCCAAACATACATCTGTTTATCCACTATGCAGAGAAAGCCTTTGAAGTTATCTAATTAATTATCCTAAGAAGCTGACACAAAACAGGTTCAGATCTGATTACCTTTAGATTTACTTAGGTTCACTCAAATCTGTGTACTCTGCTATTTCTCTGAAAAACACTACACTAAAACGCTGACTTGATTCCAACATAAACTAATCTTGACTACAGAGAAAGAAGTCCACATCTCTACCTTATGCATAACAAGGACCCAAAGACTTCAAAACTAAAGCCTCAATAGCTTGAAGTAAAAGAATCAGATTCTGAAAGTGGCTGCAGATTTGCTCGTAATATAGATTAAAGTTGCAGAAACTGGAAAGGAGCATTTTGGTATCTGCACACTGATCAGGATGTATGAAAGATAGAAAAAAGCATGGTTTAACATGTTCTTAGAAAAAGACTCTGACATCTACTCTTGAATACCTAGCTTGCACTGTAGAGCAGTGTTGTATTCCCTGCTTTCATTTTCTTTTCCCATTTATGTTGGATATTAGAAAAAGATTCCTCACCCAGGGCGTGGTTGGGTACTGGAACAGGCTCCCCAGGGAAGTGGCCACAGCACCAAGCCTGACAGAGTTCAAGAATGGTTTGGACTACTCTCGGGCACAGGATGGCCCTGTGCAGGGCCAGGAGTTGAACTTGAATATCCCTGTGGGTCCTTCCCAACACTGGATATTCTGTGATCTTGGGATTACTAAGTGCTTTTTGTTTCTATACAATGGCAGGCAATTCCTCACTCTTGCTGGAACTGACATCCTTTGAAATGAGGCTTTACATATTTAGGTTCAAACCACAGAAAAGCACTTCTAGAAGGCCAAAATTGAGGTGAGGTGCTGTTGGCTGCTATAAGTCAAATAAATAACACGCCGCTCTTCCTGAGATGTTCCTTACTTTGCGTGAAGCCAAGAACTCCATTCCCCTCGCCACCTGGAAGCTATAACAGATGAGATCCTCCATGGTCAAAGGGTTCTTGCAAAGGTCTTCAGGACCAGCTGCAGAGAATCAGACGACAGTCAAACGTGCCCTTTTGTCACTGATTTCACCCATAACTTGTTAGGTAAAAGTCCATCTTAACCTTATGCCACATTTAACTGGAAGAGCAAACTGAGCCCTTTTTTGGCTGTGTAATTAACACTAACAACCCATTTTACACCAAACTAGTTGTGTGCAAAATAAACTTAGAAATGATGGGTTATTTCAAGAGCTTATTTCCAGAGCTTATTTCAAGAGCTCCCATGACTGGAAAGATTTGCAAAATAATCCCAAAAGAAAAACAACCAAAACTCAGTTCACAAGTTCCTAGGACAGTAAAGCTTGCTGTGGTTTCAGCAAATTCATCCAAGATGACTTTGGAAACTAATGAGAGGGTTCCCCTTGTCCTTATGGGGAAATAATATGCCATGGGGAGAAAGACTTGAATTTGGCAAAATGCCCAGCTAATTTAGAGTAGAAGAACCTTAACCTCATCCTCTAGTGACCTGGAGGAATAACGTACTCAAATATCCAAAGATATTCAGGAATTTAGTTCCTGCTGAAATAAACAACTCTGTGACTTGGCTCATCTCTTCATTTTAAGTAGAAATCTACCAAGAACTACAACAATGGTAGCTAAAATCCTCATCCTATGGGCTGCTTCATGTCTACACACTTCTTACAACATCCCTGCTTAGAGGGTCAATGTTTACACCAGAGAGTACTAAAAAGGAACAAAATGTTATGGCAACGCATGAAGTGCATGCCTGACATTACCTATTAGATCACATTGAAACTGCAAGATCATCCTCCCTGTTCACATATTGATGTTTTTCTTTGCATTAAATGATTTTTAGTAGTAGTCGAGGTTCAGACAGTAGAGTTACAGCCTTCCTCCTGACTAGTCTGATCCCTCCCCTAGTTGAAATTAGTGGCCTCTGAGATGGCAGCATTGACCCTCTGTGCTGCCTCTGCCAAAGAACATGGCAAATGCACCAGTGAAACCACTGCAGAGAGTATATATATATCCCAGGGATTCTTTGAATGAGTGGAAAATTTAGGTTTCCTGTTCCTGACAGACTACCTGTGCCCAGGGAAGGCAAAACAAAATCTCTGCTAATAAGCAGAAAATAAGACAGTGTTTCACAGTATTTAACTTCTGCATAATGCTGAGGAAATTCTGTTAGCATTCTAGCATATCCCTCTCTGCACTGCCTTCAGAGTTTGCGCTCTGCAATCTTCCCTGAAGACACTCAGACATTAAATAGACATACCTCCAAAAGGCAGTGCCCTGAAAATGAATCCTTTTCAGACAGGACATTATCTGGGATTGGAGTGAGGGGTTTGGGATGCTGAACTAGAGAATCCACAGCTCAGGAACTGTGGTCATCCAGAATGTATCCTGCACACAGCTTTGAGGGAGCATGGGAAATCACGTAGTCCCTGATGTCCCTCATCAGCCCTACCAATGACATCTGTTCCAATGCCAGGAGAAGACATATCCTACCATCCTCCTCTTCTACGTCACTCAGGGACCGCTCCTCCACAAAGCCAGAGCTTGCTGAGCTCTGGCTGCTCGTGATGCTGTCCAACCGTCCCTTCAGGTCTGCAGAGATATCACCAACGTAGCTCTCTTTCCCCTGCCGAAACCTGGCACATTTGGTCTAGAAATAGGAGGAGAGAGTGAGAAAAATCAAAAGCTGGAAGCATGCCATAAGCTTGATCTGTGCCAAGGTCACCACTGAAGGCAGGGAGGGCAACTCAGTGCTGGTGTGACTGGCTGCTCTGTTCCAAGTGAGCTCGGGCACCCAGCTGGTGCAGTGACAGTACCAGTAAAACCCAGCCCATGGCTATGCGGGTTCACTGGCTCCCGCCCCCTCTGCCACTTTACAGCACAATTTTCACGTGCTTTCTCATCCTCCCAACCAAACTCCAGCAACATCTCCACACACAGCAGAATATATGCACACAGAGGACCTGGGCTCCTCAGCCCCTGGTGCCCACCACTTGTGATGGATGCTGCTGAACCCCCTCTCATATACTGGACTCTCCATACTGCTATGGCTTTTCCTCACACTGCTGCAAAGGCTCTTCTGCCAAACCTGTACCTTGGCCAAAACCCTAGCAGCCATCAAAACCAGTTTTTTCCTTCTTCTCCTAAGCCAATGAATGCCTCTAGGGAGGAATCTAACTCCACAGGCTTCCTCCGCCACATGTCCATTTTCTCCTGCTTTGGTTTGGTGATTTTTTTCCCCTGGCAGGGATGATTTTTAACACTGCCAATTCCCATTCTCACTGCTTGTTTAAGCAAGGGTCAGCATCCTCATGAAACCCTGTCTCTTCCTTCAAGGCCTCTCAGATATTTGTTTATCTTTTTACCTCACAAGAAGATGCAGCAAATTGCCTTTGCCAATATAAAATAGTAAACAATGTCTCCAAGGATAAAGGAAAATAACCCTCTGGAGAACTGACAAGCAGTGGGAAGAAGCTCCGATCTAAACACAGCAGCTGCAGGAAGACTCAGGTCTAGCAGTGTGTCAGAGCACAGCCCATGGACAACCCACTTATCTGTGGTTGGAAAAGGGTAGGCTCCTGAATGGGATGCTTAGTGTTGGGTATATGCAGCCATGTTCTTCATCTAGTAATCTCACCCTTGGAGAGGATGGATCCTCTCAACCCTCTCCGGAAATCAGCTCCCTCTCTGAGGTGCCCAAAAGCGAGTTTGAAAATGCCAGTCTCCAACCTCCCTCTTCTTTCAAATCACAATGCAAAGAGGGGGTGCTGTGATGGAGCTCCCTTTTGCAAAGGACTTGGGAAGTGAAAAGCTGAAGGTAAACTCATGAGATACATCAATTATACAAAACTATTAACAGCAAAAGAAACATATAACCTGGTTCAGCAATAAGCCAAGGGGACAGTGATCTTCACTGATATCATATATCATGTGACAGCACCTATGGATAGCTGATGGATTTATACACTAAACAGGGAGTGTAATTATTTAAGGTGGTCTGGAGCTTAACTAAGAAAGGAAAAAATTCAGGCTGATAATCAGAAAAAACTTCCTGAAAGATACAGCCAAGTGTAAAATAATCTGCCAAGGGAAATAGTGGAAGCCCAGTTCCTTTGCACATTTTAAGCTAACAATAACAAAACAGCTACATTGCAGAGGCCAAGGGAAAGACTAGATGACCTCTGATGTCTTTGCCATCTCTCATTCCCATGAGAAGTACTAAGACATTCAGGGTCCTCAAGGATTGCCACTTCAGCCTGCACTAGAAAAAGAAACATTGTGCATGGAAAAACCCCACGAAATCAAACATTCTGCTGTTAACCTTGACCCGTTACCTTGTATGGGACAAATTCACTCCTCTTGCTTCGTAGGTAAGCTGACAGATTTCCAAACTTGCAATATTCCACGATCACCATAAGTGGGCCTGTACGACATGTAAAGCAATTCCTTAGAAAGACTATCCCACCTTATCTCACAGCATAATTTGTGGCTAGAAGTACATACATTTCAAAAAGCATTCTGCTACAAAGAGGTTTTTAAAAATACCAATAATAATAAAAAAATCTAATCAAAGCAGAGAAATTATTTATTTTTCTGCTCTATAAGGAAAGAAAACAATGACCATACTTTTGAAAATTACAGGCTTAATTTTATATGTGAAAACGTATAGTGTTGTGCTTAGTGTTGTGATTGTGTGTTACCTGAAATGCCAGTAACTGCCTATGCTAATTGACATTTTAAGGATTCAACATAAATATTTGAATGGACTTCAGTGCAAATAACCATTCATCTGCAATAAAGTACACATATGATTATCCATGCATTTTTGTGTAGTTAAAGTACTAAAAAATTAAAACAGGAATCTTGGTTTCAGACATAGATGCCTTAACGTACAGCCTAAATGTGGTATTTCATGCTCAGATTTACTTTATATAGGCATATCCTACAATGATAAATTTGCATCCTGGGTTTAACATACTGGCCATCTCTATTTTATTATGGAGTAAACAAGAAATTAAATATTTATGGACGATGTTTCCCTCAACTACTGACTTCTGTCATGGAACTTTACAAATTAAATTCTGATCCCACAATAAGCCAACAAGTAAGCTTCCCTGAAAAATTATTACTTAGTTACTTTACAGTGAAATTCTTCCAAATTAGTCTGTAGTGCTGGATTTGCTAAACAAAACATCTGTCCTTGATTATAAAGTGAAATAGGTTCATCCACCCAGAGCTGGACTCCAAAATATAATGTTCCCTCCTACACACACATAGAGGCACCAACAGTCCATCTGAACACAGAGAGGGGAAGTCACGACTTGCAGTTACAGTGTAGCTAGTGACAAGAGTAAGAGCATCTTGTGAAATCTGTCATTAGACTCAGCTCCAAAGTGTGTTACATGTGGGGTGTCCACTATAAAGATGGATCTGAAGTACAGAAAAGCAAAGCGATAGAACAACTAAGGGATGAGGCTGCACATAGAACTCAGGGCTTCTGAGGTCTTACTCTACCTCTGTACTTGCTCATTCTTATCAGATTTTTTTATAAAGGACCAATTCTTTCAACTCTTAATTCTGAAACTCAATTTTCTACGCAGCAGAAATGGCAGAAATAGGGTTTTCGTTAGCACTTTCTCAGCCACTGAGAAGTTACTCACCTCCTGGCTTTGTGCAGGCTCCAAGTAAATTGACAACGTTGAGATGATGCCCAATATGTATGAGTATCTTCAGCTCTGACATAAGCGCTCTGTGCTCGCTATGGGTTGCCCCTTCTGCAGAGTAAACCAACACAGATCAGGAACAGGTCACCTTCCTCCCCATTCTCTTCTGTTATTTATCCAGGTCATCTAGTGAGAAGTCTTACTGGCTGGTAGTCTCGGTCAGCTGTGCCACAGGACACTGACAAAAGCTAGGCACATGCATGACAGGGTTGGGCTTGCTCTGTTTTATTACATTTCCCAAAGCTTGTACGTGAGAATATGGACATAAGCAATCCAGGTTAGCAATCACCTTTTTGCCTACAGACCTTTTGAGAGTTTGCACTCAGCTGTTTGACCCTCACAGAAACACGTCCTATAGTTGTTGCTGGGGTTCATGCTAAGGGTCCAATGGGTCCACAGAATGGGGGAGATAATGCCAGGGCCAAACATGCCTGACTCTGCAGCCTCACCAAAAGCCTAGAGACATGGCTAGTGTCCTCATCGCCCAGATACAGAAGGGGAAGAAGAAAGAGCCGAAAAAGTGGGGAGAGAAGGGCAGAGGAGGCAGCTCTCTGCTGGTTTCCTGAGCACTAGGAAGCTGGAAGGACAGGGCTTTCCAATTTTTACTGACAGTACTGCATGTTCACCCCATTGCAATGAGTCTGCAACAGCCCTTGCCTGCACTTGTGCCGCTCACACTGTACTACCAGAAATACCTTGTCTTTCCCACTCTTCTTCTAGTACAGCACTGGGTGGAATACAGCCCCCAGCTGCTGGCAGACCCATTCTGCCACCCCAGCTATGTCTTCTTTAGGAATAATGTGTCTGGGAACCACACATTTCAACTTTTTTTTGTGGAAAATGCGAGGTAGTATAATATGATTTAAAATGAGGAGAAAGCTGTTCCAAACTACAACTTATTTTGGAGCATGCCTAAGCCATTGTTTTGAGACTTACAGAAAGCTTCCTACCAAGACACATAAGGGAAAAATAAACATGAAATTGAACGCAGGAGCACCTTTATGTTCTGAACCTGAGTAGAACTATAAAGCAATGGCTAAGAAACCACAGTCACACTGCTCCAATTATTGATGAGGGAAAGGTGTGTATGTCCCCTAATCATTGCTTCATGATAACAACTGCTAAGCTAAACTAGTATAACTACTAGTACAAATCTTGATTTTTTTTCTATCTACTGGTTATAGTGTTGACAATTATCCCTATAATGTGTATTCAAGGTAAAGTTTTAGTCATTATTTTTACCTTTAAGCATTTTTACAGCCACTGTTTTGCAGGTAGCAGTTTTGTCAATCCCAAATGCATCTGCTTCTATAACCTGGCCAAAAGCTCCACGACCAAGAGGTTTACCTTAAAGTGAGAACATAAACATAGTTGCTTCACACAGCAGGCAAAAGATGTAGAATAAAAAGCAACTCCAAGCTGAGTTCATGTATCAGAAATTAACAGAGGACTTATAATGCAGAAAGAATGCACCATATCCTATGGGAACACAGAGTCCACCCGGGGATCCTGCAGCAAGGCAGCCCCATGGCAAGCCAGGGCCTGAAACACCCCCCAGCACAGGGCTGGCTGCAGTATCACTAAATGGCTCATGCAATGAAGACACACCTAGCTTTAGCCGGTCTCTGGGAAACTCCCATTTGCTGGCATCGTATGGGAGCCGTTCGCAGTGCTCGTCTATAGGGACTTCATCAGGATCCATGATGATTGACAAGTAACCAGTCTTCATGTCCCCTCCATTGGCCTGGAAAATGGTATTAGTTGCAGTTGCCCAGATTTTTTGCTGGAAATATGCAGGCAAGGTGCCATTTTATAACTTTGTAGTGTTTCATTAGTTCCCAGAAATGCCAGGCTACCATTTCCCTCCACCATGTCATCATGAGTGTGATCATTGTTAATTACTCGCACTTTTCTTTTTTTTTTTTTTTTTAATAAACAAAACCAGATAAAACATTTTTTTCTCTTGCAAGGGCCTGTTCAATTAAAAACAAATTTCTGTGCCCCTGGTTCCAGGCAAGAATGCTATGGCATGGAGAGAAAAAAATGTGTCTGTTGATTTTAGAACAATGGAAAGAAGAAACACAAAAGGCCTCAAGTCAGCTCTCATTTGTCATGCAAGACCAGTGCTGATAGGACAGTATGAGAATTTTTTCATTACCCGCTTAACGGTCCGGAGGATGATTACAAGAAGCAACCAGAAGAACATGGCAATCACTGCAGTGCCAACGAGGATAATGAGCTCCAGATTTGTTTTCTCTTCAGCGCCTGGGAAGAAATAAATGAATATTTGAGTGATAGTTGGAAGTATATTTGTTTTGTTCATTCATTAAAGTAAAGAATGGAGGTCCTTGTTCTGAAGGTTCGTTTTAAAAGTGAAACATGGAGCAAGGAAACGAAAGCAAAACAAAATAAAAAGCTTGGGGGTTTGTGTTGGAATATTACAGTTCCACGCTGTTTTACACATCACCCAATTTCTCAGCTTCAGCTTTGTTCCAAGGACAGTGTCTGGACCTTTGGCAAATACAAAAAAAGTAAAATCTCACGTTTTGAAAAGAAATATTTGTTTTAAAACACACAAAATGATTACTCTTTGTCCAGAAACCGAAAAGCGCCTCCATCAGATAGTAAATAAAGTGCTCTGAGAATGACCTAGAGAACAATCTCTGCCTTGTCTCTTGACATGATTCAGCTAGGGCATGAAAAAATGTGGTTCTACAAGAACACATGATAATAAGGCCTTATTTACGTTGTCTATTTTCTAGTAAATAATTGCCAGCAGACAGCACTTGAAAATCTGTTAGTGCACATAGGCAGCTCTCTTCTTCAGCTCCTGTTTGCCACACCATGCTCCCGTATTTCATCCCTTGCACCATACAGATTTTCCTACACAGTAGCACACTCCATTGCACAACCCCCATGAGCTGCTCTATAAATTTCTTGGAGTGAAACATTATGTCCCACGCAGATTGCCGACTTTCACAGATGCGCTTCAGCCATGCTTAACACATCAACTGAAATCTACATTGATGTCAGCTGCAGATATTTTCCACCCCATGTAAACGTTTTGCCCAACATCTCAATATCCTAAAGGGACCACAAAGAATAACAGGATACTGCTTTAATTACCTTAATGGAATAGATCAATCACCCTGACTTATAAGGCAGAGGTTTGTGAAAGGTTCAGTGATTAAATTATGCAAATGCACTAGTATCAAGGACAAGGAGATTTTAGTCTGAGGCTTCTAATTGCAACTTAGTGGAAAGTCCATCATGGTTTCAGCTACTTGGACTGTAGACTAACCTCTTGCTAAATATTATTGTTTATCATTGCAAATTGCATCGTGGCGTGCCACAATAGGATTGGAACAAGAACAAGTAAGAGATGGGTCTCACAAATGCTGCTTTCAGAGTTGGTGGACTAAGGCTGGAGTCCCTTAACTCAAAACCACTACCTGTTTCTATCACTGAAATGGGACAACCGCACAAAGTCTTCACTGTGTTTTTCTTAGATGCTGTGAGAGCAATAATATAGTTTAAAAAGGTACAAAATACTATGTAAAAAAACACAGTATGACAATTATGTTACCAAGACAACAGATATGCCCCAGAATGTTTGAAGGTTTAAGTAGGCTCTGTTGTATAGGTTTGCATGTAATAGAGAATGACAGAGTTTTCTCTGCAACCACAAGTAGGATAGACTCTGTTTTTGTTGAAAAGCATTAAACAACATGGGGGAGAAAAAAGTATCCTCAACGGCTGGGATTACAACAGCTGTGACAGTGCCCAATTTGAGCTTGATAGGAATGATCAAGGCTTTTCACAAATTTGATGGTGTATTTTCAGATCTCCCATCAGGATAGCCAGTAGATTTTTCTTTTAGTGATTCCACAGATTTCATGCACTATCTGAAAAGAAGCTAACACCAACCTTCCACTGAGAAAAAAGCCACTGCTTTACTGCATCCAAGGACATTGCATGCAAGGCAGGTGTATAGTCCTCCATCTTCTTTCCTCACTCGACGTATGGTTAGTGTTTTGTTTCCATCTTTCAAAACAATTCCTGGAAAAAAAAATCATGATTCTTAGTTCTGTTATTTTTATGCCCCTTTTCATGGTGAGAATCAGCAGTGAGTCCCATAAAAAAGCCTTTAAATGATAATAGCAAAGGAGCAACCCTCACCTGAATCTTCCACAAGGGTCTCGTTATTTTTAAACCACATGATATTTGGAGGAGGAATGCCATTCACTGCACATGACACTTCTATAGTTTCACCAATGTTTGTTGTTTGATTTTCCAGATTTCCTACAAGTGTGGGTGCCACAGGCTCTGTTGGTTTGAAAACACAGTAAAATTACAAACCATTAAAGAAGACACTCAGATCATAGTTAAACTTCCACCTGGCATGAAAAAATTCTAATAGTCAAGAAAATTTCAGCAGTACTGATATAACTTGCTCTAGCTGATTTAATTTGTAACGGCTCAGACTGGTGATGGAAGATGGAACAGTCAAAAAAATTGCTTCCCCCACATTTTTATTTCCAGGGTCACTACAAAAGGTCTGATACTGTTGATCCATTAAACATCCATTGAGGACAGGCCATGAACATGCATAAGTATTTTCCTGAATCTGTCTAATCAACATAGACATCTCGGTCTCAAAGCAAAATCATCACTATTTCTATGAAAAGGTGATTAATTATCATCTTGCCTCGCTTGCAACTGAATACATGTATCACTTCATGGCAGTTTTAAATTACAGACACTACTTCAAACTTGAGAATCAGTGACGCAAAGCAGCAGCATTAATGTTATGAACATGCACACGTGCATATAGAGCTACAGACAAGAATGTGTTTTGAAAAGTACCGTTGAGAGGTTATTGAGCTAAGCACATGCCACTATTTGCGCAGAAGCCAAACTCATCTTGCACAGCGCAGTGACTTGCCAGTGTTTCCTCACTGGTACTGATGAAATAGTCCCTGCTGCCTGGACAAGCCCCAGAAGTGCACGTTACAACAACAGTATAAATCTATTTAACAAATTGAGTGCATCATAAAACAAACACATGCAAAGCCTGAAGATACCAAATACTGACACTGCTGCAGTTATTTTCATACACAACCACTCATTTTGGTCCACAGTAAGAGACTGATACCTTGAACAGTGAGGTGCTTCACCAGGCAGTGCTGCGTTTTAGCCTTTTTGTCCTGAGCAATGCAAACATAGTCCCCTCCATCTTGGAGGGAGATATTACGAAGGATGAGCTCTAAGGTCACATTTTCACCATTGGTATTTGAAACTGTCTCATTCAGTTTCTGCAGAGCATTGAGGTTCTTGCAAACAGGCATGGGTAGCCCTCCAAAGGGAGTTTGCGAAACATGAGCACTGAGTTTGTACCATGATAACTTCTCAAAGGTGAATTTATCTGCTGTACATTGCAAAGACATGTTATCCTTCTCTGTCAGTTGATTCTGGGGCTGGAGAATAATTTCAAGACCCCCTGCAAGTTAAAAAAGTAAAAGAAATTTCTATTTGTTTGCATATCTTGTGGCTTACGTAAAAAAGTAATTTTGGAAATACAGCCTTTTTGTCATGCTATCTAGTTGCAAATAAGGAAAGAAAATGGGAAAAGAAAAAAGAAACTGGGGAAAAAATTAATCAGCCAGTCAACTAATCAACTATCTAAAGAGTACAATCTTATTAAAAGTAATACGTTTCAAATGGATCAAAGGAAGGCCTGTGTAGTGAATAGAGTTACTCTTCCCGTAGACACTTACAGCAACCTAAGATGACTCTTAGAGCTGTGTTATAGTTCATTTTTACATTTGGATTAAAATAAAATTTTGGCACATGAATATCTGGACTGATTTTTAAGGACAGAAGCTCCTTACCACTGGTTTTGGACATTTTAGTCTTAGCTCTTACAGTATGTCTTTACTCATTTGGTGACACTACTGTAATTTCTTTGTAGTTCTTATAAGTGACTGCAAAAGTCCAACAGTAGTCACTCCTGGAAAAATAGTGCCCATCTTGCATCATTTTCACAGGACTGTCACCACACTGATGCCAGTAGAACTAATCACTTGACTGAAATTAGGTGGTGGCTTTAAAGGCTGCCTAAAGAAAACCTTGGGTAAACCTAAAATCCTAAAGAATTAAAGGATTTTATAAAAGACAGGAATCAGACAACAGCATAGATGCACCTTTCATTAGCAAAACAGATGAAATAACATTAACATGGCTGTCTCCAACAGGGTACACTTACTCGTCACGTGGAAGGAGATCACTCTCTCACTTGACCCAGCCCTGTTTGTAGCCATACATCTATACAAAGCAGATACATTCGCAGCTTGAATCACAAGGGTGCTCACAGTCTACAAAAGAATAATCGAGCCATTTCATACCACATCAGTGCTCAAGCATGCCTGATCACCTCAACAGCTCAACAAAGGGTTCTGCAGGTATCTGCACAACCAAAAATCCCTCTAAAGGATAAATCCAGGGCATGGCAGGAGCACAATCCCCTCATGAAGTTCACATTTTTGTCCTTAAGTGCATAACAATCAGGAAAAAGAAAACAGGAGAAAAGCAGCCTACCAGAAGACGGACTGGGCGTATGTGTTAACAAATGTTTCACCCACAATTTTTTCTGCTCTTCAGTCACTCCAGCTTCTCTCTATTACAGTTGTCTGACAAGATTAGCTGACCTAACTTCAGACCACTAAAAGGTAAGCACTGAAACTGACACTCAATTCAGGTCAGTGTCCAAATGGCCTGAAAGTTTGTATCTCTGCCTCTTGGCTTGCATAACTAGCTGAAATTGGATCCCCAAGTTTAATGGTAGGTGAAAAGAGTCTTATGTCTAGTGATATCTTTCCAGACATTTGGACTGCTGAACAAGGTTAGTCATCTCCAACCAACAGAAAAGAAAATATGGTCACCTTTGTTTTCCCACCAATTGTAACGACTCGGTGCTTAATTTCAACCTGATTCCCACCCTTTCTTTCTGAGATCATTTTCCATTTCTTGCATGCATACGGATTGGCTCCTGAGCGAACTTTCCTGAAATCCAAGTAGAGACATATGCATTAGATAAGGCAAATATTAGGCCTTCAAGAGAGTGATTTTTGTGTACTCCTTATAATATGCAGATTTTTGTAAGTCAGATGCATTACTGGCCACAACCTGCATGTGGGAGGAAAGTATATGTTTCTGGAAACATTTCTATTTAATTGCACCTCATAACATTCTGAGACCTTCATCCTTTGTAAAGTAAGGAACCCCCAAGCCTAAAGGTGCATTTCCTAATTAATCTGCCTGTGTCAGCTCAATCATGATGCTTGGAGGAAAGCAGCTATTCTGGGAACAAACCTCCATTCATAAACGGATGATTCAAGTTGATTTAGCCCAAAGGAAGACAGAGAGACATAGAAACCGTTGAATTCCCTACAAGAATTTCTTGAGGACAGTAGCCATTGTGTAGGAAGCAACCAGGCACCAAAGGAAGAAACTAGTGGAATCACTTTAAAAACAACAACAGGAAAGAAGAATGCTTTTTTTTTCCCCTGGCATTTTTTTTTCTTTAAAGGAAATCTGGACTTATGGCAGGCTCAGATAAGGGAAGCTGCGTGAATCTCAGTCAGGCACTCTCTCTATCATTCCCCAACATCAATCAGTGCACTTCCTCTGAGATACACTTTCACACAGATAAGGAGCACCATCACACTCAGCACTTGAGCATAAGAAAGAAAACACCACAAGGACCCGTAATTAGCAATAACAGCAAATTTCCTCTGTTTGGGATGGAGTTTTGGGCCTGCAGCCCACAGGGAGTTCTGAGGGGAGGGTACACAATCAGCTGCATTTGAAATCCCATGCAAGTCAAGATGCCCTTCATAAGAGCATTACAGCACATAGCAGGTACTGATGGATCCTCACTGCGGGTGGCCCTTGCCTCTGCCAACAATGATGACCTTGGCAGAGCCTGCCTGCAACAATCTGTAAATTAAGTACAACAATCTTTTCTTCATTGGCCATTGGGCTTGCACTCAGTAATGAGCCTGGACGAGGGAAGCACTCAGAAAAACCCCAGCCCAGCCCAAGCATTCCTCAAGACCTACATAAGCTGCAGAAAATAGCAATCACTCACTGAGGACTGAAAGTGCATTCCTCTTCCAGCTGCCAGTGCCAGACAATGGCGGCGGGTGGTGGGACAGCATAGACAGTGCAGGTGAGTGCTTGTGTTGAGCCGTACTTGTAGGAGTCAACAGGGGCCACCAGTGCATTCTCGCCGATCTGGGGAGGGACTGGAGAAGAGAGCAGCAGGTTACACCTCCTGCTAATGGCTCCCCAATGTGCACGCATTAGGCACGTGGTGAATAATTCACATCATGCCCCACATCCCAGTGCAACACAGAGCATCTCCAAGGACATGCTGAGAAGCAGCGAACCTGCTCAACACCTTGAAGATCAGGACCTCAAGATGCAGTATTAAGGATGTTCTACAAAATCTCCCTTCATTAACCTACGGTTAAAAATGCAGCCCTGGACTCTCACCATCATACCCAACCATTAAATTCGTATTGCATCCTAGGCCTGATCCCACTGCACGTAGCCTCTCTGCCCTTTTCAAGATCTGCTGTCTTCAAAGCAAAGGCTGCTTCCTGGGGAGCAGAAAGGAGGAGGCAGAGGAGGAGGTGGAGAGTTGCACAGGTCAGGACAGAAGAGGAGGGATAGTCTGTGTGAGGCAGGAAGGATGGGTGAGGCGGGACAAGGCCAGGATGGAGCCGGGTGGAGAAGGACTCCAGCAGTTCAACCAGCAAGTAAGGCAGGAAAAGAGCAGGATGCAGAGGCAAAGAATAATATACAGAAAACAAAACAAAACACACAAAGTATCATCACAACACCAACACGAGGAGTCTGCAGCATCTTGACTGGCACATCCTAGAGCTAGGACAGATGGGCCACCTCTGCCTCCTAGGGATGAGGTTCAAATGCTCCTCTGTGGCACTTAAGTCTTCATAGCTATGGGATGAATTTAAGCCTAAGGATGTTACTATACCACATCCACACATGAGATGTGTGATCCACACGTGAGATACCACTTTGGTATGCCGCTTACCATTCACTAGCAGGGTAAACATATGTCTTTTCTGCATCTTGTTGATAGGATTTGTAAGGACAACCGTGTAATTCCCAGAATCCTTTTCAGTTGCTTCAGTGATCACTAACGCATATCCAAGTTTAACTGTATGATTTGCATTGATGGCTTTTCCATTTTTATACCTGAAGAAAATACAGAGTGCTTTGAATATTCACTTTAACTAAGAATAGGTCAGTTTTTCAAACACATTGTATCCCATTTCTCACCATTTAGCCTCTGGTGAAGGATATCCTTTAAACTTGACAGGAATTTTGACTGTGTCACCTAGCTTTGTCTCGACCACATTCCCCATTCTCTCCAGATGAATAAAAGGATTTTCTGTGCAAAAAAAAAAAAAAAAAAAAAAAAAAAAGAAAAAAAAAAAAAAAAAAAAAAAAAAAAAAAAAAAAAAANAGAATTAAATGAAATGGTCTTTCCACGTAGACAAAAGCATAGGTACTCTCCATTTGGGTTAAGACTTAACAGGAGATGAAAAACAGAATCTAGTGACAGGATGTCATTGGTAAAGCACAGTTGGCTCCAAACTGGGCTCTGGAGAGATGCCACTATGAAAACCTAGTCCTTTCCTTCACACAGAGGAACAGACCCATTCTCCCAGTGAGAAACTCTGGAAAGCAGAGACAAGACTGCTCTCAGGATGATGTGCCAACTGTCAGATCTAGTGTCAGACCTGTATATGCATAAATAGACATATCATATAACTCTCTCAATATATTTATTCCAGAAAATTAGCGTTATCAAAACTACACTGTGATGAAGTTAGATACTTTCACTGTCTTTTCAAGTATATATTTGAACTACTGCAGTCACAGAATACTTTGAAATTATTTACATTACTTGTTACAAACTTTGTGGGTTTCTTCCAACCTAGAATATTCTGTGAATATCTGTGAATTTGCATTCAGACTAAGACAGATTAGGCCTTTGACTCAATTAGCTTTTTTTGACTAAGATTTAGGATGGCACAGGCTTAGTATCTGGTACACTCAGTATAGTACATGACCTCATTTTGGCTTCTGAAGAGAAACAGAAAGAACTCAGGAGAAAACTCAGTGTATCTTTAACCACTGTGCCCATAATAAGTTTAGAAGTTTTTTTGGTTTTTTAAATAGCATCATTAATATTCTGACGCCGAAATCAGATGTTAGGAAAACCAGTCTCCTTTAAAATATATACCCCTTTGTCTGATTCAGTGATTAAAAATGAGCCATTCTCATGTTGGCCATTTTTTTTCTAGAAGTAAGCCACTGGAGCCGCTGGGGCTGTGCCCAAGAAGGGCTTGAGAAAAGGCTGTAGGATGTGGCCTCGCACTTATCTATGCACTTAGCCAAAGTTGTTTCCTTTGCATCATTTCCGTACAACCAAAACTCCATTTGATTCATCTATTCATAATGCAAAAGCTGAAAGTTTTATTTTCCTAGCTTCATTCATGCTGACCCAGACTCTTGTCTCACAGAGCCACCAAAATTTAGTTTAAGTTCACTGAGAGTGAGAACAGGCAGCCCTTAAACAAAGCCACCTACACAAATTCAGCTTTACAAAACCTTAAGAAGGTCAGCACTGAAAAGGATCAGAATCTTACATCAGTTTATTTTACTACCCGTTTTCCAATGGGATTCTACAGTTTCCGTAACATACAGCATCATTTAAAATCTTGAGGTATAAAAATAATCCCAGAGTAGTTGCAAGAGAAATACTGTAGCTGTGGTTTGGTTCATTTCTGTCATTTGATACATCACCAAGATGCCTTCTGCATCTCAGTAATTAATCCCAAATCTGAAAAAAAACACAAAACTTAAGTGGAAGATGACATACCATGGATAATGAAGTAACTGCTGTTTTTCATGTTCATACGACCACTGGATGCTGCACAAGTATATCGACCTTTGTCATTTAAGGACACACTGTCGATGGTAAGGGTGCTTACAAACTTCTTTACTTTTCCTGCAGTAGTTTTTACATCCCTAATAGTGGCATGTTTTTCCTGTAAGAGATAAAAGACAGAGGTATTTGGAAATGTCATTGTTATTCCTTCTGCCACCTTTTGAATACTTGTATATACCAGTAACTGCATTCTGTATTATCATCTGCTTTGTTAGTATTTTAAAGGGGAAGTGACATTATACTTAAATCAAATTACATTCTGATGTTAGCACCTGTAAGTCATTACAACTTTACCTTGATGGAAGGGTAATCCCATTTAAAATCGATTCCTACATTCAGCTCCGTCCTTACAGTGCAATTAAGAACAAGCTTTTCTCCCACTGCCAGCTCTACTTGGTAGTGAGGGTTCATTGTCAGGTCATAAATTTGGTATCCTAGAGGCAGAAAAAGGCACATACAAAACATGGGGTCAGAAGAGGTTTCTTTATGGCACTGAGTACCAAATTTCTCAGATGAATTTGTCAAATTTCCCACCGAAACCCCAGCTGCAAAAAAGCCCCTCGATGCCCCAGTGCAGCAGAATGATGGGTATACAAAGAAGCCCGGAGAGAAGGTATGAGACCACCCTGGGCATCTCCCAGCTAAGAGTCATGTCAGACAGTGACACAGCAGGATGTATGCACTTGATCAGAGCCCCCCCAGTGGTGGGAGCAGGCAGGAAACAGTGAGGCACCCAGTTCCTCTGCCTTAATCACCTTCTTCTTATCCTTGGGAGACCTAAAACTAAAAGAGATATATACCTGTCCCCAGCAGTAAGCAGAAACTTTATAGAAAATAACAGTCAGGCATTAGCTAAATTATCCCAAGTTTACTTTGTGAAATAAGAGATTTAAAATATCTCAAAGCAGAATATTCTGAATACAGAAAATCTACAGATACTCTGAATTTGCTGCAAGTCAGAGTGGAGACTTGTTAATTTGGTGGAGAAGTCAGCACAAAGTAAAGAGTGGAGGGCTGCTAAGCAATTTTTTTCCCATCTGCTGCTGATGGATGCTTGCCTCCAGTTCCCTTCAACTATGACTTGCATCCTGGATAAGTGGTTTTAGGAAAAAGACTTGCATTGTCAGAAAAAAAAAAAACAACAAAAAACAACGAAAACCCAAACCATTAAAATCCCTGGCATCTATGTGAAACATTAAAAATAGAAGCACTTATCACAACGATCAACCAAGAAAGAACACAATACATTGCATTTAAAAGAGAAATAATATATATCTCAACATCCATTTTGCATTAGCTGCATTGTCAGTATTGAATAACGTAGTGTCCAACTAAATGTAATTGGTTCAGTATGCTGCAGCAAGCAGAAGAACATTGGCTATAAAGAAATAAAAAACTCTGGCTTACCTACAACTGCGACTATGTATATCATAGACTGGTAGCTTTCATCATCTATTTTAGCTTCACAGAAGACCATGCCCGCATCGTTGATTAAATGACTGGGTATAGTGAAGCCTTTTTTATTATTCCATGAAATGGATTTACCATCAGGAACAAATATCTTTTCTGGATATTTCTGTTTGAAATATTGATAAAATATATAGTCAGATTTCAAAAATCAAACAACCTTGAATTTTCACCTCCAACATTTTCAAAACCACAGAGTCCCTGTTTCAATATCCTAGCAATCAGTATCCACTTTGAGAGCACAGGACCATAGATGAGTACAGTTACAGCACTTGCCTTGTAATCATAGGCTGTAAAATTCTCAAGGATGAAAACAAGTTTTTAAGAAATGTATTTTTACTTCAAGCAATATACTTATGCCACAGTGATTTCAACTCACTATTGAAAAAACAGGCTTTTCCCTTACCGTATGTAGAGATACATTGAGATTTGATACAGTTCCAAGGCACGGCACTACAACAGTTTTATTCTTAGTGATATATACAATGCCAAGCTGATCACTGACGGAAGTCACAAATGGCGATCTGTAATCTAGAAGAATATTCAATTGATAAATGGATTTACTTTTCACATGATTATGGAGGAAACTTCTCCAGTTTTGTTCTTTCTCCATGTATTTTTTTTCAAATCAGTTTTATTATTTTCTTTGTGGTAAAACTCTGAAATAACAAGACTAAATAGGGGGTACGTGTTTTGATAGACATCCCCACTCCCCAGATTTAGTTATTCTCAAAATGGTTATCAGCAATAGTGCACACTTTGGAGAATGGCTTCCTGCCATTCTCAGTACTTCTGCTGAGGAAAAACTGATTTACCCTAGCACAACTTTCCATGATAAGTATTACAGCAAGTATCAGTCAAAAGTAGTGACATGTTACTTTGTCTCTCAAAGTCAGACCAAAAATAAAAAAACTAATTTCACAATATAAAATAACCTAACTCATCTACATAATAACATCTCATGGTAAATATAAGTTAACAATTAAAAGAAAACAGGACACATATGGAAACCATGGTGAACCCAGGAGTACAAAAAAGGCAGATGCCTCAACGAACGCATTTACTGAAGCTGAGCATATAACTGGAGGCTTTTCAGAGTCTGCAACACTCAGCTGCATTGCTGCCAAAAAATTGACAGCCTGAGTCAATTTGAAAACTGACCTGATATAGCCTAAATAGATTTTACCACCACAGTCTGCAAATGTATGGAAATTTATGTTTCGGGGTTTGGGTGGGTTTTTTGGCTTTTTTTAAGGATATAAGTACAAATTGTAAATGAGATCAGATCTGTCATTTTTAACAAATATGCAATCTCTGTAATCCTCTCCCATATGAAACTCCTTTATCAGGTCCTGCTCTGCATTCATGAGGACAGGCTCAGTGGAAATAGGTATGCTAAATTCTGGGTGGAGGAGAATAGCAGACCATGAACTGAATACTGCAGGTCAGTTCAAAATTACAGGTACGAAGGCTTTTGTGTTCATGGCAGCTCGCATACTAGCATTTAATAACTCAACATGAAAACAAGAAAAAAGTTTCATAGGATCAAAAATTCTAGGACAAATAAATTTTAATGTTTTGAGACACTTGATATCCCTTTTTTTCTCGAGGCCAGGGAAACAGACGCCTGAGAGCTGTGTACACACTTACCTTGAACATAAACATAAATGGTTGTAGCTGCCTGATTGTCCCTGTAAAGGCACCTATAGTCCCCTGTGTCATTGCCAATGACTTTGAGAAGAATAAGTGTCTTGCAATAGCGGCCATCACTGCACTCTGTCACGGAGATACGCTTCTCAGCGCTGCTCTGGTTGCTTGGCCAGGACCACTCCAGTGGTCTCTGACCGCTGGGAAAACAAATGGCAGAGGAGCATATGTGTGTGATAAGCACCAGTACAGATGTCCAGGGGGTGAACCCCAGCCCCTCGAATCTCTATGGTTATAGAGAGGAATGGGCTTTACCCCATCATGCAGAGCATCAAAGCATGTAGGATAAATTGACATACGCAACCTATCATTAATAGCTACAAGGAAGATTCTTGAGACTGACATTCTGACAAATCTAAGTGACAAAGCACTCAAGAGAGAGCGTTGAATATGGCTCACCAGCGGCCTCCACAAGGACCTCACTGGCGCTTCCTTCTCCCAGCCACCCTGCGCTCCACAGCTCCCTCTCGCTGCAACCCTCTCACGTAATTTCTAAAGCCTATCAGGGAGAAGCAAGGCACGGGGCACAAAGGCAGCCGGGAGAAACAGAAGTAATGACAGGGAACTCACTACATAAATTGCCATCATCAAAATCCTGCTGAACAGATTTGCCCTTACCTGCAAGTAATATTTAGTGTGCTATTTGCTGTTATTGTGAGGACATCTTTTTGGATGCTAAGGGTTGGCTGATCCAGAGAAACTAACAAACCTGAAAAAAAATGTATAAAACCACTTAAATCAACCCAATAAACAAAGTAAGTTCTACTCAATCAGAAAAGTATTATAGACAGGAATATGCAGCATGTTTTAAGTGGACACTTTCACATCAGCTACTCAGCAGTGAAGGATAAGTAATGACTTTTCACACATCCCAAAAGTTCAAAAACTCTGTCATAACAGGAAGCAAAGGCAGATGGTCAGGAGTTAGCTGCAGAGCACTACAATTCAGCCGGCCAGGGTGGAGTTCCTGTTTTCTTGCGTTGCCAACTTCAAGGTCTAACAAGAGGATGTGGGACATTGAAACGAAGTGAACCTTCATATGATGATCTCACTCCCCTGAGGATTGCCAACTTTTCTTATAATAAATTGAATACATCTAAGACTTTTGAGACTGCTGAGCAATGAATTATGTGAAAAAAAATATTTTAAAGTTTGTCACAAAACTGAGATCCCATGATCTTCTGAGGTTATCTCTTTCCTCCTAAGCAGTTAGGCAAAAATCTCTTAGTACCAGACTATTAGCACAAAGACTTGCATCGCACCCACCCAGAGACACTGATGCTTGTGAGAACTGTGATCTCGGTGGCAGTGCTTGTTCTGAGGCACCAGCCCAGCTTGTGCAACATCTAGGAGTACAACAGCGAGAGATACCCACTCCACCCTGGCTGCTCCCATCACCTCCAGGAACCCCGCCTCACCGAGAAAAGCTGGCAGCCGCCAGCGGGGACAGCTCGACCGGCTGCAACCGGCAACGAGAAAGCGCGGCCAGACCGGGACCCTCCCTATTTCGCTAGTATTTCCCCGTGCTTTAAACACTTGCATTCCGAGCAGGTTCTTCGCTGATGACGGGTTTCCCGCGTTTGGCTCCAGGGACATTTTGCTCTCGGAAACGACAGCTGATGCTGGAGCCAAGAGCAAGGACACTGTGCCATGGCAGGCATCCCTCTCCGACGGGCCAGCAGCCGCCGGCCAGATAGAGGAGACAGAAGAGGAGAGGGCAGGACAGAAGAGGTCAAGCCCGCAGACACGGGCGTCCCGTCCCACCCAGGGGCTCGCGCTGCTTCATCTGCTCGCCCATCCCTTACAAACCCCATGGAAGACCCGCACACGCGGCGTTTCGGCACCCGCTCATCCCTGCGCCTCATCTCCTCGGGGTCCCGTGGGGCTGCCGGACCCCGGCGGCTCCCCGACAGACCGGACCCGAGGCACGCGGGTTTCCCCGAGGGCTTACCGGGAGCCAGGCACAGCAGGACCGCCAGCAGCCGCGCCGCACCGAGCTCCATCCCGCGGTCGCCGGGGGCTGCGGGGCGCAAAACGAACCCTCTGCCTGACAGCAGCTGCGCTGAGCCAAGCCGAGCCGAGCCCAGCCCAGCCGAGTCGAGTCGAGTCGAGCCGAGCCGAGCCGAGCCGAGCCAAGGCCAGCCGAGCCGCTCGCTCAGCACGCCCCGCACCGTTCGGGGGATGCGGGACCCCGGCGAGCAGCGCCGCCCGTCTTGTGCCCGGGGCGGGGCCTGGGGCCGAATCCCCGCCCACCCCATCGTGGCCCCGCCCCAATTCCCGGCGCCCGGCCGAGCGCCGCATCCCGCTGGGAAAGCCCTGGGATGGAGAGGGGATGCAGGAGCTGTGTGCCTGCTCCCTGCTCGGCGGCAGGAGGGCCTCAGCACTGAAATTCAGTGTTATCTGCTGCTTCATCGAGCGTCTTGGGGGTTTCTTAAAATCCCATCAACTGAAAAGATCCCAAATGCCAGCCCTATGGGGGACCGTCAGTGAGACACAGCCATCTTCCTGCTGGCAGCGACTTCATCCCGCCGGGTTTGTCAGGCGGTGTCAGTGCTGAGTCCGCAAAGTGGTGTCCTCTAATCATATAGCATCTATCCACCACCCCAAGTGGCCACATCTCAGCCGATGGGATCCAACAAATGCCTGCGAGTCACCCTTCCCACACCCCCACATCCCCATTCTCTTGCGGGATGCTCCCCATGGCAGTAAGCATTCCTCTGTCACGCCAAATGTTGGATTTGTTTTACAAAAATGAACGTCCCGACTGGAACTATACCTTTTAATCAAAATTATTTACCAGTGACTGTTAAAGAGAAGTTCGTGAAGTAGTCCTTTAGGAAAAATAAGCACACGGTTATTAATGTGTTACTCATGCACATAACTGTAAAGCCTCTGGGGAAGATAAATACATCTGCAAACAGGGGTACAGAGATAAACAGGTAGATAATCAGGTAGATAGAAACACATAGGTGCGTGCATAACTATGCCTCCATATGCGTATATGTATTTCTACAGGTTACCTTCTCCTCTTTCTCTGCAAATTTGCATGACAGCTTGTCCACAAATGACTAAGCTAACAAAGCAGTGATTTTTTTTGCATGCAATGCAATTCCAGCTGTTTCGCTCTACTGGGGGATGAGTGTAATTTCCTTTGAAATTACACCCCTGTCGCTCACAGAAAGATACACTGAGTGGGAGAAGCCAAAGTTTTCCCAAAGATCCAATAAAAATCCATGAAAAGAAGACTCATGTGATTCAAGAGGCAGCTAGTTGGCACCATGCAAATAAAAAGTGTACTTGCTAATCTTATGAGCTCTTAAATCAGAATACTGGCAGCCCTCATTAATATCCCCACCTCCATTTTACTACAGGTGAGGTCATTGGTATTCCTAAGTGATTTTGGGACCTGTGGCAGTGAATTCAGCAATGGAACCTTGCAGAAACTAGGCTGCATATAGGGTTTCTGTGCTAGTGACAAATACCCAGTGAGAACCAAGAGTACCTACTGCCTAAATAGCCAGTTTTGGTAACTATGTGTAGTGACACTGCTTTTGTTGGGTTTGACTACAAAGAGAAAAAAAAGAGAAAAAAAATAGAGAGGGTGGATGACCTGCAAGAACTGTTTGCCTGAAATGCAGTTGAGCTTGTCAAAAAAGAAAATGTAACTATAGGGATAATTTGAAAGATATTTACATGAAATATTAAGTATCCATAGAACACAGTAAAATCACTAGTAGCTCATTTTAATGTTTTCTGCATGCCTACGTGAGCTTCCAAAATGCAACTGTAGAAAACATGCCACTATACTGGATTTAACAAGTGACTTCTAAAATTTAGTCAGATGATATGCAACTAGAGCTTACCACTTGGGCTCTGTTTTCATGCACAGTCATTGCTACTAAGTAAGTGTTTTGAAGGGGGTGGCTGGTTTCATTGTTGAAAATTATTTTGGTGCCTGAGCTTTATAGGAACAAATACCCACTGTTTGTCCTAAGCACATCTAAGCCAAGATAGATAAATGCTAACCTTCCAAAGGCCCTCTGGCATTTGCCATGTCCCCTGCCTCCTTCTCCCCTGCAGAATCCCGAGGAAGGGAACTAAAAGAGGGGGGCTGACTCCTCAAACACACAAACCTCCTGGGCGAACAGTGCACACATTGAACTGAGAAGCCGGCAGCAAGGAGCTTGCATGTTGTGACTGTTGGGCATACACAGAGAACTGCACATTTCAAAAGCACAAAGTGTTTTTAACTCCTTGAGTGATTCAATGAGATTTCAGCATTTACACTGGGCTTCCTAAATGGGACAAAATCAATCTTGTTAACTAGAATAATGCTGCAGGAACTGCTGCTTCACTGTTTGAATTGTCATCCCTTTAGTAGCAGGGACATTTGTGGTACCTATGAGAAAAAGAACTTTTTTACACTTCAGACACTTGAATGGAGTCCTAACCCTGCAAACATTTAAGTACAAAAATAACATTACCCTGGAGAGTCATTCAACAGATGCAGGGCTTTTCATCTGATCCAAATTACTTATATACATGGTGTCAGTGAGACAAATACTCTCAAAAGAACAGACAAAGACTAAATCCAAGTATCACTGAAAATTGTAGGTGTCTAGGGAAGTGAGAGCTAGAAAAGATGTGGGGTGACTTCACCAACACAGGATGTACAATATCACATGTCCTTTGCTACACTGATTTTTCTATCCTGAACTTTGATGAGTCTTTCTTAAGTGGATTATGGCTGGAAGAAGCTGTAGGAAACCTCTGAGGGAATAATCACCCTGAGCACAGAAGAAGGACAGTCACCTAAAATCCAAGTGAAAGATTCCTGTAAATATACTGCTACTGTGATAGCTATGGTATACAGATGTCTGGTTGCAAAACCAAAACTCCAGTGATTCAAGGGATGGCAGCTTCCTTATCCAGCCTTATCCAGGCTGTGATCTCTGTCCAGCCTTTGCGTTATCCATTAGACTTGTAGAGTGTCTAGCATAGTCCATCTTGCATCAGAGACTATCAGTGCTGAACCATGAGGAGCTAGTGAGAGAAGCCAAACATATTAATGCAATTCACTGAGTACAGGTGGCATTTCCTGCCTCCCCAGAGACAGTTTCAATCTGGAATATTTCCCGGGATCTTAAAACATGGCTTCTAAAGCTACCCTACCCTCTGTCTCAGCATCTTCACCTGCCTTGAATAACAGGAAAACCTGTCAAGACTTTTAAAATCTGATTAAATTCAGAAAAGTGCCTCTGCCTTGGCCAGACAATACTAGCAAAAAAAAACCGGTGGGGCTGGAAGGAGCTCCACAAAAGTTCAGCCCTCCTCCCGCACTGAGCAGATCTCAGCCCAACATGAGACTGGACATGGGAGACTTGTGGGAGAGCAGGTAGCCAGCAGACAGAATGCAGTTAGACCCTGTGCACCGCTCCGTGTTTTGTCAGATTGACTCCCTGTTCACACAACATCTCCCAGAGCCCCATGGGGAGCAGTGTCCATCCTATGTTCCCAGTCCCTGGGCTTATCTTCCTGCTTCCCTGCAGCCTCTTTCTGCTACAGCCTGAATACAGGGCAACCTCTGTGTCTGTGAAAAATCCCTGGAAACGGTCTGTGCAATGGAAAGGGACACAAAGCCTCACCTCGGCCAAACAGGGCTAACGAGCTTTTGTTTGTGCATCTGCTCATCTGGTCACCAAAAGCTCATTAAAAATAAGACACAAAGAAGCAGCAGAGGAACTGGAGAAGCCCTCTCTCCTCTCCTCCCTGACCTGTCATGACTCCCCTGGGTTCTCTGGCTCTGCCAGGGCATTCCAGGCAGCCCAGCTGAGGAGTGTGGCTAGTGGCCAGAGCAACTGTGGCCGCAGAAGCAGCCAAGCTGCCTTTTGTTTGCTTAATTATTCAAATTAATTTTTCAAATTGTTCATATCTGAGGGGACATAAGGGCTGGCCCTGGGAATAGTGATTATATGCTTTCTTGCTCATGTAGCTCAGTAAGTTTGCAAGTGATCAACATCCTATACAACTAGAATGCAGCAGCCAGCAGCTGTACCTGCTCCAAGTCTAACCTCTGTGCCACAGCTGGGGCTGCAAGTACCTCAGCATCTAATACAAGGGTAGATGCTACCTTCAGCTCTGCCTGCATTGCAGACCACACCATTGCAGCAGCCTGCACCCTTGGCCTTAGTGTGGATTTCATCAGGCACACATCACTAGCACACTGATAAACTTTGCTGAGGCAGACATCAAAGCACATTCAAAATGCCTCTCCAAGAAAATGAGAAGGCATTCATTTAACATTAAATGCCAACACTTTTCATGTAAACAACATGCAAAATTAGAAATAGATTTAGTGTTAGATAAACTTCATGTGTAGACTCCCGAAAACATGTTGGTTTGCAAGTGATATTCCGAAGCACAAAATCTAACCTTTCATTCTAACCTTACATTCTCAAATGAGAATGGACATGGAAGTAGGAAGAAAGCATAAAACCACACATTTTCAGACAGAGCTGCCTAAAGGTAGAGATTTGAATGCCTCTATTTTCAGAGTATGCCAAAAACGTTGAGACCTTTACTGGAATCTAGGGACATGTGCCTTGTACTTGACTATGTCCATCTATAAACAGGAAGTGTGAATTTGGCATACATAGACAACCCCAAAGCAGTTTTATTCTAGCTTGACTGAGTCCTGATGGTAACAAAAGTGGAGGAGCAAGTTCGTTGCTGTCAACCTCTAGACTATTCTAATGTGCCTTGGATATGTCTCTCCACTCTTAGGCATGAATTTCTGGTAGGAGGCGTGTGGAATTTTAGGGACACACCTTAGAAAAATTCGATTTCTTTCACTGCTTATTTGCTTGTCCTCATTGAGTCCTAAAACTGCATAACTGCTCATGACAGGACAACAGGACAACACACCCTGCATTCAAGAAGTTGTTCCTTTTTTTCCCTACCAAGTGGGTTTTCCCCACCAAACCCCTTGTGGCGCAAGGACTTCATGGAAAAGAGGCATATACCTTTGCTTGTTTGTGTGGCTGAAGTCTCTGGAAATTTCTCTGCCATTTGCAGCAGAAAGCAGCTCTGAAGCATCACTTTCTGAGCAGGAAGCAGAGGGTAATTCAGTGTCTGGGCCCCTGGTCAGGCTAATGGATGGGCAACTGGTGAGAGGGACAAGCTATGACTTCTTACACAGAAATAACATGCAATTTTTTTCCCCAGGTTTTTTTTCCCTCTTGTGTTTTCTTTTTGTTTTCTGGGGATCAAAGGTGAAAGTCTGTGAAAAAAAAGTCTCAAAGCCTAGGCTGAAAAAACTGCTGGAAAAGGACAAAATCTTTTTTTCCATAATTCACTGGTGCAGCATGCTTTAGCTGCGTCCCCTCCCGTGAAACAACTTGCATCTCACAAGAGTAGCCTCACCTCCATGCTGCAAGGTTGGAAAGCAGCATCCTTAGAAACATTGTCCAAATGGCTGTGTTTTTATGTGAAGGCTCCTAATAGTCACTGAAACCAAACAAAGGAGCAAGCATCACACTCTTCACAAAGAGGGCCCTGAAGGAAACACGAGAATTCTGGACCTTGCACCTAGAAATATTGAAGGATTTTGTCTGATGTGGGACAGCATCATCAGGAAACCTGAAATGGGTGCCCAATATGGTATGGTGTCTCAGGGTTTCTACTGACCTGCAGCCAGGCCTCACACAGCTGAATTTCCATTGTGGTGGAAGTCCGACTACTTGGAAAACAGTCTGCCAAGCAGATATGTTACTGGTTTGTTATGACATAAAGAAAAATTATGTATGTATCTAACAGGGACCCAGCCTATCCAACATAGTCTAATGAGTCATCATTGCATTAGGAGTAGAAACAATGCGCCACAGATCCCAGGGGGTTTGTGTCTCCCATATCACATAAGGAAAAATCTCCAATGGAAGGTTTTTGGTTTGTTTGTCACACATTTCTACCATGGAGGTGCCTCAGTGTCTACTATGGATTGAAGCATTTCACCAGTGAACACTTTAATGAGATGTCTCTCCTACATCTTACCGCTTCTTAAATGAAATATATATGAACCTAATATCTTAGAGATATTTAACCACTATCATGTTTGCTTGAAACTGACAAATAATATTTTTCCACAGCCAGGATAACTGAATGGTACCTGAATTGTCTTATGGGACACAATGTAGGTACATAAGAACACAAAGGACTTTCGGATCAATAAAAGTCACAGCAAAGGCTCCCTTAGACACAGGAGGGCTTTTCATCACTCTACCATTCTTCTCAAAACTTTTTGAGGTGCTAGTACACCTGGCTGTCACAGTCCCTCTGAAGAACTATTTTTATCTCAGCAGTGAAGAAGCCTAGTTTTAAGTATGATATGGTCAAAATTTATTTGCACAGAAGTGATTACACCCTTTAAAGTTATAATACAGGAATTGATTTTTAACACTCATGTCCCAAAAGCCTTTTTTTAAAAAAATGTTGAAGTTCATCACAACTAATTGTGTACTTGCATGTTTATATTTTTATTTGTTTTACTTCATACCCATATTTATGAAATATATGCCATCATTTGTCCCAAAGAAAAGAACTGTTCCACTTAAGGCAAGTTCACCTTCTGTTCAGAATTCCCTTTCAGGACACAAATTTATCAGGTTTCCAAAGAAACAGGGAAAAATATCACAGGTTCTTTGCTGACCAAATACCTCTCTTTACAGGAATACAGATCACTTTTCAGCAGTCTGGAGAAGCAGACTACCTCAATTCTCACAATCAGATTCTTTACCCCAAAGCCAGAAAACCTAACTCAAAACTCTGTTTTCTATATATTTTGCCTTTGTGAACAACTTGACTGATTGATTACACGTTTTTTTTAAATCACTATTTTCTTACAACTCTCATTCAAGAAGAAGCTTCATAGCAAATATTGTACCACCTTCTCATTGTTTTCTGCTGTGGCTGTAGCTCCATGAATTCTGTGAACATTTAGTAGCTGATGTATGGCAATGTAGGAACCAGAAGAAAAGCATCAACAAGAAAGGAAAGGAAGTTACCAGGCATTGACTATGTTCTTCACAGAATTTGTCTTATCAAAGATTGTCACCAATCACAGGTTAAAAAGTACATTCCACATTGTTTTCTGGAGGGGGACACCCTAACAAGCCATGCACAAAATTCATAAAATAACCAGTAAGGCCAAAAGGAAATACTAACACATATAGTCTGACCTTTGAAAACTGTGGGCAGCAAAGGGAGCCCACTGGGACACTATGCTTCATTACTGAAGTAAACTACTAGAAGAGAAGACGATTGTTTACTAGCAACTTGTTTACTAACTCTAGTTAGAGCCAGACAGTTAATAGCAGATGAAGGAGTCATAGCCTGTACATTATCCAAGAGGATATTAGGATCATATATAATAGCAATCTTAGCACTATGTTGAGATTATTCTAAGACAAACACTAACTGTTCACTCATATATATAGGAGCTATAATACATACACTTATATGTATATACATATATATCTGTACTTTTTGAGAGGTCAGGAATATTTCTTGAATTCTACTAGTACAGTTTTTATTAACTACATGGTAAACATAGCTGATAATAATTTTCAAATTATTTAATTTCACTGAATTGCTGATTCAGTACTTGTAAGTAATACATTACCATTCCCATCCTTTCAGCTGTGGGAGTAACCAAGGTGACCCTTCCTTCTAACACTCCTGCCAGACTCAGAGGGAGCTGGTTAAGGCTAACAATGCCAAGGAAACTATAAGGAAAGCATAGACCCTTGGGAGGGGCTGGAGGGTTTCCTAGAGAATCATACAGCAGCTGAGGGAGCAGTCAGGGAGAGAGCCCAGCTCTTTTCCTTTCCATCGTCGGGATCACATTTTCCAGGCAAGCCCTGGATAGAGAACACTCACAGACCGGGAAGACTGACACACAGGAGACCACGTGGTGGAGCACTGCCAGGCGCTGTCCTCTGGGGCTTTGCTTTCTCTGCTGAGGTTATAATTCAGTGGTGGCATCTACAGCTGAGACTAGCAGTGAAATGCTGCACAGCGGAGAAGGGGTGAGATGGGGATTGTGAGTCCAAAAAAGACGTGTTGCAAGCTACGCAGGTGCAGAAGTAGACAGGGATGCCAAATCTCCAGGCTTTAATTGGTAGGAAGAACTTTCTCCTGAAGCCACAACTGCTGCCATTAGAAATGAGTGGTGCAAGCAATCATTAGGTTGAAAAGGGTGAAAACCTTATAGGATTGTCATGGACCTTAGATAATCTGGTTTTGGACTTTTGTCCATAAAATGCCACAGGATGTGAGTCAGCAGGAATTGTCCATAAACCTGAAATTAGACCCTTTATTGCGAGAAATACTGTGCCAGCACTGAAGTGTTGGCATCACACACCACACACCTCCTTATTCTTTGACATCTGCAGACTGTCGTGTGCCAAGAAAAAGGTAACTGAGCAGTTTAAGGAAGGAAGACATTGAGATCAGGGTTACTGATATCTGGCAGCAAGGCTTATTTTATTTTAGACTTAGATAGACAGTAATTTTTGACATGTAAAGGGTGAGAAACTAAGCATATTCTATGCAATTTTTAAATTCTTAAAAATCACTAATTTTTTTTTTAAACCAGGAAATGTAGCAACTAGAGTCAGTGAAGAATAAATCCGTCTAACAAACATCCACAGATGTATGAACAGTCACTGTGTAGGATAAGCCTCTGTCTCCTCAGTCCTTTCTCTCAGACTTATTTATATAGTAATTTGGTTTATTCACACAGTTTAACTGTGAATTTGCTATCCTCTTGTCAACATTTCAGTCACTAGATATTTTTTCGTGTGAACCTGTGAAAATATTTTGATTGAACTGATGCAAAAATATTTCTGGCAAATCCAAGGTATGGATGTCAAAACACGCTAGAAGAATAACACACCTACTGATATTGTAACAGCATTATCTAGTTATTGAAGGAAGCAAGCAGGAAAATATAGGTATATGATTTCTACTTAGTAGCAGGGGAGGGAGGAGAAAGACAGGTCCTGACTAAAAGCTGTTAAAGGACTTTGAATTCTGCTTCTCTTCCTTAATCCATTTGACCTACGAAGCATGGCCCCAGCTGATGAGGAGAGCACTGATAAGTAGGCAGCTTTACAGACTCGTGGTGCAGTCAGTGAAAGTCACTTTCTGTCGCCTCCAGCCTTCCCCTTGGATGTGAATGTCATCAGGAAAGCTAAGTTCGGGCTCCCTACTTTCTCTTCCGCCCCTTTAGCTCCACATGTTTCCTGACCCTTGGCTCTTCTGCTGAGAGGGCTTGCCACCTGCCTACTGGCTCTGCTAGCACAACCACATCCTGTACCTTCCCTGTGTCCAGGGTTCATTATTTTCATCAGCCCACATGACAGTTTCTGTGATGGGGAAGTATTTGTGTTCAAACTACCCTTGTGAATGGAAAATGAATCAGTGTTTTTACTGCAGTGTGCAGCAGGGATAGCTGAGCAGTTAAAAATGAACCAAAGACCATATAGCATCAGGCTCGTTGTCTCTTTTGGGTGGGCATGCCTCATGGGTATTGGTATGGGTATGGGGACTTGAGCCTTTGCAAAGTAGCACACAGTGGTTACAGCGCAAAGCTCTGTTTCTCCAAAGGCATCTGTCCTCTTCTTCCAAGGGAGAGACTACTGTGAGTTCCAGGGGAAAAAAAAAAGTCATTTGCACTTTCACCAATACTCCCCACCCCACTTTCCCCCCCTATTCTTTCCTCTGATAATTTTAGTAGGATAAGCATCTCTCCTTATGAGATGCTGTTTCTGAGAAAACAGAAGAGAAGAGCCACATCTGGAGGGTGAACAGGAGACATCATCAGAAAGGTAACTTAATGGAGAAATAAAGAAGCCTAAAAATGCTAAGCCAGGAGGAGAAATACATCTGTCTCCAAATGTTCAGGAATAGAAGAAAAAAGTCTTTTCAGTCCAATTAGAGTTCAACATCATCTTTTTCTTACCTTTATTAATCCAACTTGAGATGGCTGCTCTCCTGGTGCTACAGCAAATGAAATTACTGCCCACTTGCTGTTTTTCAGGCTATATCATTGATAGTGACTGAGCAGTGGAAACAGGTCCTTCCAGATGAATGCTCAGTGTTCCCCAAGAGGACAAGGCAGTAGCACAACACTCTCTGGCTGCACAGAAGGCCACAGAAGCCCAGAGCACGTTAATGAGGGTTCCACCACAAAATCCTCATTTGCCTAGAAATATCTGCTAACTTCCTTCCCTCTAACCCTATCACTACAGCACTTGGCCTAGGACTGCATCTCTCTCTATACTGAGGTCATCTTCTGCGTACTTGTGATTACATGTGGATAAAATTAGTTTCATAGATAAAGTGAGAGAACTCAGAATGAATTCCAATTGAGTATCAAAACCATTTTCAAATAAAAGATCATTTGTGTCATTTCAGGGCCAGATAGGGAACTTCTAACCAAATCTCTCTGCCCTGATAAATTCAACTGCTCACAGTTGGAACTCTTCCCTAGTCAGGACTGCAAATGGTCTAATATGGTCTGATAGAGCTGACTTGCAGTTTCTTCCATGCCTAGTTCAAACTGGGATACAAACTAAATAGCTCCAACTCTTGGGAGAGATTTCTATGCTTACAAAGCGTTGGCCTGTTGCCCTAAGGAGATGAACTGTGCCATCACATTGTTTGTTCATCTGTAAATCCCAGTCTCCATATGAGATTTTGAGTTCCTTGGCCAATTTTTCTTAAACTTGGAAAAGGGTCAGAAATATCACAGTTAATTGTTTGTGGGAACGGGCACCTAGACAGAGAAGAGAGACTCAGTTCACTATCCCTGTAGGCAACAGATAGTCTTTTTGACAGCAGCCAGACAGCTAATGGGCATACATATATCAGCCTGCCAGTCAGTCTGTACCTAGCTCCTCACTGTTCCAGCCCAATGGGCATGGAAACAGGCATGAGAGCTGGGGTCACAATGCAGGGACTGCTGAGAGGACACAAGTCCATGGGTAAAAAAACCTCTGCTAGTTCAGCTGCTCAAAAACCTGATGTGCAAATGTGTTACTGTGTTCAAATATACTTCAAGTGCCAAGTGCCAAATGTTAAAGTGCCTTGGATTGCACATCATAGACAAGTGAAAGGCCAGAGGCTTCCAGAATGAAACCACTATGTTTCCAAAGGAAATCTGTGCACTGATGCAGTTTGGGAAACTCTGTATGAACATCCTTCACTGGTTAATGTGAGTGTATCTAAAATGCCACTTAAAACGAGCTCCCTGTGAGAGTGCCAAAAGAAACAGAAAAAAATGCCCAACATTTCTGATAGTCTTATTCTGCTCTATAATCCTTTTTACAGTAACTCAAATTCAGTAACCATTAACTTCTCTGAAGGTGATAATGACTTTAGCCCCGTGTGATGAACGAAGAAATGCCAAGAAGTTCTTCATCTGAAATACAATCTTCTGGTTGCAGTGCATAGAGTCCTCACACAGATACTTCCACCAACTAGTAAAAAGAATTTCACCCTTGAGCTGATATCAGATCTATTATTTAAAAAAAAACAGTCAGTGTTACATGTGAGAAAGAACCTATACAAAGGACACTGACTTCCATCTATCAGGCAATGTTTGCACAGCCTATAGAAATCTGCTGGTTTTATAAAAAGAACAACATCTGCAAAAGTTGTGCACACAGGGCAGGAACACATCTTAGAATTTCAGCTTGGAATTCAGAATTGGTTAGAATATATGGTAAGGTTATTTCCACTGGAAAAGTTAATCTAGATTTCTTTAGTATGAACATGTTACATTTCATTCTTAATGGCTAGATTTCATTAAATATCTACCTGAAGTAGTTACTTTTATAAACTATAGTAGAGAAAGATATAATCCTCCACTCTAAGTGTGATGGAGCTTTTTATGCAACAAGTGAACATCAACACCCAGTGAAATAGACAGTAAAGTTCTGATACAGGGAACTACTTGTGTCAAACTTTGGAGGTGATATTGGGGGACAGCCTCAACTTGGAAGAGATTTAATTTGGGAGATGACACAATACAACAGCAAATCGAGCTGCTCCACACTTTACCCATCACAGGAAAGGGTTTGTACATTGTCCTCTTCCAGGGGTAAATGAAACTGCCCCGATCTTTAGCTCAGTGATCAACTTTAGTAAGTTATACAGTACTTTGGAAATGCCTTGGAGGACTTGTAATGGACTGTAAGAGGAAGAGCTTTCATTTGATGTCAGACTCCAGGAAAGGCTCAGCAAAATGAGTTTTTATGATGACTGGAAATGTCTGGGTCTGGTAAGTTTTGTGGTAGAAAAATGCTTGAGAAAGGAGTTTATAGTGGGAAAATAACAAAGTATCTGAAGAATTAGTCTTCTGAACACATAAGTAAGAAAAGTATCTCATGAGCTCTCATCTAATTGATAGGCACAGAAATTTTTCCTTCTATGAAACCCTTCTCAAATTGACAGCTGTCAATCCAGAGGTCACAATCTGTAAATATGTAGGTTTTTCATATATTTTCTTAGAGCCTGACAGTCATAATCCAGTGTTAGCAATTAGTTTTAAGCTACCATTAACCAAAAAGGGCATAAAACCCAAGCCAAGCATTTCTTGGATATGTGAATTGACTACTCTGTTGTATAATAAATGAGCTACCGTGGTGGACTTTCCACAGCCCAGTGAAGCCAGCATAGGAACAGAGGCAACTTTGGCTAGATTTGGAATCAACGTGGAGAAGATATGGAGCTGCTGAAGCCAGCATCACTCTAGCTATGGAGGCAGCACTACAAACAATCAGTTTTCCAGGTCCAACAGGGACCTCCAGACCAGCTCAGATGCTAGTCTGAAGTGGTTGATCAATGCAAGTTCTTTTAAAACCTTTGGATGGAGAGTCCACGTAAATCCTGTTTGAGGTGAATAAGTCCTTTTTTGTGCTTCTGGTCCTTTGATGAACAAGGGATTTAAAGAGCAGGGTGTATTTAGTTTACAACACATTCAACCTGTATACTTCTGAATGATAAGATGGTTTATCTGTAGTTTGCTTAATCTTTTCCTGTCATTCGTCGAGATTAAGCATCATTTTCATTGTAAACATTCCCTCTGTTCCCCTCATGATTCCCTAAGGATACGCTAGTTCAGATATCCCTTCAAATAATGGACAGGCAAGGACTAATAAATATTTCACACATAAAAGGAATCTTGTAGGAAAAGGCTCTGATAGCCCCCTTCATCATGGGGGATATTTCCATTTGATTTTTACTTCCTGAATCCCTTCTTAAAACTCAGAGCTGAACATGGATTTCCGGTGACAGTGGCAAGCACACCCAGACCTACATAAAATAAAATGACGGAAAATAAACTGTCAGGAAGCAGAGCTCTTATTTTGTATGCCCATCCCACTTCCTAAAGTGCATTTTAAAGCAGTGGCTGCTTATATCCCAGCTCAATGAAGCTTACTATACATTTTTCCATTAACATCTAAAGCACACTTTGCTTTCAAGACTAAAGATTAAGGGGAAAACATAATATGTGGTGAAATTTCTGTGCTTATCAACTCCGAGTAAAAGTAAACTAACTAAAACACAGAAAGGCTGATAGAGTTTTCTTTCAGCTGGTTTTTCAGTAAGAGTTGCCAGTCTATTCCATTTCTAGTCATCAGAGCAATTAATTAGTAAGACATAATTAATGCAAGTTAAGGAATAATAATGTAAGCTAAAGCATCTCAAGGCTCAAAACTAAAACTAGACTTACAGAAAACTTCAGGCTCTTTACAGATAATCCAGTCCAGCACACTGCATGACTGTACCTGCTAAATTTCATGGATCAGTCACACCCATTTAGGGCTCAATGACTTTGATGGTGAAACAAGCTAAAATTTTGTGTTTCATTTCCATGGTTCCCACAAATTCCTAAAGTTCTGTATGGGCAGAAGTCCTGCAAGCTTTGGTATTTTTTCACACATTTTGAAGTTATTGCTTTGTTCATTTTATCTATTGCCCAAGTACTTGCTGTCTGAGAAAAAAAACAGCCAGTAGACAAAACTCTATGTGTCTAAACATCTGGTTCCTTTTCAACAGGTTTCTTTCAGTAATTTTACTTGGGGGAAATAAGTCCACAGATACCCCAAATTTTATGCATAGTCTCTTGTTATAAACAAATGTAAATGGTTAAGAAAACAGGGAAACTGTGGTTTTTCTTTGAAAAAAAGATCTGATTTATGGGCTGGAAAAACTCATAGTGATTTCTGTCACTCATTCCTCAGAAGCTGCTGCTTTTGCTGTAGGACATCTCATGGGCCTCTGTGACAGCTTTTGAATCCATGCAGTTTATGATCCAGCAAAATAAAATATCTCAGAATAAGTGCCTATTTTGTGAAAAGATTATAAATTGCAATGGTTCAATAAGGGAACCATCCTTTTGGAAAGAAGAAGACTGAAGAGATAGGGACCTGGACAACTAAATTCATCTCATTTTCCCAGGTATGTATTCTGCTTCTGAGGTCTTCCACAACATGGACTTAGCTAGAGACCTTCCAATCATGTGATACTTACATTCAGACAAACACCTCTAAAGGAAGATGACAATGAGCATCACTGAACACAGAAGTGGTTTTGGAGCTCGCCCTTCCACTTTCTTACACATTGCTGATACCAAGTCATGCTCACCACTTGCCAACAAAAAATACTCAACAATCAGTCACTGCCAACCCGGGCACAAGACATCTGTGTTCACTTAGAGGTGTGTCGTTGATGCCATGGCTTGATTCTTCATCTTCATTTTATGTATTGAGTGCCACTGTGCTCCCTGCCATGGTAAGTGTAACTGCACATGGCTTATGAAGTTATGTCTTCGAGCAGCTAAACAAATTTTGTATGACACAGATGTAGCAATAGCATTCAAAATCTTGTGCTTGAATCACTCACCGAACATATTCACAGAACATATACATGTTCTGACTTTAATGGAAAACCTTGATTTAGGACTTGAGTTTTATTAGTAGTATACATCTCAACTGGATACAGAAACTTTCATCTACATTACCCACAAACAGCAGCAGTTTCAGGCCCTGATGTCCTTCCTATGTGGGGTGAGCTGAGATTGTTTCTGAGAAAGACGGTCCTAGAATCTCCCCTGACCTCACCTAAGCATCCTTGTGGTTTTCTTAGGGCCAACGTTACTGTTACAGTCCTAGAGGAAACACAGATCCCTCTCACCCTCAATGCTGGTATCCCTAGGGCTGATTTTAGGAGTAATCTGAATACTTCTGTCCAGCTAGTGCCTCAAATGTAGCCTCTGAAAAGGAAGCTGATTATTTTACCTTTCCTAGCATGATCCAGGCTGCACTGGAGGGGAACAATCCCATGCTATAACCCCACACGTAAGTTGTCACTTCCTTTTACAGTCATACAGTTATGGAGTTAGTCCATTGAACTCATCTTGCAGGAAACAGACTCACCTCCAAGAAAGTTTTCCATCAGATCAAGTCAACAAATCAACACAATCCACAATCATGAAGGTACTAGAGAATAGGGAATGTATGATAACAGCTGGGAAGCAGAGATTGATACTGTGTTGGCAGTGAGCACTTAGGTTTGATTTGGTAAATCATGTGATTGCACTGTAATGCTGCTGTCTCAACTCAGTCTAGTGCATCGTGTTACATGAAAAGCTTCCTGTTTTCCAAAAAAATCATCTCTAGAAGTGGCATAAGCAACCTTGAGGACACATATGCATTAAAAAGAGTGGTCATTTGCCTTTGCAGACATTCTCTCGTTGTACTCACTACTGTTCCTTCCTGAGAGCACAGAGTCTGGAGGACTGCTCTGCAAACAGCTATCACCAACCTTGACTTCATACAAGTTTTGTTTTTCTTTCCCCCTTTTGCAAGTTGTAGATTAAAAAAAAGCTCATACCTACAAAAAGACAAGGTCCTGATCTGATATAATCATATTTCAAGACTGTATCAAGTTTTGACTGCTTGTGAGCACCCCACTACAGCAACCTGGCTCAGAGTGCCAGCAGACTGTGCAACAGAGAGGAAACCTTTCCTGAAAGCTCTCAGTGAGGTGTGCAGTGAAGGCAAAAGCAGACGGGGAAAGAGGCAGCTCTGGGGCTCCTGGCCTGCTTGATGGAAATGAAATAACATCAGCAAATTTGTTAAGAGCTGACAGAGGCCTTTTTCAAAGAAGCACAACAGCTGCAGGGCTGACTTTGAGGTTGCCATCCTGTGCTGTGCAGTGCACTTTGACCACGCTCTCACAAACACTGTCTTCCAACTACAGACAGGCTCAGTCACTTTACTGGAGAAAATGAAGGGTAAAATGATACACTAGCACTGCAAAACATATAGCAGTGAGCAACAAGTAAAAGTAATAACAATGAGGATGTTCATAACTAGTAAAAGCAGCATCATCACAGTGCAGGAAGAAGAGGTAGGAGAGGTCATAAACTTTAATAGGGTTCAGTGAAAAATGCCTTTGTTTTTTAGTAAGCAACTTTCTTGCCTAAAGAAGGGAACTGATTTTGGACATCACCTCTAAAGAGTCATGCTTTTACTCCATATAGATCCTCTTAGTAATGGTTTATTTTAGCTCCATCTCGCAAGGTCCTACCCTTGCTATTCCTAAAGACATTTGACCATGTGTTCTCAGTTTTAAGCATATATATGTTTCTCATGTCTTTCATGAACAGAGAGACTGTTTTGAGGCTGATATGCACTATGTTGACATGAACTATGGGACTGCAGCTTGAACACTCAGCTGCAGCACCTCAAGAGATCAAGCCCTGCATGATTTAAAACAGTGTCTCAACATGTTGTCCTTGAATATGGTCTCATTGGACTCAGGGAGCTGACCTTAGGCTGCGTGTCAGTTGGATCAAAAGCAATTTTTGCATTGAGAGCTGGAATGTGTCTTAAGGAGTGAGTAATTTTGCTGCGTACTGCAGTTTCCATTACAGTGCTTTATTTCAAGTGCTGCTTCTTGCCTCAGGGAATATTTTCCCATTCTCCAGTGTTTATAATAATGAAAAGGCTGGTCTTGATTTGGAAAGAGCAATGTGCGCAGATAAGATAAAATTGCTGCTGAGGACCTAAGAGCAGTCCTTTCTTTGCATTACTGCTTGCTGAAGGCCAGCACTCTCATAGCCAGCCTCCCTCTATCTCAGGAGCCAGCAGCAGAGCCCAGCACTGTATACGCTGCTCAGCCAGTTTCCCAGACATCAGGAAATGAACGTTTTGACAACTTAGCCAAAATAACAAAATAGCTAAAGTTAACAGGATAGCAGCTGTGAGGACTTATTTCTCACATGGGGCTTACCCACAACTGTTATTGCATGCTGAGGTGGAATGATGGGACCCCAAGCTCTCCCTTAATTTTATTTATTTATTAATAGAAGTAGCTTTTGTAGCAGAGGAAAGGCTCATAATCTTGAAGTTTGAGCTCTAAAGCCCTCTGATTGCTTGCAGAGAAAAGACACAGACAGCCTTTCTCTATTTCAATACCAGAATTTCCTGCCATTATCCAGGTGACCAGGTTTGGAAAGGGAAGATTAAATTCTGCTTCAGTGTTAAGTCAGTCATAAGTCTAAAGGTCTTAGCAAGAGGGTTTTTATTTGCTGTTGGCTTAGATTTCTTTCAAAAGGGGGACAAACAGGAAATGGGGATCTCTCCTGCACGAAGCCGTGCTCCTGCTGAGCCGTTACACCCCACTGCACCAGGCAGGAGCAGGGCAGTCCCTGTTCCCCACCTCCCCGCGGCAGCATGATGAATGATGAGTTCCCAAGGTTGTGACTCAAAAGGCACAGAGCAGGAAAATCCTGCATTCCTGTGAATCGCGAAGACAAGATAGGAGTGCAAAACCTTTTGCTGGAGGGCTGGGAAAGGTCCTGCACATCAGAATTATCTACACCAACACAGGACATCTCGTCTCCTAGACTCAGACGAAATGAGCCAACATGGTCTCTTACCACAGCAGCCATTGTAGCAGGATTTGTGGCCATCTATCCTGCTGTAATGAGAAGCAGATTGATGAACACATGGCATCACCATGAGTGACTGTCATTCCCACACAAAACAGCTGGAGGATGACTCACTGGAGCAATGAGTTTTACCCAGGAGTAGAAATTTAAGCTGCTGGAAAATTGTGCAGGTGTTTACCCTACATCTGGAATCAGGAGCCACAGGTGTGAGTTAGGGAGCATCTTGAGGCCATGTGATGGATGAAGTAGGATGCAAAATGCTCCAGATTACATCCTGATGAGCAGGTCTGCATGCACTGCCACCTAGCCTCGGTATTTCTGTGCTGGGTTCCAGAGCACAGCATGCTCCCATGTGATTCTGTTATATCAATCCACAAGATAGATGCTTTCTTGAGGTATGCAATTTTAGAAAAAGAGAAGTTTTCACTTATAATAGAAGAAGAGAACTGTCATGGTATAAGGCTAGAGCTGGTATAAACAGGTATAATTTATTTAAAGTCACTGAAACCATCTCCATTTATACAAAAATTAATTGATTCAGTTAGTAAATTCTCAAGGTATGAGAATTTACCCAGTGGGCAGCTCAATTAGAAGAGCTGAGAAGTGGAAGGCTGAATAGTAAGCTAGTAATAGTATAATAGGATGGCCTTTCTTTAGGAAATTCTTCCAACAATTCTCATACATTAATGAGAAACATATAATGAGGTGACAGCGTTGACAAGCACTGTCCTTGGCCCTAGCTATGCTATAATTCAGAGAGGAAAAACAAAGGCAATGTTTCAAATGCCAAGCAAACCCCTGGTCTATATCGTCTCCTTTCTGCTACAGGACTTCTGTAAAGCAAGAAGCATTTCTGAAATGTATGATTTGTTCATTCTAGGAAGTTGCAGAAGTGCTCATTGAGGTTTTGTAAGTATTTGGCATTGATAGCCCTGGCTCTTTGAGTGTCTTGGACTTTAGGCTTTTCAAAATGCAACTATCCTTAAGACACACTACAGCTCCCTTCAGAACAGGTTGTTGCTCTGGTAATTTTTTCTACCAGCTCAGGAAAATGAAGTTTTAATTTATTCTATGAAAAAATAGCAGCTGTGCAGTATGATCCTGAACCAAGAAAAGAAAAATCTCTGGAAAAGGTTGTTACAAATAGAGGACTTCTGTCACCATGGCATGTGCTTTCCTTTAATTTGGTATAAGAATGAAGTTGTGTCTCAAACATCTCAGAATTACTCTGCTTGAGCTCAAACAGGAGAATGCTTGTCCCACACTGACTAGGGGTGGAGGTGGGGTGCAGTGTTTTAGGAGTGAGGGAGAAGGTGAAAAGACATCAGGGAGCACAGCCTTCCCCAGGGGCACTGGAGTTTTGGTGCTGAGACAAAAAGTGGGGCAGGAGGTGGCCAAGCAGGGGTAGAGGTGCCATGAGCACAGGGCCGGGTCAGGAGCAAGACTAGCACTGTGGCATCATTTCAGGACAAAGAAAAGACACACATTTTTGTTGATCATATAATCTTAAGCCAACTTTACTGCTTTTTCTCTTACACATGCCCAAATAAACTTTGACTTGATTAATCTTGTCCTTAGAGTTAAACCCAGGTATATGTGTTTTTACTGGAGCAGAAACAGCATACTAGCCCCTGGCATGATCAAATATACACAACCAAGAATCTGCAGAAAGCAAATATGCCTTTTATATGCACAAGAATTTCTACAAGAAACCAGATTCTAGGAGTTACATTCATTCAGCTAAGAGAGTGTAAATTTTTCATGTAACCTAAAGCAAATAATTTCAAATGTCCAATATTCATTACAAACTATTTGCAAATGGTCTGTAGCCAAAAGTTAAAGCTAAAAGTTTATGACAAATAAATCTGTTTACCAGTCATTTCTCCGGGAAAAAGTGGGCCAAGTTCAACAAGCTTTTCAAATTATTTCATATAACTTTATTCCTAAACAAAAGCTGCTTGCTGTTGTGCTGGGAACATCAGATCAATGCCCAAACCCGGCGTGCATGTGTGTACACAGAGTATAAGCAGAAGCATCGGCTGGACCAGAAGGAGAACCTCAGAATCTGAGGAACCATTTAAAAATCACTAAAATCATCAAGAGCTGAGAAAAGCCATGATGAGAAGGCAAAACTCGGAGGGATGAAATAAATTTGTGATTTCTTATTTTAACTACCACATTCTCTCTGTTACCAAAAGAGTATTTTATTCAACTGATCTCGACTGATCTAACTGTATTTATTCTAATTGGGCTATAATTAGGCTCTAACATATAAGCTACTAATATGGTCCTCAGCAGTGCACAAACACAGGTTTGCTCAGATTCGTGTAATATTGCCCCTGAGAAACAAGATCTGCACCACAGCCCGTAGAGCCTTTCCTTCTCGTTCTAGCTGGATCCCCAGTGAAAAGCTCTTGTGGCCTTCAGACTTGCTTTATGCACTACAGACAGGATGCTGTTGTCTCTGTCCCATGGTAACAGTCCACCTGGAAAGGCCTTCAAGAGTCAGCATGGGCCCATTAAGCATTTAGCACCATGATATCCTCTAGTTGGAGTCCCGAAGAAACTTTTATTAATTTTTCTAGTGAAAGCAACTAATGCTTTCACACTCAAGGTGACGGTCACCTCTAGTAGGGTGACCATCACTGGATCTCTAAAACCTGGGATGTGGGTATGGATGACAGAATGAAATGAGGAGGGGAACTGATAGCCGTGGAAGAGTCTGGGTTAACCAGAAAAGCAGTGTCTCCAGCAGTCCTCAAGACCCATGCCGAAGGCAACAGTTATTTTTCCTGACCATAATTTGAAAAGCAGGTGTGATACAGTTACACAATAGGCTTGGATTGTATGGAGGTGTATTTTATTACCAAATAACCTTAACACACTTTACCGGCAGTTACCTTCTGTTGTTGGTTTATTAGTCACTTTTCCCTTCTTGGAATACGGCATGAAATGTTAATAAATAAATAAATCTTTCTCAGCAGCCATCCTTAACTCCAGTGCATGCCCAGTGGAGGTAGCCTTGCTTATCATCTGGCTATGGAGTGCCTGTTTAGTCATCACTTTACTGATACTTACAGGAAAGAGCCATTGTTCCTGGGCTTCCTCGTCGATAGCAGAAGTTCCTGAATTTCAACTTGTGTAAGTTAAAGAAAACACCTCTGAAGAAAGCATTTGGTTCTGATTCGTAACTGTCAGCATTTTCTGATGATAATCTGTATGGATTGGTTTGATTTTTTGATCCATAGCCTCTGAAGCAGCAAGAAGGATTAAAGCAAACTTCTTTAGGCAAAACAATGGTGCAGCTTGCAAGAATTAAAATACAAAATACAACAGCAAACAGCAAACCCATGCAACTGCCTGTAGGACCCTTCAGGTTTTAAGGATGCTCAGCCCTGCACTGATGTTTGGAAGAGGAAAGCAAGGTGCTTCTCAAGGGGTATTTTCAATGCAGTCAACATATTTAGGTTTGTTCACAGAAAAGGAACATGAGTAAAAACATTTTAATGAATCAAGCTGATACGCACAGTAGTCGTCTGGTTCAACATAACAAGGGGCACAAATCATTCAGTCATTTGCCAGTACCCGTCTGGTACATTTGACTGGTGTTCAGCTAAGAAGGGAAAGGGGCTACATCTTCTGGAAATTAGTCAGGAAGAAGAGAAACAAAGCACAGATAGAAAGATGGGAGACATTTTTCTATAACTCAGAAAAATCACTAGGTTAGATGGTAATCTGAAAAAGCTGAGTAAAAATGAGACATTTTTAATAAAGCAGAGATCCACACGGGTCTTTTATTATGAATTTTTCTGCAGGCTGAGTCCTAAATATGCAGTAGCCACCTTTATCTTTTCCTTGGAGATAGGGAATTTAACTAGTCAAATATGCTCAGATAACAAGAATTTTTCATGTAAATGCTGCTCTGTAATAGACATGCCCTTTCCTGAGATAATGAGTGATTTCGATAAAAGATGGGCACATTGTATTGACATTGAAGATATAATCTTCATTAGGAAATTCTGGAAACTGAAACTAAATTAATCTCCTTATAATTGTACATCTCCAGGAACATTTAAATAGATAAGTGCAACAATAACATCTGAAAACTGTTAAACTCTTTGGCTGCTAATAATATGATCTACATCACATCTACATAAAATTACAGACTCATGTCACTCATGTCAAGCAAAAAAAAAATAAAAAGGCAATAATATAGTAAAATATTTTGATGTTGCTTTTCATATTTTCATTGCTAAAGATTAGGAGCTCCCCACAGAAGTAATGTTCATTATATTAAGGCTTTTACAGACTCTGGTCATGGTTCTGACTCTATTTTCCCCTCAGACAGACATATTTGCATCTGTATAGCCCTGTCCATACCCAGATGAGTAGCACAGCATGGGCATAGTATGTCTGGGACATACCATGTGATTTATCTGTAGGTGTTCAATAACCCCTTTTTCCTGACAGCTGCCAGCTTGCACTTCCAAGCATCTGAAACAGTGGTTGGTTACTGCAAAAATACAGGAAAAGACATATCCCATGGGCTTGTTATACAGTGTATGGGATCTGACCACTCAGTACAGGAAATCCTATGCAATATGAGCAGAGCAGCAACCCTGGCACTAGCTAACAGGCTGAGGGAGTGTGTGCATAGGAAAAGAGGTGGCTGAGTCTGGTTGCAAACTTGTGAGCTCATACTTTGGTGTGGTACTGTCCCTATCTCCTCAGGGTCCAGCCGTACCAGTGCCTAAGCATCCTTCTCACAGAGCCAGCTGCTCTCACTGACTTGAAGGAAGCTACCCATATGCTTAAAATTAGTCCTGGAGCAGGGCCAGACTTCTCAGCACATTATGGGACAGAGCTGTTGACAGATGATCTTAACTCTCTCACTAGTGAGAAGTTTGTACACATGCTCGGCAGACTTGCAGGACAAAGGTCTTGGCCTGACGTTCTTCCTGAAAAGTCCATGGTGCTTTTCAAGAGAATTAAGATCTCAGGATCATCAATCAGATCAGATCAGATGCTGATGCCAGTAAAACATCCCTGCCCTATCCTATCTGGGTACATATAAACAGCTGCAGTGAACCAGTCTGCCTTACCCCAGCCCAAAGCAGACAGATTTTTTAAAGTCTGGCATTAATTTGACATTAATGCTTAAAAGTATTGACAAAGAAAGAAAATACTCCAAGATTGATATTCCTGACTGCTATTTAAGTTTGCATGTTCTGTCTTCATAGTGTATAGAGACAAACTGGAGAGTACTACTGAAGCAGTCACAAAAAGCAAGGTTCTTCTCTGGTGGGATTATGCTAGCAAGAAAGTAGTTGAGTAGAAAAGTTAAACTGCAGTAGTATTTCATTGGGTTGATTGGCAGAGTTTTCCTCTGCTATTAATACAGGCAGAATAATCCTTAGAGATGAGAAGGGGAGAGGAGAGGACAGGACAGGACAGGACAGGATAGGAGAGGCACATTCTAGACTTTGCAGAGCAAATACAAGACTGTTGTCCCCATGGTGTTATGCTGCATCCACAGAGTTACACTCTGGTTAAGAAAGAAGACCAAAAGAAGAAAGACAAAATGCTTGGCCTCGACAGGACAGCAGCCTTTTGTCTTGCTACCCTTTATAATACTGATGATATAATGGGGTGCCTAGGCAGAAGTCCCACAAGACAGCCTCTGACTGCAGCAGAAAATAAGGCTATCTGAATTAGCAGTATGGAGTATGTTTCATTTCGTGGGCATTTTCTTATCTGTATCGTACTCAGGTTTTTGATCTAAGGATGAGTGGGTCGGGAAGTGGCCTGAAAACACCCCTTTTGCTTCACGCATGGAAATTTTCTAATTATAGAGCTACATTGACAGGCTCCCACTCCAGTTATGACACTTGGCATTGTTTATGTGATTTAAACGAGAGGGAAAGAACTCACCTCCCCAGACCAGTGAAATAATGAGGAAAAAAATGCACTCTTTTATCTTTTTGTCAAGTGAGGCAAGTCTGTTATCTGCCCCAGCCTGTGGCTGGGATTGCCGTCTCCTCCAGAGCAATGTTTTACAGGCTGATTAGTGTATAGCTTCCTGCAGTAAACTGCCTGCAGAGACCAGAACACAGGAGGGGAAAGACAAATTCAGGAACAAGATTTAAGCTCCAGAGTTAGTTTTTATTGCCTAAATTGTATGTCAATACATATTTAACTGATAACCCATGAACAGTGTATGACATACATGGGTTCCAGGAGTCATAGCTGACTTTGCACACAGAATAATGCTAAATCAAGAGGGATTGAACCAGCCGGTTTTGGAAAAAGGCACCCCTGGAACAGGTTGGTAGAAATGCCAGACAAGTTTGTAGGAGAGTGCTGGAGCTGTGTAGAGCCATGGATTTCAGATTTGAAAAGACCCAGAGTCAGTGCTCTTGAAAAGAGCTTCTGCTACACTAAAAAAACTATTAGCCTTTAATATTTTATGTTCTTGAAAAGTAATTATGCCATCTTGAATTTGTAAAGGACTTCCTTTAATAATCTTGTTATTCAATTAGACGTGCCTGTTAAAAATGGCTAATTGTGTAAGATACAACCAGATAAATGTATTTGTGGCAATAAGAAGAACCAGATTCTCATTATGAGCATCTGATTTGTACGGCAGAGCAGTGATATGGTATTAAATTTCTTACACCTTCAAATTGCTACTGCTTTATCATTACATATGCTAACAGAGAATTGGGGAGGTAACATACAACTTTAATTCCTTTAAAATGAAAACATCACCTGTGGGTTTGGGTGATAAAATATATGCTTAGCTTCTGAGTAAGATAATATCTCTGTCTGAATAAATGCCATGTTTAAGTGGGTGAGGGAGTACTCAGTAAAGACACAAGACGTTAGAATTTTATTTTTTACAGTTTTCTAACCTTGACACTATAGCCAGATGCATGGTTGCATGGTGTGAAGCAGGACAAAGCTTAAAAGTCATCAGGATCTTTTGGCTTTAATGACTACAAGTCTTTGAAATACTTGAAAATAGTATTTGCTGTCAGACTATGGACTGCAAGGAGTCCATAATAACTGTAACAGAAAGACTGACACAATTAAAGATGAGCAAGAAAGTGGCGTTATTATCCAAAAAAGCTTTCTGAAGATGTCTCTACAATGGAAAAAAGTAACTGGGAGAAGCTTGCAGCAAATGACTTTTTGTATGAGCTGATGCACAGCACACTCAAATTCATTCTGATTTTGTGAAAGCAGCTGCTGTACAGGTTTAGCAGGAGGAGTTTTTCTTCACTGAAACCAGAAAGTTAATCAGCTTTTAGATTCTGGATGTGATTTTGTTGGGTGCATTGATCTTGATTTAGAGTTACGCTTCAAATGAGCTTTTGTAATAGAAGTTAAAGAGCCTAAAACCTTATCTCCTGTTATTTATTTTTTATTAGCACCATTACAGACTTTTTTTGCTCAGATGTAAATGTTCATTCCAGGCACATGGGATAACCTTGGAAACATCACTATAGTGATGATACTGTATGCATTAACTCTGTTCTTTGTGCAAATCTGATTTACTTCAGATGTTTCTATATCATCTTTGCTAAGATTGTCATGAAAATTAATTGCATTGGTTTCTCAGCTGAAGGTGAGTTAACATCACTCCCATTACACAACTAAATCCAGTAGGCTACCAGGATTATAGAGAAGAGCTCTCAGTTTCCCAGGAGATGCTGAGAGGTGCTACCTCACAGAACAGAGATAAATGAAAAGAAAGCAAAAAGGTAATGGGAAAGATAAAATGGCACAAACCTTTTTCCTCAGCCTCTCAATGAACTTTAACATCCTTGAGCTAGTCAGGCATGCAAACCTTCCACACATCCAGAAAGCAACTATAGACCATACAATCTGCTGTTGTGAGGAAGAAAAGCTGTCCTACACAAACTATTCCAACTGTTTTGACAAGGAAGAACTACTGCAGGTATTGCAGCTCTAGCAGGTAGCTGGACTAGACATTCCCTTCATGTTCAGCCTTTTGGCACCAGTTTTTATTGGCCACCAGTCTTTACTAATTGTCATTAGAATTTTTTATAAAGAACAAGTCTGGTATTTTTGAAGCATATAATTTTCACCAGTAGATTTCCCTCATCCAGAAAATTTTCTACAATCAGACTATTGCCAGAACCATACTGATGCTATGTGTGCACTCCCAAGCAAGGTGTGACACAGACAAAGCAAGTTTAACTCTAAAAGCTGCCAAGACAGAGTTCTGACCTACCTCACCACAGGATCATGGTCTCTCCCTCTGTCAGCTCCTAAATGGAGCATATTACTCCTGTTTACTGCAGAGCATCAGCAGGTCCTGCAGAAGAGCCTGTATGCTGCTGTCATTGAAATAACCTGCCTGTAGTTGGCCCTCACTCATCTTAAACCAAAGGGAGCAGGTACAAGGAGAAAGAACACTTTGTCCAATTTCTTTTTTTTCATTTCTCAGAAGCAGAGCAAGCTCACCTGGGCCAGGCTGGGGCACCGGGGAGTCAGGGCATGGGACTGCAGGTCAGGGGTCTCACTTCCATGTGTACTTGGACATACAAGTCACTGCCTCACACTCCCTGGACACAAAACAGGAACACACACAACTCTGTTAAGGACTTTTAGATTTACATACCTGAATGGCAGCAGAAGAGCTATGAGTGATTCAATCATTTTAACATTTCTTATTTCAATATGAGATGAGAGTTTTCAAGAAAATAACCACTAAGCAAGTACAGATGCTGATGGGAGAAATCGCAAAGATCCCTTCAGCACAGGTGCCATGAGAGCTGGGCAACACATTTGGCAGGGGAAAGGTTGGTGGCAGTACAAGAAGCACTCCAATGACTACTTAGAAGGTTGTCAGCTCAGAGGAATACAAAAAACAAATTTTATCAGGGCAGAAGGGAAAGGAGGAATTGTAGGGAAGGGGATGTGTGGGGATCACAAAGTGAAGATGAAATCCCAACAGAAGACTCACAAATCCCAGAAAATGGAGAAGGGAAAACATTACTTTTCTACCCTCTCTCACATACAAAATAGAAAATAAATATGGAAAAAAAGACACATCAGTTTTAAAACATAATTTCTTTAAGAACTCAATACACAAATTTAGGTTATACTGCATTTGTTCTTCCTTTTTTTTCAAATGGATTGAAGAAATTATTGAAGATTTGACTGATAGCAGCAATAAGGACTTTCAGAAAATGAGAAAAAACCTTAGCACTTGCTAAGGTAAAGGAGTAGAAGACAGCATCAGGACGAAAGCAGGTCTGAAGACATCAGAATACGTTCCTAAGAAACCATTCTTAGCAAGCCCTTGTTTAATTTGTTCATGCCCAATAATAAAGTTCCTTATTACCTCCTCATTCTGCACATGGCCAGTAAAGTATAAGGGATTTATGGTTCTTTGGGAAGCATCCCTGAATTACCCACCTTCTTCACAGAAAATATATGTGTATGCTAGATACATCATTTTTTCAGCCTTATAATACAGAATTGTATCACTTTCCAACCTAGTGAGGAGAAGAGACTGACATATATATGAAGTTATACTTGAAAAAGTGCCTTCACTTGCAAAGTATTGGGAACTGGAAAAAGACAACTGATGACCAAACTTTTCTTACCTAGCTCTTCCTAAAATGAGATGGGCTGGCAGCAGAGCTAGAAAGGGTTCTTTCAATTCACAAAGCCTCTGTGTGTGTTAAGTGCACCGCAGATTTAAGAACTTAAGCCACAGCATGTCATTGGATGTGAGAAGACACAAATAGCAGGAAGCTTGTCTCAGATTAATTTGCAATGGATCTGGCAAAATGAAAAGTCCATAGAATATAAGTCAGTTTATTTTTGGCACATGAAAAGGTCACCACTCATTGTGATAAGCTGTAGTGGATGGTGAGCATCAGTTTCCCAGGGTTGGGAGTTTAAGTTCTTCACTTGCACCTGAGTAGATTGTCTCCTTTTTACCAGGTAATTCTGCAGAGAGCTATGATCTAAATGTTTGGTTTACCCAGGAGAGATACAGACTTTTACCTTGGAAAGTGCAAAGGAAACAGGCTTTTCTCACATGGCTTTGTACCATCTTCAATATCAAGAAGTGGCTGGTCCCAAAACTCAAGTGCCACAGCACAACAGGGAATGAACTTTACTCTGGGATTTTATTTTATTTTATTTTATTTTTTAATTAGTTCCTTATGCTTCCTAAGCACTTTCTACAGGGAAAATATTTCCCATTGAGGAAATTTATTTTTAAAACTACCTAATGACATTCCTTGTTCAGAGGAAATATTCATATGTTTGAAGTCTGGCCACTTACACTCTAAAATGAAAGCTTTATGCAATTTTTTCCTAGGGGAACAATTTACTGACATAACTAAGTGTTCAATACCTGCTGTATTGAGCTCAAAAGAACACCATATTTTTTGTTTTGTGGCCACTAGGTGTCAGAGCCCAGTGACATGGGGTTATCCCATGAGGGCCACTCAGCCCACTGCAGCAACTGAGGCTGCACCAGACTCCACAGCTCAGGACAGGGACTAGAAATACTGAGTTTCAGATGGCGCTATATGATGAATTAAAAAAAAAAAAAANTGGCAGTATAAGATTAAATAAAAAAAAAAAAAAAAAAAAAGTTGAGTTAAAAAGCAAGAAGACATCTTTTTTCCCCTGGTATCTATTGTGTGCAGTTTTGATCACACAATATAAGAAAGATATTAAGCTATTAGAGAGCATCCAAAGCAGGGCAACACATTTGGTGAAGGGCCTTGAGGAGAAGCCATATGAGGAGCAGCTGAGGTCACTTGGTCTGTTCAGCCTGGAGAAGAGGAGACTGAGAGGAGACCTCATTGCAGTTACCACTTCCTCGTGAGGGGAAGAGGTGGGGCAAGCACTGATCTCTTCTCCATGGTGACTACTGACAGGACCTGAGGGAATAGTATGAAGCTGAGTCAGGGGAGGTTTAGTTTGGATATTAGAAAAAGGTTCTCCACCCAGAAGGTGATTCAGCACTGGAACAGGCTCCCCAGAGAAGTGGTCACAGCACCAAGCCTTACAGAGTTCAAGAAGCATTTGGACAACACTCTCAGGCACATGGTGTGACTCTTGGGGTGTCCTGTGCAGGGCTAAGATTTGGACTTGATGATTCTTGTGGGTCTCTTCCAACTTGGCATGTTCTGTAATTCTGTGATCTGAAACCTATCATCTTCCTCCTCCATCCCCACATGCTGGCTGCTACCTCATGATGCTCCATGGAAAGGTGTTTGCCTGCTAGCATTTTGCAGCTTGCTGCCTTTGGTGGAAAACATACACCCCAACATGTAGTCTGATGTTAAGTCCCCATTCAGAAATGGCTATTTTTTCCTACCCAGGTGCTTACATTGGCAACCAGCAAGGCTGCTCTTAAATGGTGTTGGCTGCTTAACAATACAACTTTACCTGTGTGATCCTTGATTTGGATTAGAAACTGGCAATGTTTTCTTCAGAAAATACTCCTATCTCCACTGGGATTTTTGCTCTATTGCATTTTTATGTAAACTGCACTTATACTTGGAGCTGATTATGGGAAGTGAACAGGATTCTTCTCTTTTTAAAACAAGATTAATTTAAGTCCAGCAGGAAGAGCTTAACTATGGAAGAGTCTATATTTAGATCATTTTCCTTTTGTGTACAGCTGAGTGTATTTCCAGATCCCTTGAGCATCCATCAAGCTGCAGACTACAAAATATATCTCACCTTGAAAGTCATTCCAAAGACAGAAGGAAGAGAAGAAAAGAATTTTTAGCTCAAATGATCACAAAACTTAGGAAGAAGTCCCTTTTGTCCTCTGAACACAAACATACCTTGTTTGACAGCACAGTTGTTGAACTACTTTCAATATTTTGTCGTGTTAAAACTTGCCCATAGAAGCACAAACCCACTGAATAATTTAAGATAGAAGGGATCTCTGGAAATCATCACGTCCCCCTCCAAAGCAGGGTCAGGCCCTAACATAAAAATTAGATCAGGTTGTTCACGGCCTTGTCTAGTCCAGTTTTTAATATCTTTGAGAACAGAAATTACATGGCCTTCCTGGCAAACTTATTAAAGTGCCTGGTTAGCCACATAGTGAAACACTGAAAAACTGCTTGAACTAAGTACAGTAAAGAAGGACAGATTTAAATAAAAATAAACCATTTGATGCTGTGTGAAAACTAAGAGGCTTTTACCTCCTCAAGAATGTATCAATTCCAAAGGCTTCAAATGGGAAATTTAGCATTGTCAGCACCAAAGAGCCATAACTTTCATAATTTAAAAAGAAGTTAATTCAGCACATACTCATGTTTCTGTTCTTATTTACTGCTCTTTCTTTTGACCCAGTCAAATACTTCTACAGAATGAAATTTACAGTTTCCAGTAGCAATATTTTAATAACTGTAGTAGTATTTTAGTAGTAATGTTTTAATGGACAAAAGAAGACTAACTTCCATAATATCTTCATTTCCTCTGTAACAGAAAAGGGTTTTAGGATTTGATATTCCAGAGGGGAAAAAAAAATTAAATTTTTGCTAAAATGAAATGAGTTTGGTTTTAACTTCTGGTTTTTATTCTAGTCTTTAAAGTTTTTCAAATGGATTTTCTTTGCATTTGTTATTTCCCAGTGTTGTGTTGAATAATGAAAACTGTCTTTGCTTGTGCAAGAAACAATATGACACAGCATAATAAATGTAATATTTAGATACACTTATTTTAGACTTCCAGTACTCTTCAAAATCAAATATGGAGTAAGATCAAAACAGCATCAAAGGTATGAAGATGTGAATTTGGAGGTAAAAATGTAAACACACACCAGTATTTAGAGGTGTCATAAGACCCATTTAGAAACTCAATCAATCTCATAGTGGATATGGTGTAAAAGATGAGGTCACATCCGCTTCCAAGTGACCTCACTTAGAGGATAAATATCATCTTTCACACAGTCTTATCATTTAACCAGTGCTCTACCACCATTTTGGAGTTATTTACTTGCATGAGCCTAGCGCTCTGCTTTTCATATACCACAACACAAGTTTGACCTCCAAGCTGCTTACAATTTTTTGAGCTTTCCAGAAAAGAATTAGATCTTTCCAAGATGTGGTGCATGATACAGCTGAACAGGATCAGAGAATCTTATCTCCATTGTTATGACAAAATAAACAGTCATTACTAGCTGCAAAGAAAATAAGCTCTTCAGTAAGCAGAGTAGATCCTTAGTCTACCAATTCACAAATATAAAAATTATGCTTTAGCAAGGAGAAGTATCATGAAAACCAATTGATTATTAATTATTAATTGCTGAGGAAAGAAAAATCCTTACGTAGCAGAGACAGGCTGAAAACTGCTGATGGACCAGTAGCACTGTTCACACAAGATCAGTTTTAATTTGTTTCTAAAGCTCAAGATTTCAGAAGAAGAACCTGACTGGCACACAGATGTACATGGTGCAGGGGGACACCGGCAACCACAGGCCCTATTGCACATTGCTTCCAGCTGTCAGCAGTGAACACTCAGCTCCATTCTTTGTGCTCAGCACTGCTGGATGGAGTAGTTGTTGACCCTGGCATTGCTGCAATTATGTCAGAAAGTACACATGCTAATTAAATACAGACTTAATAGGTATAGTTAATAACACTGAACAATGTCTGACAATTTGCACAGATAAGAACAAGTTCAGGCTGAGTAAGCAATTGAACTACTGATTCTAATGTGATAGTGCATAAAGTGTCCAGGCAGGGATTAAATCCTCCTTCAGCAAGGTACTGTACAAACAAATAGCAGAAAGAGAATCCCTCTGCTGAGTTCACCACCTTGAGTAGTGTATTGCCAATAGCACTATCATTTACAACTGAGACTTGGCCACGTTTTCTGGGCTAATAAGCAGGGAAGCAGTATTTGGTATTAGACTAATTCAGCGAGAAATCTGGAAGCTGGGACTTAAGGCAGAAATACTGTAAAGCAGAATGTAAAGGAACACCTTATCATTTAGAATCCAGCCATCTCTTATGGGCAACCAAAAAATCGTATTAGGTTATGGTATAACCAACTGATAGCCCAGGGAGAACAAATACTATGAAAAAGCCAATCGTGGCACACAGTGCAACTTTAAAGTAATCTGAAAAAAGACAAGGGGTTTGTTTCCAAACAGAGATAATACAAGTAGTATTTCTGCCATTAAACACTTAGATACTACTGCAGAAGGGTGTGAAAAGAGAAGGAAAAAACAAGAGTCTTTTTCAAGAGACATCTGCCTGCAGAGAGAGAGGAAGGAGGGAGCCCAGTAACACCCAGCCCTCACAGCATGGCAGGAGGCTTGCTCCTTGCTCACTCCTTGCTCATCCCTACTCACTCTACCCCACTGACTCCCCAGGCACTTCAGGCCTCCCTCTTCTCCTCAAGACATGTCCCCATGCTGGCATGTCCCTTTGCCTGAAGGAAGAGCTGCTGTGGCCTCTCCCAGAGAAAAGTCACTGCTACTATGACCAGTACTACTCCAGCTGTGTTGTAAGTCATGTCATGTCTTGAATGAAAAGGTGCAGTGGGGCTAGAATAAAACTAGATGATTAAGTAAATGGCAATAGATTTGATTTGTTTTTCTGTCATCCTGTTATCTCTGTCCAGCTCTTGTGCTCCATCTACTTTGCTCTTTGCCATTTTAAAGAGGCAACTGGACAGATCCCAAATTCAATATTGCTGACCCATAAAGTAGCTTTTCCTTTGGACCCATGTAACTTGTGTTGCCTGGATCCTCAGCACTCTCTCCACAGAGGACTGTCCTAGCCATTGAACACTCAGCTCCATGATCCATATTCAGCATGGTATTCATTGCCAGATGGAGACAGAGATAATTTGTCTTAGTATTACTTCTCTCAAGTCATGAAGCAGATTCCAGTAAAGATGGGCTTGGGTACTGGCATTTAAGTTCAATCAGAAAAAGGACATGAGGGATCTTACTCTTAATCCTAGTAAAGGATATAAGTAAAGCCCCACAAAATCAAGACATTTGAAATGCATCTTCATCCTAAAGAGCAGATTTGCTCATTCCTGTAGTCCTCCATCACATTAATTGTTCTAGCTCTCATAATTTAATATTTTTAGAAATTTTCTCAAATGCAAGCACACAAATACAGTCAGACAAAGCATTACCCTCCAGCACCACAACCCCCTTCAGCTAACAGAGCCATACAAGCCCATCAAGCAGAGACTGCCTTGTAGCCCAGACACACAAGTCGTGCCTGCAGGGAGGTGATGTGGGGATGATTCTGTTACAAAAGTACCGTGTGAAAACTGTAAAATGCCACAAGTTGTTTGGAGAGTGATTTTTACACTTATCATCTTAAAAGCTAGCCAAGGCCATTAAATGCGCTCTAAAAATTCCTCCCTGCTATTTGTGGGTCCCCACAGCGTGCCATAGACACGCGCCGAAGACTCGCCACGTCGTGAAGTCCCGCCATTCTCAGAAGGTGGAATCAATTAGCATGTAAGATGTGTGCTTAGGAAGAATAAGTCTTGTTGCAAACACTGGCAAGAGGTATCAGCTGAGCTGTTTGCTCACATGGAGCCTATTAGTTACACAAACACAAGGAAAGAAGATAGTATTACAGGTGAAATCCTGCAGTTCTCTTAACGAAAGTGAATTTGTTTCTCTTCCTGTTTTTCCTACTTACCCCCACTATTTAACCATTGTTAGACTGTGGCTTGTATGATGGTTGAATGTCAGTTTTCTCCCTTCCATTTAGCATTTTCTATCTATCTCACTGATTTTAACTCAAAGAAATCGCCAAAGAAATCCTTTGACGTTTCTTGGGAACAACACTAAGGAAGGCATCTCTGATCCAGAAGAAGACTTGTTTCAAAATAAAGCTGTGAAACAGGAACTGTGAGAAATAGATCAAAAGTGGAAATTTCAGAAAGAAAAGCACACTTTTTCAATTTTTATGTTCCAAGTATCTTTGACCTTCTATTTTACATTTTTCTTCTTGAGTTTAATAAGGAAGCAGTAACCAATATAAAAAAATAAAGCTCCAGGAACAGTAACCTCTGGGGAGGAAAGACTTACTTTATCGGAAATAGCACAGCCTGTACAATGAACACTCATCTTATGCAAAGCTGAGGAATGAAATTCTCTTTTCTGTCAGAGGATATTAGGATGAACAAATGTTAATTTCTACTCTCTGATCTGGTGACATACCTACACATTACTCAATCCATGTGAATAGTGAGACATCAAGTCAGTGTTAAATTCCTTTTCTTATTCTGAAAGATAGAGTCCATAGGGTAAGGAGAGATAATCTTGGTCTTAATGGGGCTGGTGTTGGTTTTTTTCCCCTAAAACTTGGGGACAACAGTCAATATACAGGGTGCAATCTGCCCTGGCTTGCTGCTGTGTGTCAAGTGACACGGGTGCTTCATGGTGGTGGATGTATGGCAAGAGCTGAGGGAGTTCAGCGAGCAAAGACTCTTCTAAGATCTTGGCAATAAATCCGAGATCAAATTTCAGATTGTAGCTACTTTTCAAACGTTTTATAATTTGGAAAAAGAAAAAAAATTTTTTTTTTCAGGACCAATGTACATCCTAAATTTAATTCTTTAAATTACAAGTGATAGTTTTCCAAACAAATCCCACTGTTTTAGGATTAAAAAGCAGATTATGATGATGATGCTTGTTGTTGTTATTAAAAACAGCTAAGCTGTTTATAGCCAGACCATTTTTTTAAAGCAGACCACCAGCATGAGCAATATCAATTCAAAGGACTGGTATCAGCAACAAGTAATAACATAAAACTTGGATAATAGCTAGTACTACCATGCAAATATAACTGCATTGCTCTAACTTGTGAAAGTCTGAGAGCTAGTATAGTGGAAAACCCTGAAATGCTTCTCTAACCACAGAAATACAAAAACTAGTATTTTTCTTGCTATTTTTTTCTGCAAAACTATGCAAAGCCTGTCATAATTTGAAAAATCCACAGGACTTTTTTCTCTGAGTTATCAGCATAAGTGACATTGACCTTAATATGACTGCATCTAAGCTTCAGTCTTTCAGGCAGGAAGAGGAAAGAGTGGAGTCTCTTGAACAGAAAGCAAGAATTGAAAATGTCAATGCAAAATATGAATCCATTAAAAAATACATTAAACTGGGAATTTATAAAACAAGCTCTTTTTATCCCTTTAGCTCTGTAACACACAGATATGCTGAGACTTGAATGAAACAAACTGAAGATGGGGGGCATAAGATCCACTCTCCTTTATGTAAGGTAATGCATAAAATATTGAAGAAATAGGATGGGTTAAAATTAGAAATCTGGTCTTTAAATATGAGATACCTGTAAGGACTGGGCTTGAGCTCGATGGTTACAGGGTCGGCATGAGAGCTGGAAATGAAGTGGTAAATGCTGAGATTTTTTTTTGTTCTGTTTCGTTTGGGACAGTGGGAATAAGCTGCTTACGTTTAAATGGTCATCTCCAAAAAAAAAAAAAACTGATAGAAAGGAGGGACTGGCCAGAATCACAACACAGACCAACAGCTGAGTCAGAAGAGGTCAGAGTTATTTCTATATGCTAGTTTTCCGTGTAATGAGGAACATTCTCTGCCAGTCTGAAAACTCTTATTGCCCTGCAGGAATTACAAGCAAGCAACCAAAGTGCCTGTCTCTGCAGTAAATAAAATTTAAATTATTTTACTGTAAACATATTTGCTTTCACTGATAGATCACAGGCTTTTAAGAGTTTGGAAGAAAGTCTTCCCCTTCCTCCCAGAGCTTTGAATTTGTACTGCCCATTTTAGGAAAATATGAAATCATGTTCTTCATATGACAATGCAGGAGGGGAAAAAAAAGGGAAATGAAAAAAAATAATATTAACTCAGCACCATCATTTCAGAATATTTTGGCATATTTTATTGTTTCCTCTTAACCTCACTCTCCTTCTTATCTCATGTATGGGCCCATCTACAGTAATGTTTTAAATGAAAAGCTTTTTAGTGAGCCAACTGCACCTTTCTCTAGGGAGTTCCCATTGAAATTCCTGATAACACCAAACAATGGAACTTTTTTCAGAGTTACAAGGAGTAATGAAAATGACATAAATTATAATTCAGAAATTTCATCCCTTTGAATACATTTTTCTGTCATTATTCAAAGCATTTTTTCTAGAAAAACAAGCCATGATAGACCTTTCCACAGAGTAACATAATTAAGCCAAAATGCTAGCAGTAGAAGTATGCTCCCTCAATTAGTACCAGTCTGTATTTCTATTTTAAATCACTTTTTATAAAACAAGAAGTTAGAGAGGCGGAGGACTCAGGAGCTGAAGCTTTCCCAGAATTTACAGCAACCAATTAAAACTGTAGCAGTGAGGACACAGATTGATATTGTGCAGGCTTGACTCAGTTGGTCATATATATTGCATTGAGCACCTTTGGAGATGCCCTAGGTCTGTATTCCACAAGTTTCCTCTAGGAAGGGCTAAGTCTCTTGAAGACTATCTCTCATAGATGTGCACCTGTGGAGATGACCTGCGTACACCAGGGCATTTCAAATGGTACCTTATACCTGAGCATTCCAGATACATATTCCTTATGTATGGGAAACCCAGTTAAGCCCTTAGTGTCCACTTTAAGAGCATTATATTATGCAGACAAAGCCAACGAGAAGGAATATGTTTTAATGTGGAGCCTAATTTTTAAGACCTGAAAAATGCTAGATTAAACCAACATGGAAACTGGTGCTGAAGAACAATAGAAATACTCCTCCACTATGCAATTGTTGATTTATGGATAGGTGGAAATGTATGTCAACAACAAATTGACCTCCAAAAAATCAATCCTGAGCCCCATGCATGCAAGTTAATCAATGTGTTGAACAAACTCATGCTACCTATCTTCATACAGGTATATAGCAGATGGAGGGCTGTAGTTGCTCTAGCCTGTTCCTAACCTTCCCTCAAAGCCATTTAGAGGGTCTCCTTCAGACTGGGGCAGACACAGACTCCATTTTTGCGGGGAGTTCTCTTGCAATTTGATTATTGCCTATAAGTGTGGGTAGCTAGCACTATGCTTATAATTTCTGGCTTCAGTAGACCGATTAGCCAGTCCAAGAAAGAAGGATCAGTGTGAGGATTAGGCAGACCAAATCCTATCCCATATTTTACAGTATTTTGATTTCTTTAGTCTCCTGCCAGACCAATACACAGATTTGCAGGAATCCCTCTTCTTCCAGTTTCACCCAGGCTTACCAATGCCAAAATTAACAAATCAAGATTGCACTTAATTCCAGATGAGCACATATGAATTTCTCCATCTTATGATAATATTTTGCATCTTACTCAGAAGAAATGCTTGCATACTTAAACGACTAAGCAAAACATTTCCAAATCAGCTTCTAGCTCACATCTCTGTTCCTGAATCCCGAACAGTGTATGAGTCCTCCCACTCTCAGTTAGTGTTGTCAGGTGCCAGGGGAAATTAAGGAAATGGGCTCCAGCAGTGTCAGGCAACGGAAGAAAGTGATCGCAGGCCACTCATGGGTGAGACGCAGGCATCATGGTGCTGCCAGGACTGGGACCCTTCCAAACTCTTCCAGCTGTAGGACCCAGTTTCCGGCTGTGAGAACTGGTGGAAGTGCAGTAGGGAAAGTTGGGATGCTAGGGGATGCTCAGCACCTCACTCCTGAGCACTGGGGATGGCGATCCCATTAAGTCATCCGGTCTCCTGTCATTTATGGACTGCAGTCCTGAGGGCTTGGCCACAGCTGCACAGGAAGGTTGCAGCAGAGAAGGTTATTGCACACTCAGAGCCTGAGCTCAAGGATAATTTCCTAGCCATTGTAGCCTCTTCTATTGTTTTCAGTGCTTCTTCACCATGCAGATCTTCCATTTGCAAAGGCAGGTGCAGAATGGCAGGGTCTCCCAGTGGGTAACACAGGACAGCTCTTGTGGAAGCTCAGACCTGACCCACACCAGCTCTAAACCATTTCAGATGGATCTGAAAGAAGAATTGGCAGTAACTCAAGAGGTTTGAGTTCTGGGTTGTGGAATCCACTAAGTTTGTAAAACCAACCCTGAACATTTTTTTTAAATGCCCATCATCCACTCCAGCCTTCTATCTTCAGGCATTATAAAGGAATAGTAAAGCCAAAACTGCTGAGTTTCTTAAAAATAGTTCCTTTGTATACGAGACTATGGGAAATAGTAGGCGAATCACCAAGTGATGAAGACCTAAATCCCTAAGAGCTTATACATATGCATTAAAAAGAGTGGTTTGAATGTCAAAATAAATAAATATAAAGCTGATTTTACACTACAGGATTATGCTTGGGAGGAAAGGGTTTTCTCCTGTCTTACACAACCAAACTTCAAAAGAAAACTCCCCATGAAACACTACTGTGTTTCTGCAGTCCTGTGGATGACTTCGTTGGTCAGGACAAAGCTTTTTTCTGTTTGAGGGAAAAGCTCCATTTGGAAGGTTTGGAAGCAATTTCTGCTCTCAGTTTGCAAAGTGCAAATCAGGACAGTTTGTAACAACACAGAGCTATTGAGATGCAGGGAACTATTTACATAAGTAAGGTAAGCAGGATTTGACCCAGCTTCGTGAGCCCTGCAGATAGCATTGTCCTGTCAATTTTCACTCCCTACAGCAATGAAGCCAGATAAATGGCTTCCTGCCATATGGCATCACCTTTTTACAAGAGATCGTGTGGACATTTCCACTAGCCTCTGGATGCTTTGGAGGGAAGATCTCATTTTGCTTCACAAAGTAAATTGCATAATATCTTCCAAATCTGCAGTGGACTATGAGTTCTCTGTTGAAATATATAAAGATGTCCCAGGCAAAGGTACCAGGAAAAATAAGACTCGTATGTGCTAGTTGTGAGGCTCAGCCTCTTCAGCCCTCACCACTTGGCAGGTCAGAGATCTGCATGTAATTTATGTGATCACTCAGGTTCACCATTGCCTCTTTTTGCTGGGCATGATTTTCTATGTTGAGCCATTTGTGATGCCTTCAGTGAGAGCAGATACCAGCCTGCGTTTTGAACAGCAGCTTTCGTCAGGATTAGACTGTCACATGAACAAAGTTTAATAGTGGAGTTTTAGCTTGTTAGTTGGAGGTCTTCCTCAATATTTCCAGGCTGTACTTTATCCTCTCATCCTCTACTGCCCATCAGCTATAGACTAGCTTGCTGTCGTGTGTTTCATGATCATGTTACATCAAAGAAAGTCAGAGAAAATAAACGATGTTATTCAAACTTGACTCCAGAAAAGAGCAAATCTCTCAGGAAAGCACTCCTCCCATTTTATTTATTATATAAAACTCTAGAGTCTCATGCTTCAGGGAGGGATTGCTTTATCCTCTCACCATGTAAAATCTACCCTGCCAAGAAGCAGATAAACCCAAATCTCTCCTCACAGTATGAGTTTCTTAATGCTTCTGCCTCATTTATTCATCAGCACTTTATGAGAAAATAAACAAAAACACTGTCTGTTTGCCCATTGTCATCAAGGGCATCTGAACACTTCCTGCTGGGAGAGGTGGTTGTATCACCCTTGGAGCAGAGACGATCGCATCTTTCTCCTGCCTCTGCATTTACAATGGCCAATCTACAAAGCTGGAATCCCAGGGAGCTTAATCAAAAGCCAGAAGACACCCCAGGGTACATGTTATTGTCTAATAAGGGTAAGTGGTGCACACTGTTAGCACCAGCATCAGGCTAGCGTCAGCATCTCTGCATACTTGGGCATCCCTTGGAGGAATCCTATAGCTCCTACAGAGCAGAAATTGTTACAGATGTAAAAAGCAGTCATACAATGATTTTTAACAAGGTAAAAAATGAAAATAAATCCTCAGTGTTCCCCTCTGGAAACAGTTTTCTCTCTCACATCAGTTTGGAAAGGACATTTATGCTTTTTTTCAGTTCAATCTATCAGCTACCACAGCAAACCAGTGCAACACTCTTCTAAAATATCCAGGACCACAGGTCCCACAAATTTCATCACAAGTCCACTAGCCAACATTATAATGTATTTTTAAAGTGCAGTTCTGTGGAGAGGCTCAATGCAGCTCCTACCATCCATCCTCAAACCAGGCAGCAGTAAATGTGCAATTTCTAAATGAGTAGTACAATAGATTTTTCTCAGAGACTTTTTTTCCCTGCTTTTATTTTTCTTTTCTGCAGTTCTGGCGGGGTTTTTTTTGCAGCCATTCCTCCTCAAATCTGTTTTGTGGGGTTTTTTTTCCCCACAGTCTGTTCTTACTGTATTTCTCTTCCTTGTTTTTAGCTTCTTAGCTAGCTAGTTGTGCATTATTTGACCCCACTGCTAAGACACTGTGCACGTGTCTGAGAAGCGAGGGGCAGCAGACGTGCAGCTGGGAGACACATCGTTTGTGTGTGCTTTGCTCATCTGGCATCTCTCTGAAGAAATGGAGAGAACTGGTTTACATGAAAGACAGCTAACAGCACTCATTTACTTTCGACCTTCATGTGAGGTGCAGCATGGAAAAGGTGCTGGGGAGGGGATTCACAGTCCACAGTGGGATCCTGTGATGAGAGATACAAAGCCTAGCCTTCTCACTGTACCCTAAAAGTGAGAGAGTATCTATGTGCTATAATCAGGAGGAATCTCTGTTAAGTTCTATCTATACCATTTTTAGGCAAAGGGAGACTTAAAGATCTTTGTGTCTTCCCTTTTCATCAATTAAGCAGTTAACAAGGGGAAGAGGGGACGAAGCAGAAGTGTCCTGCACTGACCTATAGCAACGTTGCCATTTACAACAGCAGAGTGCCGAGATGTGTGCTCAGTTAAATGTGTCGTGCCATGATGCTGACACCACATTGCTCCTTCTCCTCCATAGCCACAGAGGATTTATCTCCAGTCTATGCACTGGCCTACACCAGTGTGACAGCCCCTCAGAACTGGTGGAAAACCTGATGCTGAGAGCACACTTCGCAGAAGAAATACCTTCTGTAGATACGGTCTTTTTGCTTGAAGTCAATTGTAAATTTTTTCAAAGGTTTTGCAGTCTGCTTCAGTGGGGAACTGGGACACCTAGACAGGTTTCAAATCTTCCCCTTTTAAAGTGCTTATAATCTGGTACCAAGTGTTTTTCACATGAGATTTTTGCATTTTAGCATTAAAAATTTTCATAAATATACCCAGAGATACACATATGCAGATCTGTTAAAAAAATAAAATAGACCACTAAGAAAACTAACAATAGCTAGGAACATCTCAGCAATTCTTACTGACTTGGTTTCTTACACTTCAGAGACCATTTTAAAAGGCAAATTCTCATCAGATATTGGGGAGGGAGGGAAGGGAAGGAAATTCATGACAGATTGTGCTGTGAATTCCTAAGCCTGGAGTTTTGTTTGTGATTTATCATTGCTAAGCCTTATCAACCACTGATTGAGTCTTTCCTCTCTCAGCCCTTGAGGGTGCAGTCTCTGGTCTCCTGTGGTTCCTTCCCAGATGACCAGCTTCTCTAAATGCTAATCAGATGATACGGACTCTTCTGTGATCTTGTGAAGGGCTCTATCAGCAGTTTGGTAGAAACACCGTCATGTAAAAATGATACTCTCTTGTCATCTCTGAGAGGTGTCTGCCAGGAAGCAGGGTAGAAACACAACATCAAATGGCTTGTATATTGTCAGCTCCTACAGTCCACCCTGTGATGTGTCGTAGTGTGGACAAATACTTACCTGACATGGCTCGTTACAGAATTGGAGCTTTTGCAAAGAAAATAGATGTTTTATAACTCATTCATGTTGTTTCTTAATTTGTTAAACTGAATTAAATTCAGAAAAAACAACTATGCTGCTTCCAAATAGGATAAACTTGGGGTCAAGGTTCCTAGCAACTTTAGTGTTTTCATGGAATATGTTGTAAACATGTACAAGCAACAGGGCCAGCAATCTCCTAACACATAAGCAAGCAAGGAAACAGTCTCCCAACACATAAGCAAGAAGGAAGCTACACAGCCAAACAGCTATTCCTCAGCACAAACTGCCACGCTAAGGGCAGAGGAGAAATTTTGCTTTTCTTTTTGACGGCAAAGCTCCTTGCTATAGGGATCTAGCTTGTACAACAGATACAAATGTAAACCTTCCATCACCAGTTGCTGAGTGAGTGGTCCTTGGATCAAAGGGAGGCCAAAGGCTGCCTCAAGAACTCTGTGTCTCTCCAGCACTTCGAATACATCGTATCCACCAAGGATGTGGTATGTCATGGGTACTTTTCCAGGTATTTCCTGGGATGCAGGTCCTCTGAGGACTTCTTGGCACAGAGCTTGTGGGGCACTTATCAGGTGATCAGAGGGTTGCAGCTCCCAGTCATGGGCAAATGCTCTGACCATATCAATGTAACCCCCATTTACCAGTAACCAAAATGTAATATAATACAGTATATAATACAAATGCTGGGCAGTGCCTGCCTTTCCCTTTCAGATGCCCTTCCCTAGGTGCCCAGCCTCAGCAGAGGGGTCCGTGGTCTAATCCTCTCTAACCTCAGAGGAGAGTCTGCATTGCCCTCTCTGGGCAATTGGGTTCCTGAGAGAGTCCAGGGAAAGAGGAAGATTCTTTTTTAGGACTGCATCTCCCTCCAGAAACATGCAGAGGCACACACATACAATTTCCCTAGAGGGCTGCAAAAGGATACATCTCCAGCCGTGCAACATTATTCTATTATCCAAATACAAAACCCACACAAGATTTAATTATTTTTTCTCCCTTTTGCTACTACCATTCAGGTTAACGCTAACCCAGCTTATGTCATAATATGCCAAAAAGTTTAAATCTGGTATCAGCTGAAAAATCATTTACTGATTTCGGTTTGCTCAGTTAGCAAACAGAAGCTATTCCATCCTATATTTGAAAGCACTGCGAGGATGTTTCAGTAAAAATCCAACCACTTGTGTGCCATCAACCAAGTCTACTGAATTTAAGCAACCCAAAGAGGTACTGTCTTCTGGCTAATAAAATGTGTCTGAGGAATATGGAGGCAGCCCCTAACCCCAGGCCATGACGAACCCATTACACAGCCCGAGAATTGCTCATGTGACAATTTTCACAGCAGATCTGCTACCTGGCTCTCAGCACATACAGCCCACCCACAGACCTCATGCAGATCCACAGTTCATTTCTTCTGCTTCCGCTGCCTGCTGAAGCATCTCACCAGCAGACTGAAGGTAGCTACAGTCTCCAGGTGAGAACCACCAGGGACGCAGGGGCAGTGTAGTGGCCTCAAGCCATGGTCACCAACATTATTTGAGCGGAGGGTTAAATTCACTGGAGGGCCGTTTTGCCTCCTTAGCAGCAAAGCATTTTCAGATATTAATTACCACTGGCACTGCAGGGCCAAGTTCAGTTCCCCAGGCTTTATCCAGAAGTGTAGGAGACTATGGAGATACAACCTGATATGTTTATCTTTGTGAAGCACGCTCTCTGCCTCAGTCGTGTGCCAGATGTAGCCACAGCTGCAGGAAGTTGTTTATCTGCCCTTGTGACCTTGCAGAAGTGTTGGGTGATGGTAAAATCATGTTGTTATTGAGCATCTCTTTTCTAAAACTGAAAATGCTTCACCATCAGTTAAAACGTATTTTAAATTCTATAAGGAAGCCAAGCACTGATCGTGCAAGGCTCTGTAATCCAAATATATACTTTACTGTGTGCTTGCTGAAAGAATTTATTCTGGTGAGCTAGCTTGAAAATGTTCACCTTATTGAACAAAAAACTGACTGTTTGAACACCTGTGGTAGCTACTATTACTAATACACTTTCTAAATCTGGTAAGTCTTTTTATTTATTGTTTTTTACATCTCCATAGTTTATAGAAACTTAATCTACCATGTTAACTGTACTGTGACATTATTTTGGAGCATAAGGAAGATACTACAAGCCTTTGGCTGTTGTTGACCAGAACTACTGGGGCACACAGTAACTTGGTGCCCCTAGGATTTCACTAAGGGGTGGACACCAAATTCTACTAGGTTCCTCTAAGAATTTTAGTCTCTACAGTTCTCCAAATAAAAAAAAAGGACACTGAGTGTCAGATAATTCTGTCAAAATAAACTTACAGCTGCAAATGACAGAGCAAGAACATTTGTCAACAGAGCTAGGTACTAATATACATTGATTGATCAACACCATGGTGTAAGTGATAGTCCTGAGCATGGAAGAAAAAGGATTAAGCAAAATACAAATGGTATGTATCCATCAACCTTATCACTCAGGAGAAAAAATAACAGTGTCATTAGCTAAGTTTCCAAAATAGCCCAGTTTCCTGCTTGAAAGTCAATCCTTCAGAAACAGGTTAAGCCTTCATTTTGTTATGACATGCTGGTAAAGTCACAAGGGTGCCTTTGGTCTTTTTCTGTCAACATTAGCGTGCTAAGTGAAAATAATTGTTGCAATGGAAAATATTCACTTGGCTCATAAGACATTATAATTATCAATGTTTTTTTTCAGTTTAACAGAAAGATCTTGTTTACCAAAAAAAGCGAGTAAAAGGATTTGGTAATGTTTTGTTTTCATTTTTCACTCTACTTTTAATCACTTCATTTGAGTTGAATTAACATACAAATTTCAGTAATTGTTTATCTTTTGCATTTTTTAAATAAGCAATGCAATTAATAGTAATGTAGTCACTTGAATATTAAATCTTCCACATAACATTAAAATCAAAGCACATTTATTATGCCTGTTAGTACTGTATTCAATTAGCTGCTTCTACCTTAGCTGGTAACTTCCAGACATTCACAGTAGCTATGTTTAGACACATTTACTACGTGCTCATGACAAAACCATAGAGCCATAGATGCTTTAAAGCTTGGAGTAGATCCCCATAAAGATGAGGCTGCTCTTGAAGGTTTGCATTGACTGGAGGTCAAACTTGAGAATTACATAACTCTTCACTGCAATCTCATTTGTTAGGGCCCAGAGATAATCTGTTTACATTTGGGTACAGACTTGATTTTTTTGAGTTAATTTAGTGTTCTCAAAAGAGCTGGGAGCAAATATCTTATTTAGCTATAGAGAAATGACAGCTGGGGCAGGAGCAGCATAAATTCCCAACCTCTTCCTATTGAGGTGCCTCATTTCTTTTTCTGAGGGCATCCTGATGGGGCTGAATGGGTAGGTCGGTCTCTACAGTCGTTTTGGCCTTGGAACACTGATCTAGTCTTTGGAAAAGGTGCCTGCTAAAAATATCCATGGTGACATTATCATATGGTTATAAGACCCAATAATTCCTTTCACATGGGACACCCAGTAACCGTTAAAGACCAGTAACTCTCACGTACCAGTGATACGAGGATTGACTAAATCTACAGTTAAGTTCCTCAACCAAGATCTTCTAGTTTCCTAGCAGAAAGTAAATCTTTATTTGTTTATCTGGGCAATTAGATGACTGAAATATATTGACTTAGAGTACACATTTTTTCAAAAACATTAGCTTGAGTCTAGGCCTTATATGAATCTCTACTTCCTAAAATTCCCTTTTCCAAAGGAAAAGGTCTCCACTCTAAATCACCCTCAATAAAACCCTAAAATGTACCTAAGAGATAATACAGTTATTTGTAAACACAGTAGGAAACTACTGACTTCACAAAATTATCCTCATATGGCATTTTCAGTGCCATATGATGTTGACATGCAAAATCTTTGAGGTTTCATAGCAGACAATTGAACGGTCTTATTCAAACTAAACTGTATTCAGGTATTAATGAGGTACCGGTTGATAATCATTTAAACATGAACTCCTATTACCATAGGACAGCTTGTGCAGTTCTTGGTCATATAAACTGAGTAGGAAGGTTAGATTTCTTCTTTATGTGGATGAAATTGCTGCCAGAACAGCGAGATTCATTCTGGCTCTGCTCGACTAAAATATGTTCAAAGAAAAACCATAAAGGATGTATATTTTTCATGGACAGATACCACTGGTGGTTCCCATCTAAACTAACAAATCAGAACACAGATGATTTGATCATAGGTGCATGCACTTGTGTTCAGTCTCAATGCTGGATATTTTAATCTATAGGAGACCAAAGTATGATAAGTCCACAGAGTGAGAAGTTTAAGCCATACAAATTCAGATTAGAAATAAAGTGCAAGTTCTTTGGCTGTGAGGATAACTAATCACTGGAACAACTTACCAAAGGTTGTGGGAAATCTCCACCACTGAAAATTGTTAAGTCCATAGTAAATGTCCTTTTTTTTTTTTTTCTAAAATATGTTCTAGGTCAAACTTTCACGGGAGTCTCACATCTTTGCTAGAAAGAAAGGGGGACTTAACACAGAGAGTCTTTGGAGTTTATAGTACTCTCAAAACTGAAGTCACAAAGACTCATTTTTCTTAGAATTATTTACAATACCATATAAGGAAAAAGAGAAATGGAAATTATCTATTTGTTCTTTTCTCAACTAAATATCATGGTAATATACACATTTTCACAAAACATTCCATCTGAAAAGAATTAAAAAAAGTGCTCCTAAATATATCACTGGGAAATTTTGGCCATCCCTGGTTTCAAAATACAGCATGAGCTCTCTGTGTTTGTTGGTCCTTTTTCTTTACAAACCTCCATTTGAGAGCAATGCAAACTATGATGCTCAGGGCGGGACTCTATAGGCAATTTCAACTCAGGCATAAAACAATAGGGGTGATATTTTACATGTGGCATCACTAATGTTGAACAGCTTCTTTAAACATTAACATTTTAAAAAATGAGTGTTCTAATCTTTTTTGTTTTTCTGTTTCATTAAGAAACAGTTTAAAAGTTGAACAAACCCTCTTGTATCTCCTCCTGAGATTTATCGTTTCATGCCTCTATGGTCGATATTTCTTTTGTTCACACCATAAATCTAGGTTCCAAGCCAGATATTTGTAATAAGTCTATAAAGAAAACAGAAAGAGGTGTGGTAAGTTTATCAGCTTGAACCACACATTTAAGTTTCTGGTGTACATAAAAATTCCAGACTTAAGTCTCTTGACTCTCCCTTCCAAAACATTTCCTGCATGGTTTGAAAAAAAAAAGAAAAAAAAGAGGCAGGGAGAAAAGAGGAGAAAGAGAGAGGGAGATTTTTGCACAGGAAGGACACAAACTACAGTTCAATTTTTTTAAAAAAAGCTATAGCAGCAGAATTATTGCATCCTCTGCAGTGGAATGTTCAGAGTAGCCTCACTGTCCTTCAGTGCAAGCCAAACTGGTTCAGGACCCACCAACCACATTTGATTTCCAAAGCAGAGAAGAGAGGTAAGAAGCAGTGGTATTTCTTCCTGAGATTTATGCCTGTTCTTTATTTCCAACAAGGAAAGAAGAAAGAATCCTCCTGTGTTTTTCTGGGAGCATTCAGGAGCGAGTTTTGGTACAAAAAAGACTGAAGCTCCTGCAAGGTGAGAGCCAGCCTCCTCTGCGTGCAAGGGCTCCGGGCTGCTGGTGGGCAGCAGTGGGATAGCTCCGCGTCAGCCACACAAACAGGAATCCAAAACCCCAGAGTGGAAAACTTTGCACTACACAGAAACTCCTTTGTTTTTCCTTCTCTGGCATCTCAAAAATCCTGTATCATAACAGCTTAGTTCTAGTCACAGAAAGACTTGAGGAAGCAACAGAGAGCTGCATAGAGTTATTTTCATTTTCTCCTAAATAGCGTCTTCTAATCATCAGATCAATTTCCATGTCTTTTTAGACACTTAGTAAGTGAAAACAAATGCTGCAGGCAGATGAAAGGAAGAACTGACCAGACAAAAACATCCACTGTCAATGCATTTTTAGGTGTGATGAACACTGGAACTGCCTCCCCAGCACATCATTCCAGTATGAGTCACTGGGAATTAATCTATGCTTTTCCTGAAGTCCTCAAATAAGATGGAAACTGTTGATTCCATTGGGAGGTGAACTAGGCAATTCAACAGGCTAAAACTGTCTAAATTGGGGTGAAATGAGAAACTAGATGTTAGACGCATGTTTCCTCAGCCAGAATTAATTTTCAGCAGAGCTCATGAGCAGGTCAGGAGTTGAATTTAACCAAAGGGTTTTACCTTGGTAGTAAATGCTGAATCAAAAAGTTTACAACAGACCCTCTGCTCACTAATAACTGGGAGGTAGATAAGATACTGCTACAATTGATTTTTGCAGAGGCGAGGAGGAAGCAAATGCTGTTGTCTCTTGGGCACCAGGTCAAGCAGAGGCAAGCAGAGGGACTCTGTATGACTGTTGCACTGATGGTCCTGACAAAATGCAGGAGCGATGGGCAGCAGGCTGGCCATTCTGTGAGTGCTCACAGTTCTTACCTAGGCTGCTCATGACAGTTGGACCTCTGACTATCACGCTAATAAATACAAGGAAGGTCCTGAGCTTAACTCTATCCCTCATCAAAACCACTGAAGCTTGGGTTTAATCCCTTGCTGAATAGGGAGGGACTCCTAAAATAAGACATAAGTCAGCTGCAAGATAACTGAATTTAAAAGGCCAAGGAGAGCCCCTCTTACACAGTCAGAGCTGTGATGTGCCAGGGTCTGTCTTCTTGGCCAGCAACATGTGTGCACCTTGCCAGGCCAGCCCACTGAGCCCATTTTCCATCATGCAGGACACACAGTGCTCCTATCCCTATGTCCCTGTCAATGACAGCAGGAGACAGGGCCACTTACACCCCTCTGACATGGTGTAAATGACTCACGGTGCAGGACAGGTCACTGTCTATGCTGAGCATTGGCTGAGACAAGCCAGCCTGGAAGGTTTAGTGGTCCTACCTTGGCTGTATTTCTCCTTGCATCGATGGGCTACATGGCTGAAAAAAAAACATAAATTATTTACACACTGGTCCAAATTGCTGTGGTTTTCACCTCCTTCTCTATTCTTCCTTGAGCTGTTTCTAGGACTAGGAGTGGTTTCAGTAGGAATACTATTCTGCAGGTAAAGCACAGCAGAGCAATGAGTGTAGCAGAGCCAGTGCATTGCTCTCTATGTTCCTGGCACAAAGAATGGGGGCACATGCAAGTAATACATCCCTATTGTTCTGACAGTCATCTCGTTGCTCTCATTCCAAGGGTTTTGAAGCCTGTCAGGGTAAGATTTCATAAAACAGCCAAGAAAACAGCAGTTTGGAGAGCACAATGCCAGCCCCATGTGACCTTAGCTTTATTTTGAGTCCAGACACTAAGAATGTTTATTAACTGCTGCCTCGATTGCTGAATGGCACACAATGAACCTGGCAAGTAAGTCGTGACATTAGCCAAAGCTGCTTGCAGTGTCTGAACACAAGGGCTGAGATTATTTATCACCATAGACCCCACACGCCTCAATCATATCTATCTGCTCATAACCTTTTATTTTCCTATCCCTTAGTTCAGAGAGCAACAGAGCAGCATATGTCAGTGTAAATCTGTAGGTAAGGCACTACAAATAATTAACTTGGGATGACCTTCTATTTGCTTTTATCACTTCCATGCTTCTTCTTTTAATTATTTTGCCCAGCCATACACACAGCTGCAAATAAAGCAGACATCAGCATGCTCCTCTATCACTGGTTTCTCACATGTCTATCAAACCCAGAAGACTATTTCCACTGGGAGAAGATGCGGTGTATTTTCAGAAGTGCCTTAAAACCAGTGTCAGCCCCTAGCTCCCCTGTTTTGGCTGCTGACATTTTAAAAGATTTACCTCTTAATTCTGTGCCCCCAGCTCAGGAGCTAATCCTGTAGCATCACGTGTCTGACAGACCTGGTAGGTCAGGAAAGCTCAGCTCTCCTACCTAAAAATCAGCAGGTATTTATCACTGATTAGCTCTATCTGAACATGCTTGCAGCATGCAGTGCTCTTCAGGCACTGTTTCTCCTCTCAGTTGGAACCAATATTGGTAGAATTGTGAAAAATATTTGTAATGTTGAGCCTCTAATAAATATTTAGTGAGAAAATTACTAATATAACACTTTCTTGATGAATATTTACTAGAGATTTTCCATCAGGAAGCACATGGGGGAAAAATTTCTTTCAAAAGTCTGTTACTACAAAAAAATTAATTAGAAAAGCAAGACAACATAAAAGTTAATCAAAGCTGACAAAAAGGAGTACAAAATATTAAGTGTATGTCAGCAAGGGAAGAAGTACACAGCTAAGTGTTTGACAGAATAAAGGAAGATGTGTGAGCTAAAGTGGAGCTGATTCCCTTTCCATTCCAAGTTTCATCCAGAGCTAGACTGGGATTTGTAACCAAATGCTACAGATAAAATTAATTTCATTTTACATTACATTACATTATCTTGCACCTTCACTTCCATTTCCATGGAGTGTATAAAGCAACATAGAAATGGTCTGTGTTTCTTTCAGGGAATTTTGACTCTTCCCAATTGTGAGCTATAAATGTTGTTACTACATTTCTCATTGCCTTGCCAAGTTTACTTAGAGTTGTTTTTCTTCAGCTGATAGCCCTGAGAAAACTAACTGACCTCTATGACTTTTATCAGCATTGGTCTTTCTTCTCTGGCTGGCAGTCAGTGCCCCTGAACTCTCAACTCTTGTATTTGAGTCTGAAAATTTCAAAAGGAATCTCATGGAGAAACCTCTACTTTTGAACCCATGCCTGAATGCAGTCTGTTTATTTCAGGAAAACGCCAATCATTTTGCAAGCAAATATATTCTGGCATATTTCTAAAATAACACAAAACAAGATACAGAAGATAGAGACAGGTATGTCCTTTGAGGATTTTCATACAGTGTCAGACTATTATTTGCTGCTCTTAAGGGCCTGAATTCTGCTCCTGCCAGTACCTGTGATTGTGGCATGGAGCAGTGCCCTTTGACAAAGAAAGTACTAATGATTCATGCCTGTGAATTTTAAGACATCTTCCCTATTCTTGCTTTAACCTTACTTATAATCTTAAGCAAAGGTGTATTTATTTTTCATTAAGCTATTCTACAAATTCTGCTATCCTGCAAAATTATTCAAGTGATAATTATGAGCTTTAAGCAGTTTCCTCCCCTACAAACTTCCTTAGATAATGATATTTTTGTAAAAATCCAAATGCTGGTTCATATAGCAAACAGCAACCAGGCCAGACTTAGCCTTCACAGCACATTACCAGCCTGAGGTCAATACCATATCATACAAGCTGAATAAAACTACTTTTATTCCCAGGGCAAAACTCCAAACTGTCTCAGATTCCAAGCTGACTATATTGGCAAGATACTGGATAGTTGTAATCAGTGAAAACTCAGCAAATAATACAGCTGAATACTGAATAAATCATATGTCTTAGTAGCATGGCTCTAAGAGATGTAGAAGTCACACCTTGAAGTCTGCAGATTCATGTGCATGAATTATGCATTATGATCTATGCAAATAAAACAGTGTTTATCCCAGGAGCACAGCACTATTCCTGCACAGGAGCTCTCGTCTTATCAGGGACTAATTCCTGCTTTCTGTCAGCTAGTGGAAACACTCACATTTTATAATTTGAAAGCCAAGGGCACTTAGAGATACTTGAATGGTGGGAAGTGCATTTCAGTGTAAGTTTCTCACATCTCTACACACTCTTTTTTTTTTGCCCTACGTTTTATGTTTTCTTGGCCCCAGTGTCTCAGTATTATCTTCCAATGATTAAAACCAGTAGAGCATAGGCTAGCATTCAGATGCAGCAATCAGATGGCTTTCTTGGTTTACTTTCCCACAAATCACAGAAATGTATGACTTTACCCCATTGTGTGGATTAGTTAAATCAAAGAATGTTTTGACAATTAAAGTTTCTAGACCCATTAGTACCAAACAACACAAAATATTACATCAAATAACCAAGTATCTAGATTTTAAAATCCTCACCCACAATCGCTTTAAGCATACTCATAAAGGTCTGAAAGACTGGGGCCTCTCTTTATAGTTTCAGGGTTGTCCTTGTGCTAAATTCACATTGAACGCTGTCTTAGAGATTACCAAGAAACCCACCTGTAGCTATTTTGCTCACAATGTTGTTGGCGTTTACGGCTGGCCTGGAGACCATGAGGATGAGGTAGATATTGACCTTGACAAGATTATTGTGTATCCTTGAAGAAAAGAAGAAAACGCTGAAGCAGAAGCCATGCAGATGATGTAACGGTCATCCAATAAAATTAATAAAAACAACTTGTTGTCTAATAGGTGTTAGACACATACGCTTAATGTTACATTTACAGATAACTGTCTTGCAGGCAGGCCATTGTGAAAAAATGGGGATTTTATCTTAGTGAAAGCCTCTTTGCGTGACACCCATCGAACCAACTCTAGATCCAAGACAGTAAATAATTTATACCCATTTTTATTCTGGAGCCTTTAAGATTCTCTCAGGTGGATCTTCATCAGGGAGGACAATTCAGTTCAACAGCTGGGACATCCATGCTAAGGAAAAAAAATTTAAAAATTAGCACTTGAGGTACCTGTGTCAATCAGTTATAACAAGAACCCATCCAAGTAGTTTCATCCAGATACCTAATTTTCAGATGGGTAAAGTTAGCTAAGTTGATCTCCACCTATCAAGATGGAGTGTCACAGAGCTGAGAAAAAAATATTTCCCACAGGAAGCCAATACACAACCTCAAATGCCTGCAACTGTCGAAGTACAAAGCCCACAAACGCAAAAATCAGCTGTTACAAAAAACTAACCCTAGGACGGGCTGCGAGGTTGGAGCCCCGCAGAGCTGCTGCTGGGAGGAAGCTCAGGGCCCTCCAAGGCAGCAGGAGCCGGAGCCCAGCGCAGAGCGGGCGGGATTCGGGGGAACCGAGGAGTGCTGGTGCCACCTACAGGGAATTATTCGCCTAAAAAGTGGGAAGGTCGTTACCGCACATGGAGTCTACATAATGTGCCACAGATGTACAGCACTGGGGGAAAAATCCTAGAAAGAAGGCCTCTTACTGTGTACATCTTCTCCTCAGCATTGCTTGCAATTATGAATACAGAAGGTATATTTAAGACAACCATCTTCATATTCCTCTCCCCTTCAAATAATTTCTCAGCCCCACAGCTGTACTCCTTTCCTTTTCCTTCAATTATCTGAACTCTGAAGAAATAGATGACAAACTGACCACATCTGGAGGTCAGATCCTATTTTCCTGTGCTGCTGTAGCAACAGCCCTGGATGGAGCCAGCTGGCAGCTGGGCTGCATTGGGCATCCAGACAGTGCAGTCAAGAAAGCCTCGGGGATGCAACTCCACAGCCTGCTGCTGACCATCAGCTCTTCCAAATGAACCACCTGGTGTCTAGCATATTCCTGTGTAACTTAAATCTTCTTTCCACTATAGCAGGAAAAGAACCAGCATCCACAAGCAAGAGATAGATTCAAGTATAAACATAAGTCACAGTATTTCTCTCCTCATTAAATCTGCCCCCTACAACCTACGGTTCACCATGATTTCAGCAGGGATAAGTTGCAGGGACACTACGGAGCTTGGGGAAGTGTTGCTAATGGGTGCTAATGGGGACTCTGCACCTCTTTCAGAGTAGCTTAAAGTAATTCCTGAGCAAGTATTGACCAAAACATTGTAGACCACAGTGCCTTCTTTTAAGCTACTGCATATGGTCACTGCCATGGGTTGGTCTGCAGTCACAGCATTCATGTTGCGGCTCTTACCCTGCCCCATAGGAAACCCCATGAGGCAGCAGTGCTGGAGCCAATTAATAAGATATTAAAAGAGACCTGTTCTATCAGTTACAGCTGTTAGTTTTTCTCAGATACTAATTTCTCTCCCTTCCCACCTATGTGTCCTGGTAGAGTGAAGAACAAGTCTTGGCCTGTGCCTACTGAATCCCTCTTTACCTGGCTTTGCTGCTAGTAATACTGCAGTCAATACATCACATCTGGCAACACAGGGTGCCATGTAGAATTAGTGCCTTGTACACTAATGACCCACACATAGAGGATTCCTGGTCCTTAAATAAAGCTGAATTCATGAAAGAGTGTTTTATATTAAATATTTGGTAGTTCACTGACCTCCACGAGAGCTGTACCTCCAAGGCTCTGGATTAGTTAAAATTGGAAGATTACTGAAGTGCCAAAAAGTTGTGTGCCTGTCACCCTAAATGGAAACACAGCAAACAAAGCATGTCTTTGGGTACGTGGGACTGTCCTGCTGCAGTACTGCTGTCATTCACCCAATCCATCCCCCAGCAACATGTCCATAGGCCCTCTGGCCTCCACTGTCTCATAGGCACTGTGACAGCTCCATTCTTTATCCTTCACTTTACTAACATCCCCAAAGCCAAAACTCTATACAAAAGTACACCTTGAGTACAGTGGAAGCCAAGGACCCACTCAGAATGCTGCAGGGCCATGCCATACACACAGCCAGAAGTCTTCAGATCATGAAGACGTTCATGAAAATGGCATCTGCACCGGCCACCAAAATTGCCAAGCAAAGCTATTTTAAATTTTAAAAGTTTGCTGTTCAGACAAAGGAAGGACCCTCTTTATGAGCCAGACCATTGCTCCCCCTTGCCTAATCTTGTGGAAGCCATAAAAGGACCAGCCTGCTGAGTCAAGGCTGCAATGCATCTCCTTCATATTTCAGAGAGCAGATGAGGCCGAAAGAGGCATATCTGCCGTGTTTCAGAGACACATGCTGCAAGAACAGACAGCCTCCAGCTGTGGGGAATGTACAGTGTGCCTCAAGTCAGGACCTGCAGAAGCACATCACTGCTGTGACACACAGGCAGCTCCTGTTCCACCGGTGCTTGCAAAGCAGACGTGGCTGCTCCCTGCTTATACACAGCCTGCTCTGCCCAAACCAGTCAGTACAGCAGCACTTCCAAAATGTGGCCCTGTGGGACAGAGATAAGCAGGGCAGAGCGGCTACTGACTGAGCTCCCCAGGTGTGAGGCTGGGGAGCAGTGATAGTAACACCCCTCCCTCTTCTCCAGCACAGCCTGGACATGCTCCCCTTCCCCATGCTCTCACCAGCTGTGGCATTACCCTCACAGGGCCAGGCCCTCCCTCCCACTCCTCAGAAATCTCCACCCATCTGCCTGATATCTTCATCTCCTGCTAATTACCCAAACCAATTTGCCATGAAATCCCTGAACCAGATTTAGGATTCAGTTATACTGAATTGACAAGAGAATTAGAGTGAGCTCCAAATACCAACATAAATTATTCTGACTTTAACATATTTATTATAACCCATTATGCAGATATAACCAGAGAGCTACCAACACATGTTTTAGCAGAAAATGTGAATTCTCATGATTTTTTCCTAAAGCAATGCTATAGATGTCATGAGTGCTTCCGCTGAGCATGGCCACCTCCCTGGGCAGCATGTTCCATTGTGTAATTACCCTTTCTGTGAAGAAATTCTTCTTAGTGCCCAACCTAAACCTCCCATGGCCCCACTTAAGACTATGTCCTCTCATTCTGTCACTAGTTGCCTGGGAGAAGAGACTGACCCCCAAGTGACAATAACCTCCTTTCAGGTAGTTGTAGAGAGTGAAAAGGTCACCCTCGAGCCTCTTTTTCTCCAGGCTAAACATCCACAGCTCCCTCAGCCACTCTTCACAGGACTCGTGCTTCAGACCCTTCATGAGCTCCATTGGCCTTCTCTGGACTTGCTCTTGCGCCTCAATGTCATTTTTGAAGGGGCCTCGAACTGGACACGGTACTTGAGGTGTGGCCTCACCAGTGCTGAGTACAGTGGGACAATCGCTTCCCTGGTTCTGCTGGCCACACTATTCTTGATACAAGCCAGGATGTCATTGACCTTCTTGGCCACACTGCTGGCTCATGTTCAGCAGCTGTCACCCAGCACCCCCAGGTCCTTTCCAGCCACTTTTCCCCCAGCCTGTAGTGCTGCAGGACCTCGTTGTGATCCAAGTGCAGGACTCAGCACCTGGCCTCATGCAACTGGCCTCAGGCAATTGTCCAGATCCCTCTGGAAAGCCTTCCTGCTCCCCAACAGATCAACGCTCTTGAACAATCTTGTGTCATCCACCCGTTTACAAAGGGTAGACTCGATCCCCTCATCCAGACATCAATAAAGATATTAAACAGGATTGTGGCCAACACTG